>JAOWBW010000969.1:52804-510999 GCA_026119855.1 Campanula takesimana | reverse complement strand
TCATCCCCAGCAGGAACATTTTTTCTGGTCGCGGTCAACTATGCCCGTACCCCGCAATTCAAAAGTCAAGTGTGACTCCAAACGGCACGAGACTTCAAAGCAATATTCATCAAACGGATTCACCAACGGATTCGTCAACAAGGGTTCACCAACGGACTCATCCAAGGGATTCACTAACGGATTCATCAACAAGGTTCACCAACGGACTCATCCAAAGGATTCACTAACTGATTCATCAAACGGATTCACCAACGGATTCGTCAAACAAGGGTTCACCAACGGACTCATCCAAGGGATTCACTAACGGATTCATCAAACGGATTCACTAAAGGATTCGTCAACAAGGGTTCACCAATGGACTCATCCAAGGGATTCACTAACGGATTCATCAAAACGGGTTCACTAACGGATTCGTCAACAAGGGTTCACCAACGGACTCATCCAAGGGATTCCACTAACGGATTCATCAAACGGATTCACTAACGGATTCGTCAACAAGGGTTCACCAACGGACTCATCCAAGGGATTCACTAACGGATTCATCAAACGGATTCACCAACGGATTCGTCAACAAGGGTTCACCAACGGACTCATCCAAGGGATTCACTAACGGATTCATCAAACGGGTTCACTAACGGATTCATCCACAAGGGTTCACCAACGGACTCATCCAGGGGATTCACTAACGGATTCATCAAACGGATTCACCAACGGATTCGTCAACAAGGGTTCACCAACGGACTCATCCAAGGGATTCACTAACGGATTCATCAAACGGATTCACAACGGATTCGTCAACAGGGTTCACCAACGGACTCATCCAGGGGATTCACTAAAGGATTCATCAAACGGATTCACCAACGGATTCGTCAACAAGGGTTCACCAACGGACTCATCCAAGGATTTCACTAACGGATTCGTCAACAAGGGTTCACCAACGGACTCATCCAAGGGATTCACCAACGGATTCATCAAAAGGTTCACTAACGGCCTCATTCAAAATACTCAGCTGGCAGGTTCACCTAACGGATCATGCCACCCCCTCTATCAAAACAAAACCACTCACACAGGAGCGCACCACTATCTCTCGCAATTTCAAATTCCTGCTTTCATCGAGTCTTTGCCTTTTCTTGGTGATGTCCTCGGCGGGGTTTTTAACATTCGTCGTACGCGTTTTGCTTTGCAATCCACGTCGCCGAGGGCTCTGTAGACACCCCGCCTGGACCGATCACCCCGATTGCACATTTGATTTGTGTTTCTCCCCATTTTAATTGTTTCTCGTTAGTTTCTGTCACTTCCGTTAAGTTCCTGACTGACTCGTTAAGTCCAGGGACTAAACTGAATGACAGGGCTGACTTTCTAGTCCATTCTGTCAAAATTGCCTTCTCTGAGTCGCGCGCCTCGACAGGAGGAGCCAGGCGCGCGGCGCGCCTTCCGCCCCCAAAGCAGGAAGCGCGCGCCTCTGGGCGTCAGTTACAGATTTCTGGCCAGGATCCCTCCCTTGCTCAATTTACAAATTTTGCCCGGGAAGGATTTCTTGGTGAATGAGTTTTGGCACCAAAAACACCCCTCTTTCACCTATAAAAACCTCCCTTTACCTCTATTTTCGGGGATCGAAAAATCATCGAAAAGACCCAATCGAGAACTAGACAAAAAATCACTTTCTAAAGGTTCTCCAAGGATCTCATCAAGCAACATTTGAAGTTCTTCAAATTGTAGGTAAAAGTCCATCTTTCCCTTTCTTTTCTACTTCATCTCCTCTCTCTTTTACTTTAATCAAATGTGCAATCACCCAAATCATTATAACTCTAATAATCACCTCATCTCATTGAGGTTGGTTAAGGAGTCATCTCCTACATTCCAAATCCTATTTTAAATCCCCCCTTTTCATGACTTAAAGAAGAAGAAGAAGAACATTTCCATTCATGTAGATTTTGATCAAGCAAGACCAACTTTAGTTGGGCGAGATGGGTGTTTCGGTACTCCCATCTCGTAATCTAACCCCCGAACCTCAAAACAAAGAATCTCTGTTTTCGTAATCAAACTTAGGCTACAATCTATAGGTTTTTCTTATGTTCCTCAAAACATAGGTGGGACTCTAAAAACAAGTTAGACATCCTAGGATAGACACACGCGCTCGAGCCTAAGGCCGTGGTTCCCCCGGGGTATCTACACGATCGAGTTAGCATGTTGACGTTCCCATCTTTCTTTTTCCCCTATTCTCTAGTAATTCCCTCATTACCACATCATAAGTCAGAACGTAACAAGAATTGTCAAATTTATTCATCACATTGGATCCCTCATTCACAATTGGGATTGAATGAATGGTCTCCTCAAATCCTCCTAGCTCTATTACATTCAACATCGTTACCACTAGGCACTATGAAATCTTTCTTGTCTATGAGATCTTGGATGACATTGCGGAGGACAAAGCTTCCTCGGTGGTGTGGCCACTATGTTGGTGGTAATCAGAATGCTTGTGGTGCTCATGGTGGGGACGTATCGTCTTGGGTTTGTACCCTTGGAGAGGAGTGTTTGCCCTTGGCCTTGAGAGCTTCGAAGGGCTCGGTGATAGTTATTGCAAATCGTCCATTTCGTACCCCTGCCTCATACATTTAAGAGAAATCTGTGTAGCAAACCCCACTTAAATGGGTATGAAGATCAATCTTTAGACACTTAAGGAAGATGTCCATTTGCTCTTTGGTGTTGGGCCTCTCGACAATCTCGGCAAGCTTGTCATTCCACCTTCTTGTAAAATCAATAAAGGACTCATTGTCCCTTTGGGTGGGTGTTCTCAAGCTCCTTCTTTGTCGGGCGATGAGTGGTGTTGCCTTAGCGGCATCCCAATCAAGACGGACTGTGAGCAGGAGGGTTGCATACCAATCTTTTGCCACCCCTTGAGAGTAAGAGGGAAGAAGCATTGTGCCATGACTTTAGGAGAGGACCTTCTTTAGAACCATAGCCTATATATAAGTCTTGATCCATGGGACAAGAGTTTCCCTTGAATTTACTGATGTCGGGCATCTTGAACTTGTCGGGGAGAGGGCCATGGTGCTCATGAGAATGGAGGACTGATAAGGCTCGTGTCGGGACTTGTCCCCAAGTTGAGGCCATTGAAATGTTGATCTATGTTGGCCATAATTGAATCAACCATCTTGTGCTCATTGTTCTCGGTGCTCGGTTCCCCCACTTTCTTGGTAAGGTCAAACATAAGGCTTGAAACAAACCCTTAGTCCATTCGGACTCTTCATTGTTCTCTTTGTCTTTATCACTCGAAAGCTTGGTGAGCTTAGCTTTCATTTGGTCCATCTCGGCCTCGTGAGCTTCCCTTTGGTTGTCAAGATGGGATTGCCAAGGGTCATCTTTATTTTGGGCCTCCTTATTGAGAGTGGAGACTTGCTCTTGGAGAAGTTGGACCATAGCTGAAAGTTGCTCAAGGGACATGGTGTTGTCGGTGTTGGAGCCGTCGGCCATTGATGCTGTCGGGGTTGCTGGAGTGATCAATTCACGGACTAACCTCCCGATAGATCCGGTAAGTACCAATTGAACATATATTGAAGAAGAGGTCCTTGTCAGTCTTGAGTAACACTTCGGTCCATGAAGAGGCTTAGAACACACAGTGGGCACACGACTCAAAACCACATAAAGAAAAAGACTTTTTTTTTTAATAAGTCAGAGGGGCGGAGTCCCTTTTGAGTTTCGAAGAAAATAATGGAATCGTCACACTAGTATATAGACCCTCTCGCGGTCCCATATACTCATCGGATTCCATCACGCTTTGTGAATCCTACACATGTCGGGATTAAACTAAATTAATGTAGTAAAGCATACATGCGGGACGGATTTTTTTTTATTTTCGTCCATAATAACCACTTGGGGACGGCTTTTTATTTCGTCCATGATAACCACTTGGCATGTATGTGTTTTGAAGACATTAGTTTAGGGAAATCTCGGCATATGAAAACTGACTTAGTCACGAAGTGTTAGACCCTAACTAGAATTGTGTTGGCTTGTGCTCGGCTAATGAGAGGCTTAAGGTCACCCCTGCCATGTAGTCATGAACTACGCCACGGGATGAGGTTTACCGCTTCGAGAGAGTCAAGGTCGGGTGGAGCTTGAAACTCTCTAGGACGGGCCTCGACGGGTTTGGGGTTATGAACTTGTACGACTCGATAGTGAGCAATTTATAAGAATTTGTGCACGTAGTGTTGGGTCCAACATGTGACAAAAGATTTTTTACTTTTTTTTATGAAAGAAAAGCAAATAGGCACATAAATTACAACTCTCCGAATTAGGCCTTGATGCAGGCAACTGTGCCCACACCCTAATCATTATGCCTTGTCTGAAATTGTTCATGTTCTGGAAAATCACTCAGAAGCGCGCTCCTCTGGCTTGTGTTGCGGGAAGCGCACGCATGGCGCAGTGTCTATGGGAGGCGCCCGCTTCTGGGCAAACCTGTCAGACTGTCAGACTTTGGACTCAGGGGATTGCCCCGGTCCTGAATATGCATTGTCACCCCTGCAGAAATGATTAGCATAGAAGAAAGAAGAAGAATAGGAAGAACATTAAGAAGCGGGCGACTCTGGTACTTGATGTGGGCCACGCGCGCCTTAGGCCAAGAAGGCCAGAGGCGCACGCTTCCCCCATCAGGAACCAGAATGCCCAGGAAAAAAATGTAGACTTTGATCAGAAACGCAAGTTTAACCTCAAACTTCCCCAGCGGAGTCGCCACTGTAGATACCCCGGGAGGGCCCCGCGGCTTGGCTAGAGCGCGCAGGTCGGTCCTAGGATGTCTATTTGTGTTGTTTAGAGTCGTCACCTATGTTTTAGAGGAACATACGAAAAACTAATGTATATTAGCCTAAGTTTGATTTGAAAATAGAGATTCTTGTTATGAGGTTCGGGGGTTAGGTTACGAGATGGGAAGTACTTAAACACCCATCTCGCCCAACTAATGTTGGTCTTGCTTGATCAAAGTCTACATAAATAATAAAATGTTCTTCCTATTTTTGACTATAATAAAAGGGGTTTTTAGAATGTATAGGGAGATAACTCCTTGACTAGCTTCAATGAGGTGAAGTAGTATTTGGTGTCATGTCCCAAAATGTTTGGGTGATTGCACTTTTGATGAAAGTAGAAGAAAGAGAGGAGAGATGAAGTAGAAAGGAGATAAAATATTAGACTTTACCTATACTTCGAAGAACTTCAAAGAGAGTTTTCTTGGAAAATGCCTTGCAAGTATATTTGTGTAGAGTTTTCTTAATGATCAAAAGTCCTCCTTCTCTTAATGGTGAATTAGAGGGGTTTATATAGGTGTAGACACCCCATTTGAACGTGCATTTATGATTACACTACTCTTGTGTCTCGCCTTCGTGTTTTGATGAAAACTCGTTAGTTTTGACATGTTTCGTTAAGTTTCTGACTGACTACGTTATTTAGGGGCTAAACTGAACAACAGAACTTTAGACAAGGATAAAACAATAATTTTACACTGGATGCCTCGTGATGTCTCGTACGAGACATCTCATCTGTCTGCGAGTTAGAGTCTCTTTCCTTCTCCGTCCCGATCTCTTTCTTGGCCAACACTCTCCTAATTCGGGGAATATCTAATAGGAAGCTTCCTAGGTGATTTCCTACTGATTTCCTGCCTTCTTTAACCTCTCCAAATAAGGACTCTATTTCCTACTAAACTTAGGGCTCCTCTTCTTGGTCCCTAAGTAATCCAATACCTATAAAAATAGAGTCTTTCACCACAAAAAGGGATTAACAACTCTCTAGTCAGTCCTCCTCTCAACAATTCTGTTTTTCCTCTCCCCTCACACTAAAACACCATCAAAAGTTCATCTTTTCAAGCCAAAATCATCATAAATCTCTTGGATCATCAAGGCCTTAGTCAAGGCCATCAATTGGAATCTCAAGAATGCTTTAGGTAAATTTCTATGCTTTTAATCTTTACTTCTCATCTCATTTTGTTTTAGAGTAGTGTAATCCCATCAAAAGGATCAGCCTAGATCCTCTCCAATCCATGGAGACGGTCTCGAAGCATATGATCCGACATTCCGATAATTAAGAAATTAATTATTGGCTTTACTTGTTTTAATTGTTTTATTCTTTATTTGATTAAAAACACCTAAGCAAGACTAATCCTCGATTGGGTGTATTGGGTGCTCCTTGACCTTCCTAATCCATAACTTGACCCCGAACTCAAGAATCTCACGGTCCGTGTTCCGTTCAACAACATGGTGGCGACTCTCAAATAAAAAAGGTAAAGCGAGGATCATCAAATCTTTCTCGGGTGCAAACAGTGGCAACTCCACTGGGGAGAGTATTAAGTGGGTTAGATTTGCGTGCAAATTAGGTGTTTTTTAATCGTTTTAATTTTCTGCAAAAAAATGGATTTTTTCAGAATTTTTTTGTGAATTTTCGGACTGCTCTGTTTTGAATCTGTTCTGTTCTGAATCTGGGATCTGGACTGGAATATCTCGTACGAGACATCTAAGTCTCGTAAGAGACATCTCTACAAAGCCGCCAAACACTCTTTTGATTTGAAAAAAATAAGGTTTAATCATTACTAATGATTGACCAATGATTGCTTATGTTTAAATCTCATTTTAATCATTTGAAATCATTGGATAATAATTAGTAATGATTAGGCATTAAAAAAAAACTTTCTCTCTGTTGGCGGCTGCAAAAATAAAAAAAATGGGTTTTAACTTTTCTTAGGGTTTGACTGTTTCCACAAAGTTTGACCGAAACCCCTTAAAAAAAAAACTGGGACTGATTTAAAAAAAAATATGTTTTTCGAAAAATTACAGATTAGTCACTGAAACTTCAAAAATACTTTCTGGTCACTGTGTTCCAGAAAATTCCAAAACAATCCCAGATTTTCAGAAAATTCCAGAACAGTCCCAAATTTTCAGAAAATTCCAAATCAGTCCCTGGATTAAAAAAAAAACAAAAAATGGGGGTACTCATTTCTTTGCTTGTTTTACTCCGTCCCCATATGTGCAATAAATAATTTATGTTATATACATGTATTGTTTTTGTGCTAACATCTCTTGTAGGGGTTATGAAAAATTTAAGGATGCGTATTTACTCATTCCTGAGTTTATTTTGCACCCTCTAATGGGTAATGCAAGCACTGTGAGTATTCCTATCCCTGTTCTTTATGTGGCCTTACTTGTTATGTGCTCCATATTCTCTTCTAAAAAAATTTTGCAAACTCGAACTACATTGACCTGAGTCTCTCTTTCTTTTTCTGAAGATTGAGGGAAACGTAGGCAACCACTTTGGTCCGGTCAATCTTTTACTTGCTTTCAAAAAAAAATCTCTATTTTTCTCTTGACATCTAGAGTTTGACTCTCACACATGTGCACACATGTAGAATAATTGCACTACATACCCTATAAACCCGGGTCCCAATCGGAGGACGGATGTCGGTCAGCACCCCCATTCTAACGAATGGCCCTCGCCGGTCTCTCCAAAGATGGTGTACCCACTCCGTGACACTCTCCTAGACTGTGTTCATGGGGAGCCTTAGCCGTAAGCCTTTCATCAACCTCATTCATACATACTAGTTAATAAGACACTCCTCGAGACCGGTCGGTTCGATTCTTAGGGTTGTTTTAATCTTTGCCCAAGATAACGCATCTTTACAATCTCTAATCCTCCCTTGTGAATATGACGAATGTCCCTTCGGTAAAATGTTGAACAATGGATTTTGAAAGAATGGAGAACCTCCCTACGGAAATCCTAGTTTTTGCTTTCCTACTTTCACTATTCTGTGCGGGATTGTGGATGCCATTTTGGCTTAGTTTCGACCGCACCGTTCAACATGTCCCTTTCGGTTGTCCCTTAAAATTCACAAGGTTTGATTGCATTAATGCGTTGTTTAATAAATTGCCAAACAACTACGGAATCACTAGGTTTGGCTAATTGAATGGTGGATTCCGATGAGAATATGGGACCTTTGCCCGAATTGTCGGTTTGGGAGAGTGCAATACAGGTGAAAAACAAGGGGCTCATATTCTAGGGTGACAGAATCCACTATTCCAGGATATTAGGTAGGGCCCCCCAAAAACGGATGAAACTCCGTCTGACCAATTTAGGAACAAAATCCCTGATTCTGATGTGGTTGTCTCGTACGAGGTTTCCTTTGTCTCGTACGAGACATTGCTTGCTGAATGTGCTCCTATGTGCGTTATGGTAGATAATCAATGTGCGCTCCCTCTTTGAGTCAAAACTCTGTTCCTAATAAAACTAAAGCTTTAAAAAACTCGCTCGTGGGGTAAATTTTAACCATAATCCTTTTCCTATTTAGGATCGTTTGGGACCGTTCTTCTAAAAGTCATCTTGTTGGGATATCTCGAGTTCACCTCTAAGATTGTCAAGCCCCCAACCTCATCAATGGAAGCTAGTCCGATCACTCCTAAGTCAAGTCGTGCTTCTGATGAGAGTGTGCAAGATATGGGAATCATGTCCAAGGAAATCTAGGCTCTCAAGAACCACCTCGAGCTAGAAAAAAGGGCTCATGCTGAGATAATGACCAGTCTCATGGAAAAATTCAATGAGCTAGAATTAATTGAAGCCGCGAAACAAAATGCACAAGTCCATGACATATGTCTGACTAATTATGGTACTACCCCTAAGGCTAGTAAAACCACCATCGAATACGAAGAAGGAGTCGAGACTATCATCAAGAAGTTCATTACCGACGTGTGTGCCCAAGTTGAGTCAAACCTAAGGGCCCAAATGGAAGTCGAACTACAAGATCACATACAAGCACAAAGGAGCTTCTACGAGAAAGCGATCACATCGCTTCGTGAGATGGCCAGACCAAAAGAGAAGAAGACTCAACATAACGGCTTTCACTTCAACAAAAATACTTCCACAAGAGATGCCTCGTCCAACATCGCGTATAGCCATCCTTATAGAAGCAAAAACTCCACCATTCCTAACGGTAAGAAGAAGAAATAAAGGTACTATGTGTTGGTAGTGGTGCCCTAGGCACGTATAAACGTTGTAATTGTTATCATTTATTTCATATCAATAAAGAGATGTTTTGATTATTATTGTTGTTTATGTTTACTTATAATAATCTCCGTCCCTAGTACTTGTTAAGCACTAGTATAAAGGCTAAATGATCATGGGATGATCATGTTTAATTTATGGGTACTTGTTTGGAACAAGGTACTGGACATGACCCGCTGCATGAGATTTATGTCATGGTCTATGTCGTACATATATCTCATATTAGTTATGTCATTTGAATCCTTAGACATGAAGTTATTATAGTCTTCCACTTGATGAACATTATGTTTGACATATTCAAACGCTACCTTTAACCGGGTAGTTATAAAGGGTATGATTGGCATAATCGGATTCACGTAGGGAAGAGTAATAAGCTAAATGGATTTGTCCCTCTACGGAGAGATGTCAAGCTTAGGCCTCTCGTAGGAATGATGTTGATGAAAATGTTCGGCCGGATTCAAATGAATTGATTAGATCAATGTCATTTGTATTATCAACATATTCGGAATCGAGAAAGTATTGAACAAAAACAAGTTGACTTGTTGACCATGACTTGTGTTCAATGACATGTGGACAAAGGGATTGTGACATGTTCTAAATGAATGCGAACTTGTATCTAGTTATACTATTTGGGTAGGTATGACGGTTTGCTAGAACCTAATCATATCTTATGGTTTCATGTTTGAACCCATTGCCAACTTAGTGTAATCCTAGAGGGTCACACACAATAGAACGAATCTTAAATAAGGACTATATTGGAATTTGGAAATTAGGGAAATCTGGGGAAAGTGTGCGACCGCACATAATGGCTTGGGCGGCCGCACAGTTTAGCTCAGAAAGTACCATAAACCTTCCAGATAGATGTGCGACCGCACAAGGGTTTTGGGCGGCCGCACACCATGCGGGACTGGTTTCCTAATTTGATTTGGAAAGGAATTTTGGACGGGTTTAGACACAAGTTTCCTATTTGGAATAGGTCTAACTTGTATATAAACAGCCAAATTCGGGCCAGAACATATATAGATTTTGTGCAAGTCTCCAAAGGGTTTGAGAGAGTTTTATTTTGTTCTAAGACATCCTAGATTGAAGAACAAAATAATACACAAACATAATTCCATATAGTTCATATTGATTGTGAAAACGTGTTTCACAATTTTGGTCTAGCATCCAAGATCAAGTGTTCTTGATATTCGTTCGAGGTGTGGATACCGCTAGAGGGTGAAACTCATCATCTTCAAGTTTGTGTTCTTGCTTGTTCGTGATCAAAGTTTCAATTTCTCCACCAAGATCAAAGACCGAATTCAAAGTCATCAAGGGTTAGTTTTTCTAGTATTCATATTGTTGTATTTGATTTAATCATATGAATGGATCTATGGGCTTTGGGTTTCAAAAATTTTGAATGCTATTGTCGCGACCCCGGACCCCGCGGGCCCGAGACCGCGAGCTGGACGTCGACTTAAACAATAAACTCTAAAATAATGGAGATAAAAATTTCCTTTTATACCCAAAAGATAATAACACAAGGTTTTGTAAATCAACTTGAACAACAAAGTAAAAACTAGTATAAACTCCATAAGCTTATACACCAAAGTTACAAAATACACAAATCCTAGTGACGTCAATGTTTGGTACAAATATCCCCAAAAGGTTACACATTGATATAATGCAAACCAACCTATAACAACTTTCCCCAAAAGAATGAGTCCACACTCGACGTCCTCTTTCTCGTGATCAGCGAGACTAATCCTTAGCACCTGGGGGGGTTAAGGAAAAACAAAGATAAAAGAAAGGGGGTGAGATAAATCTCAATAAGTTACTAATGCAACTACATGACATGCTATGATGTAATATACAATAATAAATCAGAGATAGCACATAGCAGTTATCACATAACAGATAGCAGCGGAAATAAACACATAACAAAGGATATAGCCAAGGTTTTCCAAACCGGTACATCCAAATAAAGGATCGCTGCGTAGCTTCAATAATCAACAAATCATCATCTTCATAATAGCATGAAAGCCGAAGAGAAACCCCCGGTACCGGAACCAATAACCATAAAAGTGTCACAAAGGACAAGAGTCATGCCACAAAGTCATGCTCGGTAGCTAGATACATTCACAAAGGAAGCTAACTTGTCTTTTCCAAGGCCAATCTGGAAAAGGGTATAGAAGGGGGCAAAACAATGGTCAACATTATAATGGACTTGGCTTTGCCATTATAATCTCTCCCATCGCCCGATGCAACAAATATGCCAGCTGGGCTTCTAATTAAATGCTAAGTAATAATATTGTAGAATGAATAAACAACTTAAGGTTCCAAAGTAGGGAACCATACCAAGAAGTCACCAAGAAAGTGAAATGTACCACAACGCACAATTAAAGCGTTCCAACAATCTCAATTAACACTTAATTAATTTCCAACACAAACTTAATCACAAAGGACCCAATTCTATCACTAGTGTGCACTACAATGTTCACTAAGGTCAACTAGAAGGACACCCAAGATTTAGACCAAAACGCATTCTTCAATCACACAAATTAACAAATGTCAATTTTCAGAGATCTGTGCGGCCGCCCAATATGGTCTGTGCGGTCGCCCAAAAAGGCCATCAAACAAGAACAAAAGCTTTCAGATAGATGTGCGGTCGCCCAGGCATTTTTGGGCGGTCGCCCAATATTCTGGAATGCTGGAAATTGGGGAGGAAGAAATGGGTTCTTCCATTTTCATACCAAAACACAATTCAACCAAAAATCCAACCTTCCAACTAGTTTACTAATGTACCAAAACAACTTATAAGTCCAAAAAGACTCATATAACAACTAAAATCAAGAATCAAACCCAATATTCATAAAATCACCATTTTTGACCAAAACTCAAATAAATTCCAAATAAATTGCAACCTCATGCAAACTTCAAATATAACAACAAAAGCATTATATGAACATGAGATGAACATTTTAACATCAAAATGGGGGAAAAGTAACTTACTTGAAAATAATGAAAGTTGACGGAATTCGAATATTTTTGATTCTACGCGATCCTATCGACGATCTAAACAAGGTTCACGTTTTAAGAAATGAGAGATTATGAGAGGAAGATGAAGAAAATGAAGAGAGAAGTAAGGAAAGAAAAACTTACCATACAAGGAGAGAGAGAGAGAGAGAGAGAGTTGGCTGGGAAAGGGGTGGAGTGAGTGAGGGAGAAGGTGAGGGAGAAGAGAAGGAGTAGGGAGGGAGTAGGGGAAATTATTCAAAATGTTACACTCGGGCCCCTTCTCCAACTACTAACGCAATACTACACTCCCAACTAACAATTAAGACCCACCAATACTACACTAACCCAAATAACCCAAATAAAATGCTTAAGCATAAATATTATAACACATAAAATGCACACATAATTATTTAAATAATTAATAATTTAAATAAATAAACAAGCAAATAAATAAATAATAATTATTTATTACTAATAAAATAGAGCCTAATTTTCGGGTCATGACAGCTATTTTCCGCTGCGCATGTGACATCGAAACCCAACAGTGGTATCAGAGCCCCGTTCATGTTGATTATTTCAATACTTAGATCATGTTGTGTGTATATAAATTGTTTATGTGCCTAACATGATATGAATATTGGATTATATGATGTGTATGTGTTATGTGATTTTATGTGGTTTATTGTTTTGCAACTTTAATCGCACGATTCAATCGCAATAAATATTATGATGGATTCTAAATTGTTTGATTATTAATTCTGATTGGATCATGGTTTTAATAATTGGAGAAAAACAATTTTGAGACAAATTTTTGAACTTTAAAAATTCAGTCTGATGCTATTGTGCGATCGCACAGAAGATATTGGGCGGCCGCACATGTTTGGGCGACCGCACAGATTTTATTGGGCAGTCGCATAGTTGGTCAGAGTCAGAATCAGATTCTGGAATTTTGATAGGGTCCAACCGAATCAGTAACAATACCGGTCAGACCTGCTGATCTGGAGCGGGTTTTGGGCAGTTGATCTTGGTGTGGATCTTTGGGTTTGATTTTCCTATTTGTTTTGATCTTGTGATTCTAAGATTGGTTCAAGGTTTGGATGGCTAATCTACGTTCATCGAGATTTAACATGCTTTTTGAAATAGGATTTCTTAAAGAATCTCATAAAAGGAACTAAGCGTCATATGAGATATGATTGACAAGAGTTGTCTATCTAATTAATTTGGTTTTGTCGCGACCCCGGACCCCGCGGGCCCCGGGACCGCGATCTGGACGTCGACTCTAACAATAAACTCCAAAATACCGAAGTTAAAAATTCCATTTAATACCAAAAGTGATAATCCAAAGTTTTACAAAACCAAGTTTGATAAAGACTAAATACAACGATCATAAACTTCCACGAGTTTATGCCCAACAAAATAAAAATATATAAATCTTAGTGACGTCATTGTTTGGTACTACTACCCCAAAATGGTTACACATTTACATAATGGAAACCAACCTATATTAACCTTTCCCAAAAGAACAGATCCACACTCGACGTCCTCTATCTCGTGATCAGCGAGACTAATCCTTAGCACCTGGGGGGGGTTAAGGAAAAACAAAGATAAAAGGAAAAGGGGTGAGATAAATCTCAATAAGTTACTAATGCAACTACATGACATGCTATGATGCAATAAGCAATAAGCAATGATAAATATCACATAGCACATAGCAATTATCATATAACAGATAGCAGCGGAAATAAACACATAACAAAGGATATAGCCAAGGTTTTCCAAACCGGAACATCCAAATAAAGGATCGCTGCGCAGCTTCAATTATCAACCAATCAACATCTTCATAATGGCATGAAAGCCGAAGAGAAAACCCCGGTACCGGAACCAATAACCATAAAAGAAGTGTCACAAGGGACGGGAGACATGCCACAAAGTCATGCTCCAAGAAGCTAAAATGCACACAAAGGAGCTAGCTCTTCTCACATCCAAGGCCAATCTGGAGGAGGGTAATAAGGGGGCAAAACAATGGTCAACATCACAATGGACTTGGCCGTGCCATCATAATGTTTCGCATCGCCCAAACACACACAAAATACCAGCTGGACTTTCACGTAAAGGCTAAGTAATAAATACTAGCACGATAAACAACAAAGGATTCCAAAGTAGGGAATCAAGCCAAATAATCACCAAGAAGATGACATGAACCAACAATACACAATAAAGGTGCTTCGAAGTCCAAAATAACAATCAATGAATTTCAAGCACAAACTTGATCACAAAGGACCCAATTCTATCACTAAAGTGTACTACAATGATCACTAGGGTCAACTAGGAGGACACCCAAGAATTGGAGCACAACGCATTCTTTAGTCACACAATTTAACAAAATGTAAATTTTTCAGAGATCTGTGCGGCCGCCCACGCTGGGTTGTGCGGTCGCCCAAAGTGCCTCAAAACAAGAACAAAATCTCTCAGAAAGATGCGCGGTCGCCCATAATATTTTGGGCGGTCGCCCAACATGCCGGAATCGCCAGAAATCGGGAAGAACAACATGGGTTCTTCCATTTTCAACCCAAAACACATTTAACCAAAATCCCAACTCCCAACTCATATACTAATGTACCAAAACCATTTATAACTAGGGTGGGGACTCCAATATACCATTCATCAACCCAAAACAAAGAATCAAACCCAACATTCCAAAATCACCATTTTTGACCAAAAACCCAAATAAATTGCAAACTCAACCAAACTTCAAATAGAACACATTAATCATCATATAAACATGATATGAACATTTTAGCATTTAAATGGGGGAAAAGTAACTTACTTGCAAATTCTCAAAGTTGATGGATTTCGATTCTTTTTGACTCTACGCGATCCTAGCGACGATCTAAACACGTTTCATGCTTTAAGAAATGAGAGAAGATGAGAGGAAGAAGAAGTAAATGAAGAGAGAAGGAAAAGAGAAGAAAAACTCACCTTTTTGCCAATGAGAGAGGGAGAGAGTGCTGGGAAAATGGGGTGGAGTATGGTGAGGGAGAAGGAGGTGTAGGGAGAGGGTAGGAGTAGGATTCAAAAACTTACACAAAGACCCCCTCCTCAATACTACCCAACTCAACACTCCCCACTAACAACTAAGACCCAACAACACTACACTAACCCAAATGACCCAACTATAATGCTAGGCATAATTATTATAACACATAAAATGCACACAAAATATTTAAATAAATAATAATTTAAATAAATAAATAAGAAAATAATTAAATAAAAATTATTTAATTACTAATAAAATAGAGCCTAGATTTCGGGTCGTGACATTCACTCCCCCTTAAAGAAAATTCGACCCGAATTTTAACGAGACTCACCTTAAACAAAAAGCCACGGAAATTTCCTCTCGATCTCATCTCGGAGCTCCCACGTCGACTCCTCGATGTTATGATTCCTCCAAAGAACTCGAACCAACGCAATGCTTTTGTTTCTCAACTCATGAACTTTAGAATCTAGGACCCGAACCGGTCGTTCCTCATAAGACATATCGGGCTCAATATCCTCCGGTATCCTCGGTAACACGTGAGACGGATCATGAACATACTTCCGAAGCATAGAAACGTGGAACACGTTGTGCAACCGGTCCAAAGATGGCGGTAACGCAAGACGATACGCTAGAAGTCCAACCTTTCCCAAAATCTCAAACGGGCCAATAAACCTCGGAGCCAATTTGCCCTTCTTCCCAAACCTTCGAATACCCACCTTTGGAGACACTTTCAAGAATACCAAATCACCAACCTGAAAACTAAGGTCTCGCCTTCGGTTATCTGCATAGCTCTTATGTCGACTCTGGGCTGTCTTCAATCTATCCCGGATAACTTTAACTTTCTCAACCGAATCCCGAAGCAAATCAATACCCAAAACTTTTGCTTCACCGACCTCATCCCAACAAATAGGCGATCTACACTTTCTTCCATACAAAGCCTCAAATGGTGCCATCTCGATACTAGCCTGATAACTGTTGTTGTAAGAGAACTCCACTAACGGTAGGTGCGAATCCCAAGAATCAGAAAAGTCTATCGAACACACTCGCAACATATCCTCAAGAATCTGAATAGTCCTCTCGGATTGACCATCGGTTTGAGGATGAAAAGCTGTACTGAATCACAAATCTGTACCCAAAGCTTCCTGAAACGCCTTCCAGAATCTAGAAGTAAACCTCGGGTCTCGATCTGACACAATGCTAACCGGAACTCCATGAAATCTAACGATCTCATCAATATAAAGGGTCGCAAGCTTCTCCATCGAATATCTGATGTCAATAGGCAAGAAATGAGCACTCTTGGTCAATCTATCCACGATTACCCAAACACTGTCATACTTCCTACGGGTACGAGGCAGTCCCGTAACGAAATCCATAGTCACATGCTTCCATTTCCACTCGGGAATCTCTAACGGCTGAAGCAATCCCGCGGGTCTCTGATGCTCGGCTTTGACCTGCTGACAAGTTAAACACCTCGAAACATACTCGGCTATTTCCCTCTTCATATTAATCCACCAAAATTGTTGCTTCAAGTCTTGATACATCTTCGTACTACATGGATGAATAGTATACCTCGATTTGTGACCCTCATCAAGAACTCTCTGTTTAATTCCATCAACAACCGGAACACACAAACGACCACGGAAAGTCAAAACTCCCACAGGGCTAATAGAAAAATCCTCGAAGTTCTTTTCCTTCAATTTACCCATTACCTTCACCAACTCAGGATCTTCTTTATGAGCTTCCTTTATTCTCTGAATTAGGGTCGGAGATACCCTAATATTCGCAAAAATAGCCCCATGTCTCGATTCACGAGGAGACCAATCTCGAACATCCTCAAGCATTTTCCACTCACGAACCATCATCGAAGCCACATAAGACTTTCTACTAATCGCATCGGCTACCACATTCGCCTTCCCCGGATGATAAGAAATCGTACAATCATAATCCTTCAACAATTCCATCCATCGGCGCTGTCGGTTATTCAATTCCTTCTGGGAGAAAAGGTACTTCAAACTCTTGTGATCCGTAAAAATCTCAAACTTCGCCCCATAAAGGTAGTGCTTCCATTTGTGCAACGCAAATACTATCGCCGCTAACTCCATATCATGAGTCGGGTAATTCTGTTCACTCGGGGTCAACTTCCTCGAAGCATACGCAATTACTTTCCCATTCTGCATCAACACACAACCCAAACCCTCTTTCGAAGCATCACTGTAAATCACTAGGCCATCGCTCCCATTAGGCAAAGTCAAGATCGGTGCTGTAGTCAACCTCTTCTTTAATTCCTCGAAACTCTTGCCACATTTCTCGGTCCACACAAATGGAACGTTCTTCCGGGTCAACTGAGTCATCGGAGTAGCAATCCTCGAAAACCCTTCAATAAACCTTCGGTAATAACCGGCTAAACCCAGAAAACTTCTAATCTCTGTCACTGATTCGGGTCTCTTCCAATCCACTATAGCTTCAATCTTAGACGGATCCACAGAAATCCCATCTTTCGAAATAACATGACCCAGAAATGACACCTTCTCGAGCCAAAATTCGCACTTACTGAACTTCGCAAATAATTTCTCCCTTGCAAGAACGGATAAAACTGTCCTCAAGTGCTGCTCGTGCTCATCTCGAGATTTTGAATAAACAAGAATGTCGTCGATGAAAACCACCACGAACGAATCAAGATAGGGATGGAAAATCCGGTTCATCAAATCCATAAATACGGCCGGCGCGTTAGTCAACCCAAACGGCATAACTAAGAACTCATAATGACCATAACGAGTGCGAAAAGCAGTCTTCGGAATATCCTCCGATCGAACTTTCAACTGATGGTATCCACTCCTCAAATCAAGCTTAGAGAAAACCACGGACCCTTGTAGTTGTAGCTGATCAAATAAATCATCGATGTGCGGTAGGGGATACTTATTCTTCACCGTAACCTGATTCAACTTCCGGTAATCTATGCACAATCTCAAGGAACCATCTTTCTTCCGCACGAACAAAACCGGTGCTCCCCACGGGGAAACACTAGGGCGGATAAACCCTCGATCAATCAACTCTTGTAACTGAACCTTCAATTCTTTCAACTCTGCGGGAGCTAACCTATAAGGCGCTTTCGAAATCGGAGCCGTACCCGGCAAAAGATCTATACAAAACTCAATCTCACGATCGGGAGGCATCTCATACTCGGTAGAGAAAACATCGGGAAATTCCCGAACTACCCGAACACTATCAAAACTAGGGGATTCTTTCCTAGTATCAAGAACACTAGCCAAATACCCCTCGCAACCACTATGCAATAATCGTCTCGCTTTCATAAAAGAAATTAAGCGAACCTTTCTACTCAGAGGACTAGCCTCAAAAACAAACTTAGGCACATCAGGAATAGAAAATGTAACAGTTTTCTTACGGCAATCAACAGAAGCGTGAAACTTGCTCAACCAATCCATACCCAAAATGACATCAAAGTCTTGGATAGGAAGAACTACCAAATCCGCACGAAGGACTCGACCACAAATAACCACATCACAAGCACGAAAGACTCGATCAGAAATCAAGCATTCTCCTATAGGGGTCGACACCTCTAGCACGTACGGTAAAGACTCGAATGCAGCATTTAACATGGAAGCAAATTGCACAGAAATGTATGAATGAGATGATCCTGGATCTACTAGCGCTCGTGCGCTCACATTAGACACAGAAATAATACCTCCAATAACGGATGGATCATCGGTCGCTTGTTGTTGATTCATTGCAAACACTTTCCCTTGGACCTTGGGCTTCCCGGCGGCATCCCTTTTCTGACCCTGATTAATACCAACTCCTGGCCCGGATGCTTGACCTCTACCTCTCGGGCAATCTTTTACAAAGTGACCCATTTGTCCACATTTTGTGCACCTTCCTTGCTTCTTCCAACACCGGTCCTCAGAATGACCTTCCTTTTGACAATACGAACAAAGCCTCAAAATTTGGCTCCCTTGGTTCCCGGAAGTGGTACCCGGGTTCCTTGGGATCGGTTGCCCTCGGGACTGAGATTGTCCCCCAAAGTTACCTCGATTATCAATCCTTGGTTGCGACTTGCTCTGCGCTCCTTGCTTACTCGGGTTAGCCACCTCGGTCTTCCTTTTATGCTCCCCAATATCTTGCTCTATCAAATAGGCTCGGTCCACCGCATCTTGGAAAGTCACAATCCGTTGAGAAATAAGTTGAGTACGGATGGAGGTCTTCAATCCCCGAATAAATCTCATAGCCTTTTGTTCCTCGGTCCTCACCAAATAGTCACAATATCGGGCTAATTCTATGAACTTAGCCGAGTATTGTGCTATAGACAACAATCCTTGCTCCAAGTTGAGTAGCTCGATCTCCTTTCGGTTCTGATCAACAACCGGAATGAAATGCTCTCTGAACTTACGCACGAACAACTCCCACGCATAAACCGTGCGAGTATCATCCCAAGTAGCTTTAACACCTTTCCACCAATGCTCGGCGGCTCCCACAAGCTTGTAAGCCGCGAACCGGACCTTGTCCTCATCCGAACACCCAAACACATCGTAAATCTTCTCCATAGACTCAATCCATAACTCAGCCTTCCTTACATCGGGTTCCCCATCGAATTCAACCGGCTTCAGCTTCAGAAATTGCTCCAAACCATAACGGGGTGGTGCTTGTTCTACCCTCGGACCTTGATCATGTATGGCCTTCATGGCCGCCTCAAACATGCCTTGAAACATGGCACGGGTTTCATCCCTTGTATCATTCTGATTCTGTGCTCCACTAGCACCTCCTCTGTTTCTTCTTCCAGACATTGAGAACAATTACCTGCATAAGACATCAACCGTTAATCACTCCGCACACTACTACCCACCTAGGTCATACTAATCCACCTAGACTTATACATAGAGCTAATGCCATAGCTCTGATACCAAATGTCGCGACCCCGGACCCCGCGGGCCCCGGGACCGCGATCTGGACGTCGACTCTAACAATAAACTCCAAAATACCGAAGTTAAAAATTCCATTTAATACCAAAAGTGATAATCCAAAGTTTTACAAAACCAAGTTTGATAAAGACTAAATACAACGATCATAAACTTCCACGAGTTTATGCCCAACAAAATAAAAATATACAAATCTTAGTGACGTCATTGTTTGGTACTACTACCCCAAAATGGTTACACATTTACATAATGGAAACCAACCTATATTAACCTTTCCTAAAATAACAGATCCACACTCGACGTCCTCTATCTCGTGATCAGCGAGACTAATCCTTAGCACCTGGGGGGGGTTAAGGATAAACAAAGATAAAAGGAAAAGGGGTGAGATAAATCTCAATAAGTTACTAATGCAACTACATGACATGCTATGATGCAATAAGCAATAAGCAATGATAAATATCACATAGCACATAGCAATTATCATATAACAGATAGCAGCGGAAATAAACACATAACAAAGGATATAGCCAAGGTTTTCCAAACCGGAACATCCAAATAAAGGATCGCTGCGCAGCTTCAATTATCAACCAATCAACATCTTCATAATGGCATGAAATCCGAAGAGAAAACCCTGGTACCGGAACCAATAACCATAAAAGAAGTGTCACAAGGGACGGGAGACATGCCACAAAGTCATGCTCCAAGAAGCTAAAATGCACACAAAGGAGCTAGCTCTTCTCACATCCAAGGCCAATCTGGAGGAGGGTAATAAGGGGGCAAAACAATGGTCAACATCACAATGGACTTGGCCGTGCCATCATAATGTTTCGCATCGCCCAAACACACACAAAATACCAGCTGGACTTTCACGTAAAGGCTAAGTAATAAATACTAGCACGATAAACAACAAAGGATTCCAAAGTAGGGAATCAAGCCAAATAATCACCAAGAAGATGACATGAACCAACAATACACAATAAAGGTGCTTCGAAGTCCAAAATAACAATCAATGAATTTCAAGCACAAACTTGATCACAAAGGACCCAATTCTATCACTAAAGTGTACTACAATGATCACTAGGGTCAACTAGGAGGACACCCAAGAATTGGAGCACAACGCATTCTTTAGTCACACAATTTAACAAAATGTAAATTTTTCAGAGATCTGTGCGGCCGCCCACGCTGGGTTGTGCGGTCGCCCAAAGTGCCTCAAAACAAGAACAAAATCTCTCAGAAAGATGCGCGGTCGCCCATAATATTTTGGGCGGTCGCCCAACATGCCGGAATCGCCAGAAATCGGGAAGAACAACATGGGTTCTTCCATTTTCAACCCAAAACACATTTAACCAAAGACACCTTTTACCAAGTTAGGTGAAAGGGCAAGCGACTTATTGGGGTTGATACATTCCGATGTATGCGGTCCATTAAGTTGCAATGCTAGGGTAGGATTTCAATACTTCATAACCTTCACGGATGATTATAGTAGATTTGGGTATGTTTACCTAATGAAACATAAAAGTGAAGCATTTGAGATATTTAGAATATTTCAAAATGAAGTAGAAAAACAACTTGGCAAAAGTATTAAGGCGCTTCGATCAGATCGAGGTAGAGAATACTTGAGCCATAAATTTGATGATCATCTAAAGAATTGTGGAATAGTTTCACAATTGACTCCACCCAGAACACCACAGTGGAATGGTGTGTCCGAGTGGAGAAATCGGACTTTGTTAGACATGGTTCGATCAATGATGAGTCAAGTTGATATTCCAATATCCTATTGGGGTTACGCCCTAGAAACCGCTGCTTTCACACTAAATCAAGTTCCAACTAAATCGGTTCCAAAAACTCCATATGAGATGTGGAGCGGAAAGAAACCTAGTTTGTCTTTCATGAGGATTTGGGGTTGCGAAGCTTTTGTCAAAAGACTTGTCTCCGATAAACTAGCACACAAATCTGATAAATGTATTTTTGTGGGATATCCTAAGGAAACTAAAGGATATTACTTTTACAACCTAGAGGACAACAAAGTGTTTGTTGCCCGAACTGGTGTCTTTCTAGAGAAAGAGTTTCTCTCCAAAGAAATCAGTGGGAGTAAAATAAATCTTGAAGAAATTCGAGACCCAGAAAATAACATTGAACCAATAGTGGAACAAGAACAAGAACCACAAGGAATTGTGGAACCTGTTCAAAATACACAAGCAACTCGCAGATCTAGTAGGTTACGATCCGAGCCTGAGAGATATGGATTTCTCGTAATGGATAGTAATGAGGTGGAGATCATTGAGAATGATGAACTGACAACCTACCAAGAGGCGATGTCTTCTCCTGATTCGGATAAGTGGCTTGGAGCCATGGAATCTGAATTGCAATCCATGCAAGACAATCAAGTTTGGAACTTGATTGATGCGCCCGAAGGTGTAAAAACCATAGGATGCAAATGGGTCTTCAAGAAGAAGACTGACATGGATGGGAAGGTGCATACTTACAAAGCTAGGCTTGTAGCGAAAGGTTATAGGCAAATTCATGGTATTGACTATGATGAAACATTTTCACCCGTAGCAATGATCAAGTCTATAAGAATTTTGCTTGAGATCCATCTATGGATTGAAGCATGCTTCAAGGAGTTTGAATCTCCGGTTTGATGAATCGGTCAAAGAGTTTGGTTTCATCAAGAACGAAGATGAACCTTGTGTATACAAGAAGATTAGTGGGAGCATAGTGCTATTCCTTATTTTATACGTGGATGACATATTACTCATTGGAAACGACATTCCTACACTTCAGTCCATAAAGACTTGGTTGGGAAAGTGTTTCGCAATGAAAGATATGGGTGAAACTGGATATATACTTGGCATTAAGATCTATAGAGATAGATCAAGGAGGCTACTTGGTTTAAGCCAAAGTACATACATTGACAAGGTCATTAGAAGATTCCGTATGGAAAATTCTAAAAGAGGAACCTTACCAGTGTTACATGGAGTTTCTCTAAGCAAGACTCAATGTCCTAAGACAAAAGATGAGCGTGAGAAAATGAATGATATTTCATATGCTTCGGCAATTGGGTCCATCATGTATGCCATGATTTGTACTAGGCCGGAAGTATCTTATACTTTAAGCATAACAAGTAGATACCAATCCGACCGCGGTAAAAATCACTGGATGGCTGTAAAAGCCTTAAGTACTTGAGAAGGACTAAAGACTCATTTTTGGTCTATGGAGGAATGGAAGATGATCTCGTGGTAAATGCTTACACGGATGCAACCTTCCAAACCGACAAAGATGATAGTCGATCGCAATCGGGTTTTGTGTTTATGTTAAATGGTGGAGCTGTAAGCTGGAAGAGTTCCAAGCAGAGTACAACCGCTGATTCTACAATGGAAGCTGAGTATATTGTTGCATCGAATGCTGCAAAAGAAGCTGTTTGGATTAAGAAGTTCATTACTGAACTTGAAGCGGTTCCTAGCATTACTAATCCAATATACCTTTATTGCGATAATAATGGTGCTATTGCTCAAGCAAAGGAACCAAGAGCACATCAGAAATCCAAACACATAATTAGGCGTTTTCATATCATTCGAGAAATCGTTGATAGGGGAGACGTAAATATATGCAGAGTACCTACTGATGACAATGTCGTGGACCCTCTAACAAAGGGACTTCCACAAGCTAAACATGAAGGTCATGTTAGGTCCATGGGTATTAGATACATGGGAGATTGGGCCTAGGGCAAGTGGGAGATTGTTGGTAGTGGTGCCCTAGGCACGTTTAATAAATGTTGTAATTGTTATCATTTATTTCATATCAATAAAGAGATGTTTTGATTATTATTGTTGTTTATGTTTACTTATAATAATCTCCGTCCCTAGTACTTGTTAAGCACTAGTATAAAGGCTAAATGATCATGGGATGATCATGTTAGATTTATGGGTACTTGTTTGGAACAAGGTACTGGACATGACCCGCTGCATGAGATTTATGTTAGGGTCTATGTCGTACATATATCTCATATTAGTTATGTCATTTGAATCCTTAGACATGAAGTTATTATAGTCTTCCACTTGATGAACATTATGTTTGACATATTCAAACGCTACCTTTAACCGGGTAGTTATAAAGGGTATGATTGGCATAATCGGATTCACGTAGGAAAGAGTAATAAGCTAAATGGATTTGTCCCTCTTCGGAGAGATGTCAAGCTTAGGCCTCTCGTAGGAATGATGTTGACGAAAATGTTCGGCCGGAGTCAAATGAATTGATTAGATCAATGTGATTTGTATTATCAACATATTCGGAATCGAGAAAGTATTGAACAAAAAACAAGTTGACTTGTTGACCATGACTTGTGTTCAATGACATCGTGGACAAAGGGATTGTGACATGTTCTAAAGGAATGCGAACTTGTATCTAGTTATACTATTTGGGTAGGTATGACGGTTTGCTAGAACCTAATCATATCTTATGGTTTCATGTTTGAACCCATTGCCAACTTAGTGTAATCCTAGAGGGTCACACACAATAGAATGAATCTTAAATAAGGACTATATTGGAATTTGGAAGTTAGGGAAATCTGGGGAAAGTGTGCGACCGCATATAATGGCTTGGGCGGCCACACAGTTTAGCTCAGAAAGTACCAGAAACCTTCCAGATAGATGTGCAACCGCACAAGGGTTTTGGGCGGCCGCACACCATGTCGGGACTGGTTTCATAATTTGATTTGAAAAGGAATTTTGGACGGGTTTAGACACAAGTTTCCTATTTGGAATTGGTCTAACTTGTATATAAACAGTCAAATTTGGTCCAGAACATATTTAGCTTTTGTGCAAGTCTCCAAAGGGTTTGAGAGAGTTTTATTTTGTTCTAAGACATCCTAGATTGAAGAACAAAATAATACACAAACATAATTCCATATAGTTCATATTAATTGTGAAAACGTGTTTCACAATTTTGGTCTAGCAACCAAGATCAAGTGTTCTTGATATTCGTTCGAGGTGTGGATACCGCTAGAGGGTGAAACTCATCATCTTCAAGTTCGTGTTCTTGCTTGTTCGTGATCAAAGTTTCAATTTCTCGACCAAGATGAAAGACCGAATTCAAAGTCATCAAGGGTTAGTTTTTCTAGTATTCATATTGTTGTATTTGATTTAATCATATGAATGGATCTATGGGCTTTGGGTTTCAAAATTTTGAATGCTATTTTCCGCTGCGCATGTGACATCGAAACCCAACACTATGTGTAACGCCCATCCTATTTCTTGTTAAATATTTGACTTATTTGTTAAATACTTGAACTTGCATATTATGTGCTAGTTTTACTTGGGTTAATTTATTAACCGATTTAGAATATTAAGGTGGTTAAATGTCTAGTTTTGACTTTTGGGTCATTTGTAAAAATTTGACTATAGGGGCCTTTTTGTTAAAAGTGAAACTTGAGAGGCCTAAGTGTCATTCTTTGAAAGTTTAAGTTTATCTTTGGGTTTCCTTCTCTGAGAAATCATTTCACCCAAAATCATTACGTTGCTTCCTCTGTTCTGAAAAGCTAGGGTTAGAATTTTCCCTATTCCCGACTCCTCGAGTTTAATTATCCCTCCATTCTTGATTCTGATCCCGGATTAATATTCGTGGCATTGAATAGAGCGTTCCAGGCCGAACAGAAATTTATTTGGGTCAACTAGATTTTTGACTAGGTAAGTTATGAGCTTCCCCTTGCTTGTAATAATATGCATAAATGTTATTCTCGGTACTTGTGAATGTTAATTTCGTGTTTGGGATGATTTTTGCGGTACTTGTAAATTTGGGACAAAAGGGAGTAATAATTTCTGTGTAAATGGTGAAAGAACATGGAAATACTACTTTACTCATGTTATGCCCTTGTTAGAGTTGTTGAAATTATTAGTAAAAGTTACTCCTACGCTTGGAGACGGAGATTTCTAAACCTGGAAAGGAAATTGGGTTTGCTGAGAATTTGGACCAGGCGCCCGCCCGGTTAGTGACCAGGCGCCCGCCCATTTGGCCAGAAAGTTATGGGTTTTAGAAATTTTGGATGAGCGCCCGCCCGGTCCTACTTGAGCGCCCGCCCGGTCCCCTGTTCCAAATAAAGTGTTTTAAATCCAAATTAAATTGAAAGCTTATCCCTCCTAAGGCATATAGCCTCAGTATAAGATGTCCTAGCAAGTGTAATTGTACCTTTTAGGGGCATTGGAACTTGGACTTGAACATGTATACTCATTAAATTAAAATGAGAGCTTAGTTTTGAACATTAATACTTATAGAACACAAATGAGAACTTAAGTATAAGAGTAGTAACTCTTTTATATGTCTTGAAAGTACTATGAACAAGCACTAATGTGTTATACTTGTTTTGAATCCAATGATTGTGCACCTTAGGGGCATTAGAACAAAGGTCTTAGACTTGAACATCCTAAGAGTAGGATTGGGATTTTGTAAGAGTAAATGTATAACTCTTATACATGCTTGAATGTACAAAGATTGGAATTATAACTTGAAGTATAAGACATTTAAAATCTTGTACATGGTTTGAACATCCAAAGAATTGGATTAAGACTTGAATATAAGATAATAAAATCTTGTACATGGCTTGACACCAATACATATGTATGGTAGTGAACTTGAAAGTGCTATAAACAAGCACTAACTTGTATGAGACATGTTCTTGTTGTGTATGTGCAAACATTGCATATAGTTGCTTGATAACAAGGTGACTTCTTGATTACTTGAAGTATGTTCCTTGTTGAGCTAGTCCACTACTTTTGGATTAGTTCTTCTCCCGTAGTTCAAGTAAATATCTACTTGTACATTCTTGTGTGAGTCCAGCTGGTTCTCCTTGCTTGTTCGGAAATATATAGGTTCACGCTTGTCGCGAGAGCTGGGGCTTAAGTGACAATCGGGTCCCTATGTATTTGTGCTTGACCCCTTACTACCGGCCATAGTAAGGGCATAGCTTCCTTAGTTAGAGCAATACGCCTGACTTAAGTGAATGCTAAACTCTTGAACACCTCGTGAGTCTTGATATTGGGAATGACACTGGTTACCGGTCTTCTGATATATACTGAATAATCAGTTTCTTGTTATTGATCGTGATTGTCAAAGTAATACAAGCTACGACAACAATGGTATTCTTGGGAGGAATAAGGAAGGAAACAATATCCTTATAACTTGCTTGTTTAGCCTTATGTGCTACTTGATGAGTGGCTTAGCCTCTCATATACTTGTTACTTGTTGATACTTGATACATGATTACTTGAGTATCTACTTGGATTGCATGATAACATGTCATGTAGTTGCATCTAATAGCTTATTGAGATTTATCTCACCCCGTTTCTTGTTTAATTGTTTTGCTTAGATCAAAGGAAGGATAGTACGCAGTGAGGCTCGACTTAGCTGGGAGCTGACTACGCAGGTCGTGATTCTTTTGAGGCTTGTGTCCTTTTATACTTGGTGAGGACGATGTATTGGGTTGTATAACTCCTTATTTTTGGGGTAGACAGTTTGTTCAGTTCTTGTTGTCACTAGACATCTTGTATAGTACTCTTGATGCCAGCTTATGTGCTAGGCATGTTTCCGTTGTGTATGTATTTAAGTTTCGTTTTAATTTTCTTCTCTAGAACTCGTGTTGTGAGCTAGTATAGCTCCTTACTCTAGAGTATATATATCATGTCAGTTTGTTAAACAAATGTTATTAAGTTTCTTGTTTCTCGTTAGTCACGCGCATCCGGGTTCGAGGTTCTATTAGGGGATCCCGGGACCTGGGGGTGTGTCAGGTTGGTATCAGAGCTACCCTGGTTTAGCTACCCTGTTTAACTACCTTGGTTTGCTCTAAGTCTGGATAGGGTCTATGGCCTAGGTATGGGTGAGTCTTAGGGTGTTATTAACGCCGAGTGTTTACCTACAGGTACAATGAGTTCTGAAGGTACAAGTGGCAGTAATCAGCTGAGATCTATAACTCCTCAAGAAGAGATGGTTGATAATGTAGACTGGGATTATCCTAATCGCCTCACAAGGTTCTTGAAGTTGAAACCTCATAGTTTTGACGGGGAATTTGATGCTAAGAAGGCAGAGGAGTGGATTGAAAGTATTGAGAAGATCTTTACAGCCTTGAGATGTGCAGATGGTGATAAGGTAACCTTTGCAACCTTTAAACTTGAGAAAGCCGCTGAACATTGGTGGCAAGTGTTGAATAAAAGCTGGGAACTGGAAGGTGTACCACAGACATGGGAGAATTTTCTTAACGCATTCAAGTCACAGTTTATTCCAACAGTAGTCCAAGACAGAAAGGAGATGGAATTTCTTAATCTGGAGTAGGGAATCTTGTCAGTGGGGCAATACTCAACCAAGTTCACAGAATTGGCGAGGTATTGTGATCACTTAGTTCCAAATGAAACCAAGAAGGCACAGAGATTTGTGAAAGGGTTGAGGACTGAGTATAGGAAGCAACTTCTTTCTCTACAGCTTACTAGTTATCATCAAGCAGTGGAGAAGGCTTATGCTATTGAAAATGACATCGAAGAACACAAGGTGAATTTGGGAATAACCATGACTGGTCGTGTATCAGAGAAAGCTCAGGGATCTGGTTCTAAAGGTGGTAAATCTGGCCGCCAAGATCATTGATTCCGACAGCCAACTAAAAGTAAAGGTAGTGTGTCAACTGGTTCGAGGACAACAGTCCAAGGTTCCAAGAAAGTATGTGGGTTTTTTTCGAAAGAAGGCCATTCTGAAGACAAGTGTTGGCTAAAGCAAGGAAAGTGTTTAACTTGTGGTGAATCTGGGCACTTTGTCAAGAATTGTCCTAAAGGAAGAGGAAGTCAAGTTGGGGGTACAAGTCAACAAGCTTCAGGTTCCAAGATAGATAGTGGGGGTCGACCTAAAGTTCAGGGTTGAGTGCTTGCTCTAGATCAGCAGGGTGTAGCTGAGTCTTCTGCGGTCATAGGAGGTATTATATTACTTTCTAGTACGAGAGAGCGAGTCTTGATAGATCCAGGCTCATCTCATTCTTATGTGGCATCTCATTTTGTGTCGCATTTGCATGTTCTTCCTAATTCTATGCCTTATGTGCTAGAAGTATTATGTGCTAGAAGTATCTTCCCCTATGGGAGATTGCATGTTTGCTTCTGAGGTTTACAAGAAATGTGAGATTCTTGTGGGTGATCATGCCCTTCTTGCTGACCTAGTCGTGTTACCTATAAGGGACTTTGACGTGATTCTTGGCATGGATTGGCTTTATATGCATCATGCATCTGTTGATTGTTATAGAAAAGTAGTAACTTTTTCTATCCCTGGTTTGCCTGATTTTACCTTTGAAGGTGATAGGCCTTTATGTGCTATACATGTTATTTCTGCTTTAAAAGCTAGAAAACTTTTATCTCGTGGTTGTGCCGGGTATCTCGCATGTGTGCTTGACCAGAGTGTATCTGTTCCCAAGATGGAAGATATTCCTGTTGTGTCTGAATTTTCAGATGTGTTCTCTTCTGAGTATAGCATGCCACCTGATCGAGAGCTTGAGTTCTGTATTGAGTTATTACCAGGTACAACACCAATCTCTAAAGCACCTTATAGAATGGATCCAGCTGAGTTGAGAGAGTTAAAAACACAGCTTGAGGAATTGCTTGAAAGGGGCTTCATCAGGCCTAGTGTATCACCTTGGGGTGCACCAGTGTTATTTGTCAGAAAGAAAGATGGGACTCTGCGATTGTGTATTGATTACAGAGATCTTAATCAGGTAACTATCAAGAAAAAATATCCGTTACCTCATATTGATGACTTGTTTGATCAGCTTCAAGGTTCAGTAGTGTACTCGAAGCTTGACTTGAGAAGTGGTTATCATCAGTTGAAAATCAGATCTGAGGATATACCAAAGACAACTTTTCGTACCAGGTATGGGCATTATGAGTTTATTGTTATGCCATTCGGTTTGACAAATGCTCCAGCTGTATTTATGGATTTGATGAATCGTATCTTCAAGCCATATCTTGATTGTTTCGTGGTGGTATCCATTGATGACATTCTTGTGTATTCTAAATCACGGGCTGAACATGAACAACATCTCAGAGTGGTATTGCAAGTTCTTCGTGAGAAACAGTTATTTGCAAAATTCAGCAAATGTGCTTTCTGGTTAGAAGAGGTTTCATTCTTGGGGCATGTTGTGTCAGCTACTGGTATTGCAGTAGATCCTTCCAAAGTTGAAGCAGTTGTAAACTGGAAGAGGCCAACTACAGTGACAGAGATCCGTAGTTTCTTGGGCTTGGCTAGTTATAATCGGAGGTTCATTGAGGGACTCTCCAAGATTTCTACTCCATTGACTAATATGACTCGAAAAGCTATTTCTTTTGAGTGGAATGACCAATGTGAAGCAAGTTTTCAGGAGTTGAAAAGGCGTTTAACGACAGCTCCAGTCTTGGCTTTACCTAGTGGTTCTGAGCATTTCATGGTTTATACTGATGCTTCTAAAGAAGGATTGGGTTGTGTTTTAATGCAAGATGGCAAGGTAATAGCTTATGCTTCTCGAAAATTATCACCTTATGAAAAGAATTATCCTACTCATGATTTAGAGTTGGCTGCAATTATTTTTGCTTTGCATAAATGGAGACATTACTTGTATGGAACCAAATTTGAAGTCTTCACAGATCATAAGAGCTTAAAGTACTTGTTTTCTCAGAAAGAACTTAACATGAGACAACGTAGATGGATGGAGAAATTGAAGGATCATGGTTGTACTATCCTTTATCATCCAGGAAAGGCAAATGTTGTGGCAGATGCACTGAGCAGAAAGACTTATATTTCTTGCCTGATGATTCGTGAATGGAATTTGTGTGATTGGAGTCCTTGTGAATCAAATCATGGAGTTATTTTTGCTAATATAAAAGAAGCGTAATTGATTCTGAATTGCAGAAAATTATTATTGGAATGAATGAAGGAAAGCAACCAGATTTTTCTTTCAACAGTGATGGAATTCTTACCTTTCGAGGTCGAGTTTGTATTCCAGTTGATCTTGAGATAAAGAAGAAAGTTCTTGAAGAGGCTCACAAAGCCAAGTATACTATTCATCCTGGAAGCACTAAAATGTACAAAGATTTAAAGAAACATTTCTGGTGGAACAATATGAAAAGAGAAATTGCTGAGTATGTGTCCAAATGTTTGACTTGTCAACAGGTAAAAGTGGAACATCAACGTCCAGTAGGTTTGTTGCAACCATTGGAAATTCCAGAGTGGAAATGGGAGCATATTACTATGGATTTTGTGACTGGTTTGCCACGTACCAGACGAGTCCATGATGCTGTTTGGGTTATAGTGGACAGGTTGACTAAATTAGCTCACTTCTTGTCAGTTTCTATGGGATATTCATTGTCTCAGTTGGCATCTTTGTATGTTCAGGAGATAGTCCGATTGCATGGAGTTCCTGTGAGTATTGTATCTGACAGAGATCCTCGATTTACTTCTCGATTCTGGCAGGCTCTTCAGGGTGCCATGGGTACTAAATTGAATTTCAGTACTGCTTTTCATCCTCAATATGATGGGCAATCTGAGAGACTTATACAGATTCTTGAGGATATGTTACGTGCTTGTGTTATTGATTTCAAAGGCAGTTGGGATACTCATCTTCCTTTGGCTGAGTTTGCTTATAATAACATTTTACAGTCTAGTATTGAAATGGCTCCATATGAGGCTATTTATGGCAGAAAGTGTCGATCTCCCATATGCTGGGATGAAGTGGGAGAAGCTAGACTCTTGGGTCCTGAAATGGTTCAACAATCAGTTGAGAGTGTGAAACTCATTCGAGATCTATTGCGCACAGCTCAGAGTAGACAAAAGAGTTATGCTGATCATCGTAGAAGGGATCTTGAATTCCAGGTAAGTGACTTTGTATTCTTGAAGGTCTCTCCTCGTAGAGGTATAAAGAGATTTGGGAAGAAAGGAAAGTTATCTCCTCGTTATATCGGTCCATTTGAGATTCTTGAAAGAGTTGGGAAGTTGGCTTATAGAGTGGCTTTACCACCTTCTTTATCTGGTATTCATGATGTGTTCCATGTATCTATGCTTCGCAAGTATATGGCGGATGAGTCACATGTTCTTGAGTATGAGGCTATTCCATTTCAGCCTGATTTATCTTATGAGGAACAACTTGTTAAAATTCTTGACTGGAAAGAGCAAGTCTTGCGTACCAAAAGGATTCCTATTGTGAAGGTCCTTTGGAGGAATCATGAAATTGAAGAGGCTACTTGGGAAACCGAGAAAGAGATGCGAGATAAATACCCGAATCTATTTGAAAACCTTGGTAAGTAAAATTCGTGGGCGAATTTTCTTTAAGGTGGGGAGGATGTAACGCCCATCCTATTTCTTGTTAAATATTTGACTTATTTGTTAAATACTTGAACTTGCATATTATGTGCTAGTTTTACTTGGGTTAATTTATTAACTGCTTTAGAATATTAAGGTGGTTAAATGTCTAGTTTTGACTTTTGGGTCATTTGTAAAAATTTGACTATAGGGGCCTTTTTGTTAAAAGTGAAACTTGAGGGGCCTAAGTGTCATTCTTTGAAAGTTTAAGTTTATCTTTGGGTTTCCTTCTCTGAGAAATCATTTCACCCAAAATCATTACGTTGCTTCCTCTGTTCTGAAAAGCTAGGGTTTGAATTTTCCCTATTCCCGACTCCTCAAGTTTAATTGTCCCTCCGTTCTTGATTCTAATCCCGGATTAATATTTGTGGCGTTGATTAGAGCGTTCCAGGCCGAACAGAAATTTATTTGGGTCAACTTGATTTTTGACTAGGTAAGTTATTAGCTTCCCCTTGCTTGTAATAACATGCATAAATGTTATTCTCGGTACTTGTGAATGTTAATTTCGTGTTTGGGATGATTTTTGCGGTACTTGTAAATTTGGGACAAAAGGGAGTAATAATTTCTCTGTGTAAATGGTGAAAGAACATGGAAATACTACTTTACTCATGTTATGCCCTTGTTAGAGTTGTTGAAATTATTAGTAAAAGTTACTCCTACGCTTGGGGACGGAGATTTCTAAGCCTGGAAAGGAAATTGGGTTTGCTGAGAATTTGGACCAGGCGCCTGCCCGGTTAGTGACCAGGCGCCCGCCCATTTGGCCAGAAAGTTATGGGTTTTAGAAATTTTGGATGAGCGCCCGCCCGGTCCTACTTGAGCGCCCGCCCGGTCCCCTGTTCCAAATAAAGTGTTTTAAATCCAAATTAAATTGAAAGCTTATCCCTCCTAAGGCATATGGCCTTAGTATAAGATGTCCTAGCAAGTGTAATTGTACCTTTTAGGGGCATTGGAACTTGGACTTGAACATGTATACTCATTAAATTAAAATGAGAGCTTAGTCTTGAACATTAATACTTATAGAACTCAAATGAGAACTTAAGTATAAGAGTAGTAACTCTTTTATATGTCTTGAAAGTGCTATGAACAAGCACTAATGTGTTATACTTTTTTTGAATCCAATGATTGTGCACCTTAGGGGCATTAGAACAAAGGTCTTAGACTTGAACATCCTAAGAGTAGGATTGGGATTTTGTAAGAGTAAATGTATAACTCTTATACATGCTTGAATGTCCAAAGATTAGAATTATAACTTGAAGTATAAGACATTTAAAATCTTGTACATGGTTTGAACATCCAAAGAATTGGATTAAGACTAGAATATAAGATAATAAAATCTTGTACATGGCTTGACACCAATACATATGTATGGTAGTGAACTTGAAAGTGCTATAAACAAGCACTAACTTGTATGAGACATGTTCTTGTTGTGTATGTGCAAACATTGCATATAGTTGCTTGATAACAAGGTGACTTCTTGATTACTTGAAGCATGTTCCTTGTTGAGCTAGTCCACTACTTTTGGATTAGTTCTTCTCCCGTAGTTCAAGTAAATATCTACTTGTACATTCTTGTGTGAGTCCAGCTGGTTCTCCTTGCTTGTTCGGAAATATATAGGTTCACGCTTGTCGCGAGAGCTGGGGCTTAAGTGACAATCGGGTCCCTATGTATTTGCGCTTGACCCCTTACTACCGGCCATAGTAAGGGCATAGCTTCCTTAGTTGGAGTAATACGCCTGACTTAAGTGAATGCTAAACTTTTGAACACCTCGTGAGTCTTGATATTGGGAATGACACTGGTTACCGGGTCTTCTAATATATACTGAATAATCAGTTTCTTGTTATTGATCGTGATTGTCAAAGTAATACAAGCTACGACAACAATGGTATTCTTGGGAGGAATAAGGAAGGAAGTAATATCCTTATAACTTGCTTGTTTAGCCTTATGTGCTACTTGATGAGTGGCTTAGCCTCTCATATACTTGTTACTTGTTGATACTTGATACATGATTACTTGAGTATCTACTTGGATTGCATGATAACATGTCATGTAGTTGCATCTAATAGCTTATTGAGATTTATCTCACCCCGTTTCTTGTTTAATTGTTTTCTTTAGATCAAAGGAAGGATAGTGCGCAGTGAGGCTCGACTTAGCTGGGAGCTTACTACGCAGGTCGTGATTCTTTTGAGGCTTGTGCCCTTTTATACTTGGTGAGGACGATGTATTGGGTTGTATAACTCCTTATTTTTGGGGTAGACAGTTTGTTCAGTTCTTGTTGTCACTAGACATCTTGTATAGTACTCTTGATGCCAGCTTATGTGCTAGGCATGTTTCCGCTGTGTATGTATTTAAGTTTGGTTTTAATTTTCTTGTCTAGAACTCGTGTTGTGAGCTAGTATAGCTCCTTACTCTAGAGTATATATATCATGTCAGTTTGTTTAACAAATGTCATTAAGTTTCTTGTTTCTCGTTAGTCACGCGCATCCGGGTTCGAGGTTCTATTAGGGGATCCCGGGACCTGGGGGCGTGTCACTATGACCCATTGGTTAGCATTACCCAAGAAGAGCTCCTTGACCTCCTCACTAAAGAAAGAAAGATTAAACCAATAAGTCCTTCTACAGTACCAAGGGAACTCCCCCTAATCATGACCATAGTCTCTACTGAAAATTCCACCACTTTAGTGGTCACGACACCAACTCTTGCTACCACCTCCAAGATGTGATCCAAGATCTCATTGACAAAAAGGAAATAGAGATACGGAATGTCGTCACCAAATCTCTCCCTTAGAGACATGAAGAAAATGGAACCTCGAGAAGAACCGAAGATCTACACAATCACTTTGGGGCCACAACTATCCTCTCCCTTTGTCCTTGTCAAAAAATAAAAGAAAAAAAAATATAGATTAGGTCGTTCCAATTTCCTAGTATTCAAAGAGTCATTCTGTCATTCAAGTCCATCTCCCTCCTCTCTAGTATGTGTCAACTATCGAGTCTGTTTTTTTAATTCTAGTTATTAATAAAAGTCGTTCTTATTCCTTATACACAATTCCAAGTTGTTCTATCTAATTTCTAACAATGGTGAGTTATCTTAAACCAAAACATGATAAATCTACACAAAGCTAATGATGAAATCATTAAGGAGTAATGGATCCACCAAACAATAGTCACTAATATAAAATATTGCAATTGATAATAGTCATTTCTAAACAAGTTCGAAGGCCTAGGGGCTACAGATCATCATCTTCTTGCTCGAGTTGAAAGTCGAAGGATCACAATTGAAGTAAGTCAAAGGCGTTCATGTCAAACATTTCCCAAGAAGAGTGGGGCTACTCAATATAAGCTTTGAGAATCAAAAAAAAAAAAAAAAAACTCTCAAGCTTCTGCCCCACAACAAAGAAGGCATTTCAACAAGTTCCAACAAAGTCAAGGAGGATTTCTCAATCATACCTCCTCCAACGAAGAATCCGAATGAAGAAAAGGAGAATTCTTCAACACCACACCCTCCTATAAGAAACTCGAGCAAATGAGGCTTTCAACATGAAGACCGTCTCCACCATTCGAAGACATCACCCATCAAGAAATTCACATCATTCATAGGGCGCACAAATGATTGGCCTTCTTCTCAAAACTTGTTAAGAAATTTCTAAATGATTCACTTGCAAAATTAATCAGTCAAACATCCAAGACATCCAAAATAAATACTAGGATCCATTTAAGGTAGAATGACTTTCCTAGATTTTGAGCCAAGTATCATTATTTATTGAGTCTAGGGGCTTCCTCTTCTCCACTTTCATATACTTCTCTTTGAAATCCAAGCATCAAGGCTAGGGGTTTTCAATTCTTTCCGTCCCCTTCCAATTCATGCTCAAGATGTGCAAACTTGTCAAATAAAATCAGCACTAAAGGCTATCCTCTTCGCCTCTAACTCTCATTACAAAGTGCGTTATCCCCACCGATTCGATGCTTGGAACAACTTCCCAAAAGCCAAGTCGATAGCTAAAATGCCTAATACATTCAAACCTAAAAATCTTGCATGTCTCTCCCCCAATAAGAGACAAAACTACTCTCCCCTCTGAGTCATCTTCAAGTACATACTCTGTCAAAAAAAGAGACGCAAAAGAGATTCCCGCTAGATTAAAAACCCGAAAGGGCGGTCTAGGCAAAAATCAGGGTGCGTCACAAAAAAAAAGTGATAAAAGACAAAGAGAGAGCATTCTTCTTCAAGTCAAAACAGCCTCACAAGCCTGTTCACATTGTCGTCGACAATATACAAGATTGTTAGGGCTTCGCATAGACCACACATAAGATAAACTTAGGGGAAAAGATCATGTCTCTCACCTTCACCGGAGACTTTCAGACACAGAACTCTAGAGTTGTCAACAAAGTACGCTTGGCCTACTAAGAGCTTGCACATTGATCAATACCATCAGTTGTCAGACCAATAGTCATCTCCCTCGATACGACATGACTCAAGGAACAATATGGATGGATTGTCCCACACGAGACAACCATGACAGGAACTCCACGGCATTTCTAAAAGGAAACCTGATTAGGTCCGTCCGAATCATAATTAGATCATTCCAAACACACCCGAAACCATGACTGGAAGCACCAGTATCAATACTGGTAATCTTAATGAGGCCAAAGCTGAAATCCCGAGGAGAAGCAAGCTTACATAGATGCCTTATTTGCAGAGCTTAATGCATTGAAAGTCAAGAAAGCTAAGAAACAAAAGAAGAAGAATTATGAATCCCCAACCTCATCCGAAGATGAGGCATCCTCTAGAAGGACAGACAAGAAGTCTAAGAAAGAAGAGGGCCTTGGACAATACTTGCTTTAGAGTAAGCAATAGAAATTCTACATCGCGAAAATCACTGGAGTGGTGAACGCGTTAAGCAATCATCAACTTGGGGCTTGACAACGAAGAAGTCCTATGACTACAATCCAATACTTGAAGTATTCTTAACCTTAGTAGTTAACTTGGGATATCTCAACAAAATCCTATTAGACGACTGTCTCTTTAAATCATTAGATGGGCCCCACGAGTTTTTCTTTCAAAAATATCATCATCTTGATCACATAAACAATCTTCACTCCTCACAACATTGAACTACACTGGTCTGATTCCCACCTAGGGATATGTAGGCAGCCGTTCGGCACGACCAACCTTTAAATCATTCTCCCCATTAAGTCATCGAGTCGAGTGCACATTGATCGTCTTGAACCTTAAATGCTATACAACTGCTTTTGCTAACCATGCAGGCACACAAAATCTACAACACAAATTTCAACTGCAAAGAGATGACACATCAGAATGAATAATTACCTCTCATTGATTTGGAGTGTAATCAAATCATCCAGTTCAGATATACTTAGATCGTCAATAACCATCCTTCTGAAGATTGGAGTGTAATCTATCGTCCGGTTCAACATCACATGGATCGTTAATCAGAGTGTAATCCAACGTCCGGTTCAAAATCGCGTGGATCATCAGCCACCCTCCTCCCTAATCAAACGAGGCATCTATACCTCGTACGAGGGATCACCAGAAAAATCTCAGAAAACCATGTTTTCTTGGGAAATTCCAGAAAAGCCCTTCTTAACTGAAAGGTTAGAAAAAGCCATGCTCTTGATTGAAAGGCCGAATCTGAACCCGGTTCAAGATGGAATATTGAGTCGTCAACAAAATGGATATTTTTAGAATTGGAACAAGCAAAGTTTTTTCTCAGTACGAATTTATTCTCACCGCGCATCCAAGATCATGGGTGAGCAACGAAATCTTCATCAGCATACTTTAAATCCCATGACTATCATTAAGACGTAAATTAATGGCACAGGATTTACAACCGAGTATCCCACGACTGTTATCAAGACGTAAGTTAATGACATAGGATCCCACCATTTTAGAGTCACATAATTGTTATCAAGGTGTAAGCTAATGGCATAAGATTCACAGTTTCAACGGAAAGGCAGCCTTGTTAAAGGGGAAGCAAGGATCCAAGTAATTGGCGTCTCTAAATCTGGGTATCCCACAACTGTTATCAAGACGTAAGTTATTGACACAGGATCCCACCATTTTAGAGTCCCATAATTGTCATCAAGGTATAAGCTAATGGCATAGGATTCACAGTTTTAATGGAAAGGCAGTCTCGTTGGAAGGGGAAGTAAGGATCCAAGTAATTGGCGTCTCCAAATCTGGGTATCCCACTACTGTTATCAAGACGTAAGTTAATAACACAGGATCCCACCATTTAGAGTCCTATAATTGTAATCAAGGTGTAAGCTAATGGCATAGGATTCACATTTTCTGACGTAAAGGCAACCTCGTTGGAAGGAGAAGCAAGGATCCAAGTAATTGGCGTCTCCAAAACCCAGTCCCATAATTGTCATCAAGGTGTAAGCTAATGGCATAGGATTCACATTTTCTGACATAAAGGCAACCTCGTTGGAATGAGAAGCAAGGATCCAAGTAATTGGCGTCTCCAAACTGAAGACAGGTCATCATCAACAACAGGGCATATTCAGAATTGGGTCAAGGCCATTGATTCCTCAGTATGGATTGCAACTGGAGACGGTTCGTCATCAACAAAGGGTATATTCAGAATTGGGTCAATGCCATTGATTCCTCAGTATGGGTTACTTTCTAAACTTTAAACTTTACTTACTGCAGTATTGTTTTCCAAATTTATTTTCAAAATACCTCAAACGTCCCTTTTTGTGTGTTTTCAGAGTCGAACTACGTTTGGTCTGATTTCCTTTAAGGAATACGTAGGCAGCTTTATAGCACGACCATACCCATAGTTCTAAATGGTGTCTTTTCTATCGACGACGTTACTTCTTTCAAAAGTATCGTCGCCGAGGGTCTCTGTAGACACCCCATTTTGAACGTTCATTTATGATTACACTACTCTTGTGTCTCGCCTTCGTGTTTTGATAAAAAATCATTAGTTTTGACATGTTGTTAAGTTTCTGACTGACTCCGTTAGTTAGGGGATAAACTGAACAACAGAACTTTAGACAAGGATAAAACAGTAATTTTACACTGGATGCCTCGTACGAGACATCAATGTCTCGTACGAGACATCTCATCTATCTGCGAGTCAGAGTCACTTTCCTTCTCCATCCCGATCTATTTCTTGGCCAACACTCTCCTAAACCGGGGAATATCTAATAGGAAGCTTCCTAGGTGATTTCCTACGGATTTCCTACCTTCTTTAACCTCTCCAAATAAGGACTCTATTTCCTACTAAACTTAGGACTTAGTCAAGGCCATCAATTGGAATCTCAAGAACACTTTAGGTAAACTTCTACGCTTTTAATCTCTACTTCTCATCTCATTCTTTGTTTTAGAGTAGTGTAATCCCATCAAAAGGATCAGCCTAGAGCCTCTCCAATCCATGGAGATGGTCTCGAAGCACATGATCCGACATTTTGATAATTAAGAAATTAATTATTGGCTTTACTTGTTTTAATTGTTTTATTCTTTATTTGATTAAAAACACCTAAGCAAGACCAATCGTAGATTTGGTTGATTGGGTGCTCCTTCGCCTTCCCAATCCATAACTTAACCCCCGAACTCAAGAATCTCACGGTCCGTGTTCCGTTCAACAACATGGTGGCGACTCTCAAATCAAAAAGGTAAAGCGAGGATCATCAAATCTTTCTCGGGTGCAAACAATAGGTAAAAGAGAAGTGTTTTTGGTGCCAAAACCAAGTCACAAAGATCAGTTTCCCGGGCAAATCCGGTTAAAAGGAGCGAGGGAGGGATTCTTGGACAGAAATCTGTAACTGACGCCCAGGTGCGCGCGCCTCCTGCTTTGGTGGCGGGATGCGCGCGCCTCTGGCCCCAAAGGGTGAATGCGTGCGCCTTGGAGATGGCAAAATTTTACACAATGGACTAGAAAGTCAGCACTGTTATTCAGTTTGGTCCCTGAACTTAACGAGGTCAGTTAGAAACTTAATGGAAGTAACAGAAACTAACGAGAAACACTTAAAATAAGGAGAAACACAAGATCAAACGTGAAATCGGGGTGAGCGGTCCAAGGCGGGGTGTCTACACACATATCTCTAGAGTTAGAAAAAATTGAGGGTCCTAATCTGCTAAGCCTATCAAACCAAAAAGTGGACAATTCTAAATGAAGTACAAGTACTTCTTACAATATAGCCTAAAGTCCACAAAGAAGGTTATGGGATCAATCAAATTATGGTAATATGAGTGGTTTATAATAAGCATACCCAACAGCTAACCATCAAGAAGACGAAGTCAAGCCATCAAGTGCCAAAGCAAGGTGGAACTACAACCATTGAGAAAAATCAAGCAATGTTTCAAAGGGGGATTAAAAAAAAAAAAAAAAAGCTCACTAGGTTGACTCTTCAAAACAACCTAGGCAAAAGTTAGAGCACAAAAAAAAAACCCTCATTCAAAGAAGTTCACATCATCATCATCATCAATAACCATCACAACGAAAGGAACATCCACAAGAACTACGGTGACCTAAGCCTCTACACTGGAGGAACGTAGGCAACCTTCTGGTCCGGTCTCATGCAAGAAAGAAGATATGTTTAGCCCTAGTGCGTTATGGTGATTGGCCTTCCTCTCGAACTTGTCAACACATCTTTGTACGAGTCATTTGCCAATGAATTAATCACCTCAAGATTGAACAACTTTCCTAGATTTGAAATCATTTCACGTTATGGTTCCCTTGCTTGAGCAATAGCACCATTATTATCACAATAAAGGTCTATTGGATCAGCAATGCTAGGAACTACCTCTAGTTCAGTTATGAATTCTTGATCCAAACAACTTCTTTGGCAGCATCGGATGCAGCAATATACTCAGCTTCCGTTGTAGAATCAGCGACAGTACTTTGCTTAGAACTCTTCCAGCTAACAGCACCTCCATTAAGCACAAATACAAATCCAGATTGCGATCTAAAATCATCCTTATCGGTTTGGAAGCTTGCATCTGTGTAACCACTTACAACAAGATCACCTTCCACACCTCCATACACCAAGAACGAATCTTTAGTCCTTCGCAAGAACTTAAGAATCGTCTTGACTGCAATCCAATGATTTTCACCAGGATTTGATTGGTATCTACTCGTCATGCTTAAAGCATACGAGACATCTGGTCTAGTACATATCATGGCATACATGATTGATCCAATTGCGGAAGCATATGGAATCCCAATCATTCTCTTATGCTCATCAGTTGTCTTAGGACACTGATTCTTGCTTAGAGTTATGCCATGTCCTACTGGCAAATTTCCTCTCTTAGAGTTTTCCATGCAGAATCTCTTAAGAACTTTGTCAATATATGTATCTTGACTTAAACCAATCAATTTCTTGGATCTATCACGATAGATCCTAATGCCAAGGATATAAGCGGCTTCTCCCATATCTTTCATAGAGAAACACTTTCCTAACCAAGTCTTTACAGACTGCAGTGCGGGAATGTCGTTTCCTATGATCAATATGTCATCAACATATAGTACCAGAAATAATACTACGCTCCCACTAATCTTCTTGTAAACGCAAGGTTCATCTTCGTTTTTGATGAAGCCAAACTCTTTGACCGATTCATCAAATCGAAGATTCCAACTCCTAGAGGCTTGCTTCAATCCATAAATGGATCGTTGCAATTTGCATACTTTGTTAGAATTTTCTGGAATTACAAAACCTTCAGGTTGTGTCATGTAAACATCCTCAAGTAAGTTCCCATTAAGGAACGCTGTTTTGACATCCATTTGCCATATCTTATAGTCAAAATATGCGGCTATGGCAAGTAAAATTCTTATAGACTTGATCATTGCTACGGGCGAAAAGGTTTCATCATAGTCGATACCATGAATCTGCCTATAGCCTTTCGCTACAAGTCTAGCTTTATAAGTATGCACCTTTCCATCCATGTCAGTTTTCTTTTTGAAAACCCATTTGCATCCTATGGTTTTTACACCTTCGGGCGCATCAATCAAGTTCCAAACTTGATTATCATACATGGATTTAATTTCAGATTCCATGGCTCCAAGCCATTTATCTGAATCAGGAGCGGACATCGCTTCTTGGTAGGAAGTAGGTTCGTCATCAACTATGACTTCTACTTCATTGCTATCTGTCATGAGAAATCCATATCTCTCAGGTTCAGATCGCACCCTACCAGTTCTGCGAGGAACTCGAGTATTCTGAATAGGTTCCACAACTCTTTGTGAAACTTGTTCAGATCCAACATTTTGTTCCATGTAGTTTTTGGGTTCTCGAATTTCTTCGAGATTAATTTTACTCCCACTAATTCCTTTGGAGAGAAACTCTTTCTCTAGAAAGGTACCATGACGGGCAACAAACACTTTGTTTTCTGCGCGGTTGTAAAAGTAATAACCCTTAGTTTCCTTAGGGTAACCAACGAAAATACATTTATCAGATTTAGGTGTGAGTTTGTCAGATATGAGCTTCTTAACAAATGCTTCACAACCCCAAATCTTCATGAAAGACAAACTAGGTTTTCTTCCAGTCCACATCTCATGTGGAGTCTTTGGAACAGATTTTGTTGGAACATTATTTAGTGTTAGTGCAGCAGTTTCTAGTGCATGTCCCCAAAAGGTTAAAGGAAGATCAACTTGACTCATCATGGAGCGGACCATATCCAATAAAGTCCTATTTCTCCGTTCGGACACACCATTCCATTGTGGTGTCCCAGGTGGAGTTAATTGTGAAACAATTCCACAATCTTTCAGATGATTGTCAAATTCTTGGCTTAAATATTCTCCACCACGATCTGATCGAAGTGCTTTAATAGTTTTGCCAAGTTGATTTTGTACTTCATTTTGAAATATTCTAAATATCTCAAAAGATTCACTTTTATGTTTCATTAAGTAGACATAGCCATATCTACTAAAATCATCAGTAAAAGTTATGAAGTATTGATATCCTCCCCTAGCATTGCAACTCATTGGTCCACATACATCAGTATGTATGAGGGTCAATAAGTCATTAACCCTTTCACTACTCTTAGTAAAAGGTGCCTTAGTCATCTTTCCAAGTAAACATGACTCACAAGTTTCATATGATTCAAAATCATGTGAATCTAGAAGTCCGTCCCCATGGAGTTTTGAGATACGCTTCTCATTAATATGACCAAGACGGCAATGCCACAAATAAGTATGATTTACATCATTAGGTTTGGATTTCTTATTTACATTATAAACATTCTCATTATTCCCACTTTCAACATCAAGAACATAAAGGCCATTAAATGAACATGCAGTACAATAAAGCATATCATTTAAATAAATAGAAAACTTCTTATTTTCAATAAGAAACTTAAAACCTTCATTATCCAAACAAGAAATTGAAATAATATTTCTAATTAAATCCGGAACGTAATAACAATTGTTCAAAACAAGAATTAATCCGCTAGGTAAAATGACATCATATGTTCCTACGGCTAATGCAGCAACTCTTGCTCCATTCCCCACACGTAGGTCCACTTCGCCATCTTTAAGTAGTCTTCTATTCCTTAGTCCCTGCACATTTAAACAAATGTGAGATCCACATCCAGTATCTAATACCCAGGAGCTAGAAGTAGAAAGTAGAATATCTATAACATAGATACCTGAAGTAGATGCAGTCCCACTGCTCTTCTTCTTCTTTAACTCTTCCTTGTAAACCTTGCAATTTCGTTTCCAATGTCCAATCTCATTGCAGTGGAAACAAATTGCATCCTTTTGGGAAGCAGGTTTAGCCATATTAGCTTTGGCAACAATTGCCTTGCTAATCTTGGGTTTGACAACTTTTGCCTTACCCTTTCCTTTGCCTTTTTGGCCCTTTCCTTCCTTAGACACAATGAGTACAGGAGCGGTCTCTTTACCGATTTTCTTTTCTGCCTGCTTAAGCATCCCATGCAATTCAGACATAGTCTTATCCATCCCTTGCATATTAAAGTTCATGACGAACTGATTATAGCTTTTGGGCAATGAATTAAGAATAAAATCGGTAGCCAACTCAATCTCAATTGGATGGCCAAGCCTCTCTAGTTTCTCAAAGTAAGCCTTCATTTTCAAAACATGAGGGCTCACAGACTGTCCTTCGCTCATCTTGCATGAGACTAGGGCAGCTATGGTGTCGAACCTCTCTTGCCTTGCTTGTTCTTGGAACATATCTTTCAATGTAGCAGCAAGGTCAAATGCTTCCAAGTGTTCAAGAATCTTCTGAAGTTCTGAACACATGGCCGCAAGCATAAGACAACCCACCTCACGAGAATCATTCACATGTTTCTTCTAGGCGTTTCTCTCATCCTTTGGTGCATTAGAAGCAGGTTCTTCTTCAGGAACGGGCTCATCAAGAATATAGAGCTTATCCTCATGCTTTAGAACAATTCTAAGGCTACGGATCCAATCCGTATAGTTAGCTCCATCTTCTTGAAGTTTCTCCTTCTCAAGGATAGATCGCAGTGATAAATTTGTATTCTGAGCCATTATCTACAATTATGCAAACATATAATTAAATATAAGAACCAACTTAATTAAAGATATTAAATTAATAGTATTTTACAAATACTCCCACTAAATTATATAACCTTCATATACATCCAATGTATAATATAATTTGAATGGGCTAAGATCCATATTTCACTTAACTTTGAGTCGGCTAGGGCACGACTGCTCAAAATAAGTTATTTAGGTAGACAACTCCTTGTCAATCATATCGTATATGACTCTTAGATCTTTTATGAGATTTTAGATATCGTATACCTAACATGTTTTAATCTCATCTATGCCTTAGGCCCAAAACTGTTTTGATAGCCTAATTAAGTTAAACCATTTTAAACGTATAGGAATCACTGTTTCCTCATCTTGCTCATAAATGGATAGAATCAATGCACCTACGCTAGGGCGTAACCCACACAAAACTACCCACGTACACACAAGTGTTTTAATCATGGATTGGCACGGAACTTAAATTTTAAAGAAGGTTCATGACATATAGCATGGTCAATGTTTATAGTCACATAATATAAACACATAAAGCAACGGTTAATAATTTAACTAATCTCATTAATTAAATTAAGATTTCATGTGATTGATTTATGGGGATAAATTCTTTAACACATTATTGAGAGCACGATTGTACGGTCGAAACTAAGCCAGAAGGCATCCACAATCCCGTACCAAATTTAGAAACTAGAAGAAACAACTATGTAAGGTCGAAACTAAGCCAATAGGCATCCACAATCCCTTACATAAAGTAACTCGATTCTAAATTCTTTTGTCCCATCAATTCATTACTTTGACCTTGATATTTGTTTTCAGGAAACACGGTTTCTCAAACCAGCCATCTGACTAACAAATTCAATCCAAAGTGATTTTAAACAATCCGTTTTATTTCAGGAAACACGGTTTCTAAAACCAGCCATCTGAAAAACAAATTCTGTCCAAAATCAACCTGCTCGGCCGAGTCCTTTAAGGTGCTCGGCCGAGCGCCTCTGTGTTCCAGAAAACCCTTTGCTTCTGACGACTCTGCTCGGCCGAGTCTTATAGACTGCTCGGCCGAGCACCACGAACAGAACAGATTTTCTTATCGAATTTTAATTCTAAGATTGCTTTCCCGATTCATTTAGGATTTGGTGTTCATAATGATCATATCATCATCTTCATCAAAACCTTGAATAACGATTTATTCATGAATCAAAGATCATCAACAAATCAATCCAATTAATTTTTGATAATCTAAAGGAACATAATAATCAAATTATTATTGCAATCGTAGATCCCACATAACGTATTTAAACGGTGCGATTTTATGATTTCAATATATCTCATATACAAACATAAAACTCAGATCACATAAACATCTTGAATCCAAATTCACATAGCATGCCAAAACATATAATCCAATTATATCATTAACATGTTATTATTAAAATAATCATGTTGAACGGGGCTCTGATACCACTGTTGGGTTTTGAGCAAACATGCGCAGCGGAATGAAACCCAAAAGCCTAGATCCGATCACGATGATTAAATTAATACGAGGATGAATTTAGAACACTAACCATGACAGAGCTTTAAAATTCTGAGATCTTCAATCTTTGTTCTTCGCGCTTCTTCGAATCACGAACGTAGGAACGACCGCAAAACTTGGATCACGAACTTTGAAGGAGTTGATGCCAATGCCCTCTATGTTTATCCACACGCGAACGAATTTCAAGAACGATTCTTGAACGGATTGCTAGACCCAATAGAAACTATTTCTATTATGAAGGCTATATAAAAATTCAATGTTCTTGTTCTTGAGGAAGAAGAAGAACTTATTTTTCTCTCTCTTGGAGGCTCTCTAATTGATATGGAATAAATCTCTACTGATTAGGTCGTTGTTAGGAGTTTATATACTTATTAGTCCTAAACCTTTTAAGAGAAATAGGTTAAAACCCGTCACAACACGAAATCAGTTATTGGGCCCGAACAGGGCCTGCTCGGCCGAGTCCTTTGAGGTGCTCGGCCGAGCACCTTGCTCCAAAACAATCTGACCTTCTGATGTACATGCTCGGTCGAGTCTTATGAGGTGCTCGTCCGAGCACCACCAGAATCCTGATTTTAGCCTTTTATATAATTCGTTCTTTTGTGTGTGACCCCATAGGATTATATTAAGTTGGCAATGAGCCCAAACACATTTGTGCTCATAAATCATGAGCGGACTCTAGCAAGCCATCATGACTACCCAATTAATATAACTTGTATAAGTTCGTGAATCCTTTATAGAACATATTACAATCTCTTTGTTTCACGATGTCTATTGAACGTAAGCCATGGTCAATGGTCAACTTACAATGTTCAATGCTTTCTCGATCCAGAATGTATTGATAGTACAAATCTTATTTGAGCACGGCCTTGCATTTCATCAACACCATTCTTCGAGTGGCCAAAGCTTGACATCTCTCTCTTACGAGGAACAAATCCCTTCTTGATTTATTACCTTTCCCTACATGAATCTGATTACGCCAATCACATTCTTTATAGCTACCCGATTAGGGGTAACGTTTGAATATGTCAAACGTAATGTTCATCAAGTGGAAGACTGTGATAATCTCAGGTCTAAAGATTCCAGTAATATAACTATATGAGACTTAATTATGACATTGTGACCATGACATAAATCTCATATGGGTCAGTCCAGTATTTGGTCTCCAACAAATACCCATAAGTTTAATTGTATCCCATACACCATAATCATCATATGATTATCCATTAAACTTATACTAACAATTAATCATAATTATCAGGGACGAGGATTATTATAATAAACATGCAAATGATATAATAATCAAACATTCAATATCATTAATATAAATAACATTAATCGTTTTACAAAACGTGCCTAGAGCATACAACACCAACATGAAGTTATTATAGTCTTCCACTTGATGAACATTATGTTTGACATATTCAAACGCTACCTTTAACCGGGTAGTTATAAAGGGTATGATTGGCATAATCGGATTCACGTAGGGAAGAGTAATAAGCTAAATGGATTTGTCCCTCTTCGGAGAGATGTCAAGCTTAGGCCTCTCGTAGGAATGATGTTGATGAAAATGTTCGGCCGGACTCAAATGAATTGATTAGATCAATGTCATTTGGATTATCAACATATTCGGAATCGAGAAAGTATTGAACAAAACAAGTTGACTTGTTGACCATGACTTGTGTTCAATGACATCGTGGATAAAGGGATTGTGACATGTTCTAAAGGAATGCGAACTTGTATCTAGTTATACTATTTGGGTAGGTATGACGGTTTGCTAGAACCTAATCATATCTTATGGTTTCATGTTTGAAACCATTGCCAACTTAGTGTAATCCTAGAGGGTCACACACAATAGAACGAATCTTAAATAAGGACTATATTGGAATTTGGAAATTAGGGAAATCTGGGGAAAGTGTGCGACCGCACATAGTGGCTTGGGCGGCCGCACAGTTTAGCTCAGAAAGTACCAGAAACCTTCCAGATAGATGTGCGACCGCACAAGGATTTTGGGCGGCCGCACACCCTGTCGGGACTGGTTTCCTAATTTGATTTGGAAATGAATTTTGGACGGGTTTAGACACAAGTTTCCTATTATGAATAGGTCTAACTTGTATATAAACAACCAAATTCGGGCCAGAACATATGATATCTTTTGTGCAAGTCTCAAAAGAGTTTGAGAGAGTTTTATTTTGTTCTAAGACATCTTAGATTGAAGAACAAAATAATACACAAACAAAATTCCATATAGTTCATATTGATTGTGAAAACGTGTTTCACAATTTGGTCTAGCAACTAATATCAAGTGTTCTTGATATTCGTTCGTGGTGTGGATACCGCTAGAGGGTGAAGCTTATCATCTTCAAAGTTCGTGTTCTTACTTTTGTGATCAAAGCTTCATGTTCTCCACCAAGATCAAAGACAAAACTCAAAGTCATCAAGGGTTAGTTTTTCTAGTATTCATATTGTTGTATTTGATCTAATCATATGAATGGATCTATGGGCTTTGGGTTTCATAAAATTTTGAATGCTATTTTCCGCTGCGCATGTTACTACGAAACCCAACAGTGGTATCAGAGCCCCGTTCATGTTGATTAATTCAATACCTAGATCATGTTATGTGTATATAAATTGTTTATGTGCCTAGCATGATATGAATATTGGATTATATGATGTTTAAGTGTTATGTGATTTTATGTGGTTTATTGTTTTACAACTTTAATCGCACGGTTCAATCGCAATAAATATTATGATGGATTCTGAATTGTTTAATTATTAATTCTGATTGGATCATGGTTTTAATAATCGGGGAAAAACAATTTTGAGACAAATTTTCGAATTTTAAAATTGCCTTCTGATCCTCCTGTGCGACCGCACAGAATAACGTGGGCGGCCGCACATGTTTGGGCGACCGCACAGTTATTTTTGGGCGGCCGCACAAAGCAATCAGAATGCTGATTCTTTTTTCCTTTTGATTAGATTTGGAATTTTCGAAAGGTCCAACCAAACCAGTAACAGAACCAAGCCAGACCTGCTGATCTGGAATGGGTTTTGGGTAGTTGGTTTGGGTGTGGATCTTGGGGTTTGATTTTCCTATTTGTTTTAATTTTGTGATTCTAAGATTGGTTCAAGGTTTGGATGGCTAATCTATGTTCATCGAGATTGTGTTTCCCAAACTTGATCGCAATTAAAGTTTCAAAGATGAAACGAAGTTAGAATTATGAAGAGTTCATAATTGCTAAAATTGAGAAACAAAGTTCTTGATTCAAAGATTGGAGATCCATGTGGAATTATGGATGCAATTGGACTACGTTCATCGAGACCATCTATTGCTTAGTTTCGGCCACATGGACTACTTTCTTGGTTTCTTGAATTAGTGCGGAATTGTGGATGCCTTATGGCTTAGTTTCGGCCGCACTTCTTGTTGTCTTGATTTGGAAGATGATAGCCAAAGTTCAAAAAGTCTCATCCTCATAATTATAGAGAAACTAATGACACATAAATATTATGCTTAAATTAATGGAGATTAATTTAGTGGCTAAACTTGATGCGTAACATGTTTATATTATGTGCTCATAAATGTGTTGTATGCTATATGTGATGAACCTTCAAAGAAAGTTTTAAGTCTTTTATTGCCATGCCATGATTAAAACACTTGTTAATACATGGATGAATTTAATGTAGACCTGCCCTAGCGAGATGCATTGACTTTATTTATGTATGAGCAAGATAGATAATGTGGGCACGCCCTAGCGAGGCACATTAACTATACGTTTAAAATGGTTGGACTTAATTGGGCGTCAAAACAGTTTTGAACCTAGGCAAAGATGAGATTTAACATGCTTTTTGAAATAGGATTTCTTAAAGGATCTCATAAAAGGGAACTAAGAGTCATATGAGATATGATTGACAAGAGTTGTCTACCTAGTTAATTTGATTTTGTGTAATCCGCCTTAGCGGACTTAAAATTTTGAATGGATCTATGGGCTTTGGGTTAGTTTTTCTAGTATTCATATTGTTGTATTTGATCTAATCATATGAATGGATCTATGGGCTTTGGGTTTCATAAAATTTTGAATGCTATTTTCCGCTGCGCATGTTACTACGAAACCCAACAGGTACAATGTTCATTATCTTCTTCTAAAACTCTTATTCTTGTTTTATTAAATCCCTTCATCTTTTCTTAAATAAACTCTTTCTTTGCTTTCTTCATCTTGCTATCTCTCTTATGTGTGTGCAATCTCCATAAAAAGGAATACAACCAAAACGGCCACTTCACTATTGAAGTTTGGTAAAAGTTACATTCCAACATTCTAAACTCCATTTTAATTTACCATTTATCTTTTAATGTAATTGCTAGCATAATTGTTACATGTAATCTTTAGCATAAATTAATACATAAAACAATTCTCTTTTATTTCCCTTTGCAATTCCCCTTTTCTTTACCATGTAATTTTTGCACATTTTCAATATCAATAAAAGAAGGACTTTTTAGCATTAGAACACCTTTAGTAGTAAGACCCGCGTAAGCGGGGCGGAGTGGGTGTCACGACCCGAAAACTAGGATCTATTTCATTAGTAGTAAATAATTATTATTTATTTATTTGCTTATTTATTTATTTAAATTATTATTTATTTAAATATTTATGTGTGCATTTTATGTTTCATAATAATTATGCCTAGCATTTTGTTTGGGTCATTTGGGTTAGTGTAGTATTGTTGGGTCTTAATTGTTAGTAGGGAGTGTAAGTAATTGTGTTAGTAGATGGGGAAGGGGCCTGAGTATAACATTTTGAAATAATTTCCCCTACTCCCTCTCTTCTCCCTCACCTCCCTACTCTTTCACCCTCACTTCTCACCTCCATCTCCCAGCTCATTTCTCTCTCCAAAAGGAAAAAAGGGTAAGTTTTTCTCTCTCACTTCTCTCTTCATCTTCCTCTTGTTATCTCTCATTCCTTAAAACATGAATCTTGTTTAGATCGTCGATAGGATCGTAGGAAGCCAAAAATATTTGAAATCCATCATCTTTGAGAAATTTCAAGTAAGTTGCTTTTCCCCCATTTTTATGCTAAAATGCTCATAACATGTTTCTACAATCCTTTAATTGTTATATTTGAAGTTTGGTTGAGTTTGGAATTGATTTGGAGTTTATTTGAGTTTTTGGCTAAAAGTGGTGATTTGATGAATATCATGATTCAATCTTGGTTTTGGGTTGATAAATGGTGTTAGTTAGGTTCCCTTAAGCTTCAATGTTGTTTGGGTACCTTAGCAAACTTGTTGGTTATGGTTGATTTTGAGTATTGTGTGAAATGGGTAAGAAATTGATGAACCCAGCTCTGTTTTTCCCGGCCAAGAACCAGACCAGGCGCTCGCCCGGGTTGGACCAGGCACCCGCCCGCCCCCCTTTTTCCAGCGGCCAGACCTTCTGTTGAAATAAGCGCGCGCTCGCCCCTACCCAGGCGCCCGCCCGCCCGCCTGCTTGGAGTTTTGACCTTTTTGCTTGTTTAAACTAAATGGCTTCCCTAGTTTAAGTTTAATCACCCTAATTAACTTAAGATAACATCGTGGAGTACGTTATTAAGTGGAATTGATTCTTTTGTGAATAAATATGTTATGGAATTTGATTAAGTATCATTTTGGGAATGTGGTTCATCCTTGATGTGTTGTTTTGGATTGGTTTACCTTTGTGGTAATTTATTTGGATTGGTTCCCTACTTTGGAATCATTAGTCATTTATCGTGCTAGTATTTTATTACTTAGCATTTATTTGAATGTCCAGCTGGTATTTGTGGTTGTGTCGGGCGATGCGAGATATTGTGATGGCACCGGCCAAGTCCATTATGGTGTCGACCATTGTTTTGCCCTTATTTTCCTTTTCTAGATTGGCCTTGGTTGAGACGTTTGGAGCATGACTTTGTGGCATGGCTCCCGACCTTTGTGGTACATTTCTTTGTTATTGGTTCCGGTACCGGGGATTTCTCTTCAGCTTTTATGATATTATGAAGATGTTGATGGTTGATTATTGAAGCTGCGCAGCGACCTTTATTTGGTTCATCGGTTTGGAAAACCTTGGCTATATCCTTTGTTATGTGTTTATTTCCGCTGCTATCTGTTAAGTGATAAATGCTATGTTCTATGTGATATTTATTATTGCTTATTGCTTCTTGCATCATAGCATGTCATGTAGCTGCATTAGTAACTTATTGAGATTTATCTCACCCCCTTTCTTTTTTTATCTTTGTTTTTCCTTAACCCCCCCCCAGGTGGAAAGGATTAGACTCACTGATCACGAGACAGGACGTCGAGTGGGTTCGAGCTTTTGGGGCAGGTTGATATTGGTGGGTTTACATTATATAAATGTGTAACCTTTTTGGGATTTTTGTACCAAACATTGACGTCTTTAGGATTTGTATATTTTATAACTTTGGCGTATAAGCTTATGGAGTTTATACTAGTTTTATTTTGTTGTTGTTATATTGTTTTGCAAAACCTCGTGTTACCATCTTTTGTTATGAAATGAAATTTTTATCTCCGATATTTTAGTGTTTTGATTAGTAAGTTGACGTCCAGCTCGCGATCTCGGGCCCGCGGGGTTCGGGGTCGCGACAATGGGTGTTTAAGTACTTCCCACTCCGTTATCTAACCCCCAAACCCTTCTCTTCCCAAATCTCTGGTTTTGTATATAAATTTAGGCTATTCTTAGGTTTTTCCTATGTTCCTTTAAAAACATAGGTGGCGAATCTAAACAAATAAAGCCAAATAGACATCCAAGGATAATTCACCGCTATAGCCAAGTTGTGGTTTTCTCGGGGTATCTACACTACCATCACCACTAGGACCCACACCATCACTTCCATCGTTCAACATGTATTTGCTTTTGGAATCACACGCATCCAAAACAGTATCCAAATAAACCTCGAGTGCTTTGTGTTCAATCCTAGCAATTTCACCAAATCTTTCAGATTTACCGAACTCAATAGCATGGTTGAGTATTCCCGTGTAATCCTTAGGTCTAGTAGGACGCCCTGTACAGGGTGCCAATGGACAACAAAATAACATATTTACGTCTTGGACATGAGACGGAAAAATATATTGAAGCCTTGTGGTGCACCTCGAGTAAATCTGAAACAACCTGTCTTCTTCAACCTCATCGAGGGAACTTGACTGAGTGGAATGTGGAAAATTTCCTTTGCTCTTGCTCTTTCCCTTAACCTTACCCTTACCCTTACCATTGCCCTTACCATAATTCATTCTCTGGGATAGATTACTGTATTTAGATGAGAAACAAATATGCTATATAAGAATGAAAATATAGCAAACAAACACAAAAATGTCATATCTATATAGAGAGATGAATTTGCAATTTTTTTAAAATTATAATGTATTTCCATTAATACTTGAGCCAACTGTCCGCATTCAATGAATCTGAGTTAATCTGTTTTGAGTGACTATTGAAGTCAAACTTTACCATTGTACCAGTTTAGTCAAGGCACTTTTGCAATACAAGTCATTTCTTGAATTTACATTGTCCAGTCCAACAAATCAACTTTATCTTTTACAAGCTATGTCCTTAGGGAGAGGGACTACAATACTCTCCTAATGCATGCCCGTGATTGTAGCCACTCGCATAAATTTTCTGTGGTCTTAAGGGTTGAGCACGAAGCATTGGCCGAGTATTTGGACGGCGTTTTTTTAACCCTTGCCGCTGCAGCCCCACCCCCCACATTCGGAGATGTGGATGCCAATCATGAGGGAGATGATGGCAAGGGAGGAAGCGGCAGTGGCGGTGGCGGCGTGGGAGGCCTTGGTGGGGCGGGTGGTTGTAGCGGGGCATTAACAGTGGCCGGTGGCCAAGTTTTTTAAGGAGCGATGTGATCGTTTTTATTCGCTTTTGTTAGTTTTCTTTTTCTTCTTTTTTTTTTTTTTTTTAATTTGCTTGATGTCTTGTGTACGCTTGATCAATGGAATGGTTTTTTCTTTTTCATGTTCTGAACTATTTACAATCATATAATATTTACACCTAAAATATCATAAAAAAATGTAAAAGAACAACAGAAATTAAAACGACACACTTGTGAAAAATCTTAACAATTGAAATGTGAAAATAATACAATCTATATAAACTTATCATATAATGTGAAATTCATTGAACTTAGACCAATATTTTTCAAAAAAAATTGCTATCCTTTTTTTTAATTATTTGCTTGATGTATTGGGTACGCTTGATCGATGGAATGAGTTTTTACTTTTCAAAGACAATCTTTTATGTTTTACATAGATAGGTTCGTTATTTTTGCTTTGACATTGTAGAATATGATGGGGCCGAGAGGGATTATATAGAGTCTTATACTCCCTCTGTCCCAGAAAGATAGTCCCATTTTGACTTTTTATAGTCAACAAAAATAAATTTTGACCAAACATTGGTGTCAATTTAATGATCACAATGAAATTCTAAAAATTGTTATTGATAAATCATTTAATGATTTATCAATTACAAATTTTAGAATTTCACTAGAATGATTAGATCGTCACCAATGGTTGTTCAAAGTTCATTTTTGTTGATTATAAAAAGTCAAAATGAAACTATCGTTATGGGACAGAGGGAGTATTATCTAAGTTATAATACTTACTTTCAATCTTTTTTATGAATAATTGATGTAGAAACCACTTGCAGATATCACAGGAAACAAAATGACTCCTCAAAAAGATTAGTTCTTGAGGCCGATTAAATCTTGACGACAAAATCTTGTAAAAATTTAGTTTTTCTCAAACATTAGGAAAAAGTAGTGTAGACACCCCATTTTGAACATACATTCATAATTACACTACTTATGTGTCTCGCCTTTGATTCGGGTTGAAACTCGTTAAGTTTGACATGTCTCGTTAAGTTTCTGACTGACTTCGTTAGTTAGGGGCTAAAATGAATATTAAAACTTAAGCAGAGGGCAAAATTGTGATTCTAGCACAAGATGTCTCGTACGAGACATCTAATATCTCGTACGAGACATCCCGCGTGCAGACGGGTTTTTCAGCAGTTTCCTTATGGAACTCAACCTCGTTTCTTGGGAATCAAGTCTTTGATTTTCCCATCCATAAACAACCCTTTGGCTTGGTCCCTAAGTCAAGAAATCATATAAATAAAGGGGTTCTTGAACCAAAAAGGACCTAACGTTGAATCAACAACTCTCTACCAAACGTTCAATCACCTCAAACACTCTGATATCAGCCTTGCAAAGGCAACCCACAAAATTGATCAAGGGGTAACACAATTTAAGTCAAGCTTTTGGATCATCAAGGCCTTTTGTCAAGGCCATCCATAGGATTCTTGAAGTACGCTTAGGTAACTCCTTTGTTTTCTCTCTTCTCATCTCCTTCTTTGCATTGAAGTGGTGTAATTCTATCAAAAGGATCAGCCTAGAGCCTCTCCAATTCATGGAGAAGGTCTCGAAGCACATGATTCGACATTCCAAATAAATAAGAAATTATTTATTTGGCTCTCTTTGTACCTATTTCGCATAATTTGAAGATGATGATGATGTTTTCGTAGCAAGACCAATCCTATATTGGGTGGATTGGGTGCTCCTTGGCCTTCCCAATCCATAATTTAACCCCCGAATCCAAGATCTCATGGTCTGTGTTCCGTTAAACATGGTGGCGACTCATAACAAATCGAGCAACAATCAAGTCCTTACAATCAAACAAACCAAAAACGGCCCGAAAAAGGACGCGCGCTCACAGTGGCGACTCTGCCAGGGATGATCATAATAAGAGGGTTAGACTTGTGTTGAAAAAATCATCATCATTCTTAAAATTTTGCGAAATTTGTACTGTTCCTGCTCCCAGAAAGGATACCTCGTACGAGGCATCGATGTCTCATACGAGGCATCTCTGCTCTGACTGACAGTCTGGTTCTTCTGGTTTGAAAAAGGGATTTCCGTCTGGTTCAAACACGTAAACAGAGTTCCAGATCTGTCCTCCCCCTGTTTCTGAGTCTTAGGACCTTCCTAACGACAAAGAAACTCCCCATATATCATGAAGCTAACCTTTGTTTGCAGGAGTATTTGTAAACTTAAAATTTCTCTGCTTTACTTATGTTATGCTTTATGTGTGAACTACGAAGGCCTGAGTTTCTCCACAAGAGGGAAACGTAGGCAACCACTTGGCCCGGCCATTAGATGTTTTCAAAAAAAAAAAAACTTTTTATTTTCCCTTTGACACCTAGAACTTGACTCTCACACACGTTCACACATGTAGAATAGTTGCACTACATACCGTATAAACCCGGGTCCCAATTGAAGGACGGATGTCGGTCTGCACTTCCTTGCCGGTCTCTCCAAAGATGGTGTACCCACTCCATGCCACGCTCCTACGATCGTGCCCATGGGGAGCCTTAGCCGTAAGCCCTGCATCAACCTCATGCATACATAATAGTCAATAGGACACTCCTTGAGACCGGTCAGTTCGATTCTTAGGATTTTTTTAATCTTTGCCCAAGATAACGCTTCTTCTACAATCTATAATCCTCCCTTCATGAATTCTTGACGAATGTCCCCTCGGTAAAAAATTTTAGACAAGGGATTGCGATGGCAAAATTGAGAATTTTTCTACGAGGATTCGAGTCTAGTCTCTTTTGCCGTCAAGATCCTGCGTTTGACAAAGTCCCTTTTGGTTGTCCCTTACAAGAATTCATAAGGTTTGATTGCATTAAGGCGTTGTTTAACAAAGTTCAAAACAATTACGGAATCACTTAGGTTTGGCTAAATTGAATGGTGGATTCCGATGAGAATATGAGACCTTTTCCCGAATTATCTGTTTAGGAGAGTGCAATACAGGTGAAAAATAAGGGGCTCATATTCTAGGGTGACAGAATTCACTGTTCCAGGATGAACTAGGTAGTAACCCTCAAAATGGATTAATTTCCGTCTGACCAAAAAATAGGATTAAAATCTGATATTCTGAATATCAGGCAGGATGCCTCGTAGGAGACATCTATGCCTTCGTACGAGACATCTTCCCTCTGTATGTGTTTCTGCCCGTTTGGTCAATTTGAAACCCATAAAAACTGACTTGTTGGGACCCCAGCCTGGATTTGACACGATTTGTGAACCTTAGGTCCATCCGAATCAGCAAAGTAGCTCCACACTCCCAACACAATGTCTGCACGCGAAGGAATGTCTCTCCAAAAGCTCTCCCAAAACCTTTGCTTTAAAATGGAAGCCACTGCAGGATGGAAAGAAGGTTTGCCCGATGGTGAAGTCCCAGAAATTAACATTGCACAAGAGTTCCATTTCAGATGGTTTGATTATGCTTCATATTTTTCCCATAGCCAAGGCGTTGACGACCAAGTCAAACAATGCAATGAACAAAGTGAGAAGGATTGGGCCACAATTGAAGAAATGGTCAAAGATCGCAAACTTGAAATGTTGCAAAGAGAATACGACCATATGATGATATGGTATGATGCTGCAATAAAAAGAGCCCTAGATTTGGAAATTAGCAAAGATGAAGCCATCAATGAGGAAGTAGGTCATTGCATCGAGATACTCTACCATGACCTTAAGTATCAAATGGAGGAAGAACATCGCCATCATCTTGATGATATGAGGGGTCATTACCAAGTGTTAGGGCCTGGGCGAGAGGCCTTGTTATAAAATACCGCAAGTGCACGGTGTAGAAATAGTATAGAAAAAGGCAAATGCGGGTCAATCCCACAAGGACAATGTTTACTTTAGAAAATGATTGCTTTAATAGAAAAATAGTAAAAATAATGATTGGGGGTAAAAATGTTTGTTAGTGACTAGAAAAAGGTTGTAAAACTCTAACTTTGATTTGAACTTTCTTATACTTAAGGAATTTCCAGGATTGGGACTCAAAGAACATATGTTCATCAAGTAATCATGCTATTTTAAAATAAAGTTTCATATTAAAACAAGGATGGTACGCTAAGTTGTGCCAACTTCTTAACCAAGGCTTAAAACACACGTATTTAAATACTAATTATGCCCTATCTCTCGATGGCCCATAATTAGTAAAAACCCATTAAGTTCATTTAAAATCAACGTACTTCCACTCAAGGACATCCCTAGGCCATTAATCTACTCTCGTGATTAATAGAAACACAGTCACTTCATATGGTTCCGTTAATCGAGATTCACCGCTAGGTCCTTCTCTCGATTAACTAGGATTCATACGAATCATGGACGTCATCATGGTCGTAGGCGTCGTAAGTATAATACAAAGAGATTGTTTTAAGATGAAGAGAAGGAAATAAGAGCATGAATTAAAATAATGAACACATTAAGTTGAGTATCCAATCCCAAGAAAAAGATAGATTACTCACTAGCCATTATGATCTTAATAACAATTATAAATGAATTAGGCATAAAAGTAAAGATAAGGGAAGAGAATACTTATTGACAAATGTTATGGAAAGAACACGGAATGAAAAGAAACCTCAAGAGCTTTTATTACTTCACTCTATGTTTTCCTCAAGAACACTTTAATGAATGGAGAATAGTAATAATATTGAGACTAAAATTTGCTAGAGTTTTGCTACAACAATTTTTGGATGCCTAAATCTGGCCTATACAATGTCTATATATAGTCATTTAAGCTAAAAGTCAAGCCTCTTCAAGAAAAGGCTTTAATCCTGAAAGGGCATGTCTGAACAGACATCTGGCACGGTCGTGCGTTTAAACTGCCACGATCGTGCTGTTTGAATTGGCACGGTCGTGCTTTAAGAATGGCACGGTCGTGCTGAAATTGATTTCTGGCACTTATTGTCGACACAGATTGCACGGTCTTGCTGAAATTGAAGCACAGTCGTGTTGTTTGTAAAATCTTGATTTTCCACCTTTTTCTTCCCTACTTGCTCCATTTGGTTCAATTTTTAATTCCTTTGCTCCTCTTCACCATATTTTAATCCAAAAATTCCCTATATAACCTGTTTCAACCACAACACACCACCAAGCATAATATCCGCAAAATAATGATAAAAATGAATAAATTAAATTAAATTCTAACTAAACTAGGATGAAAAGATAACATTATAGAACCCTAAATGACTATAAAATATCCATCTATCAACTCCCCTACACTTGAATCTTGCTTGTCCTCGAGCAAGTTTAAACATTTGTATAAAAGAGAGGAGTGTAAATGACAAAAAATAAGAGAAATAAGAAAGTTCATCAATGCTCCCTCAGAATATTGTTATATAAAATATTGCCTTCATAAAATGTTTTCTTTCTAATTTTCCATCCCAAGAAGTTTGTGAAAAAGAATGCAGGATGATATTGGAGAGTAAATAGAAAAGTGTTTATGTTAACATAACATGAATAAATTTCATTGAGTAAAAGCATATTTGAGATAACCAAATGAATTTGTGGATCACAAGTAAGGATTGAAAGATAAATTCACTCTTTTAGAGTGCTTTGTGAAGAAGTTTTCATGCTTGGAAATACATTTCTTTAACTATGATTTTTATTCTTTAGCAAAGATATTCATATGTTGTTATGCACTTTGAATCACAAAAGATGATAGGCGGAGGATGATAGTGGAAAAAGGCTTATAGATTATATTGATTAAATGTGGAAATTGAGTTTCTTGATTTAAATTGTCACATTCTATAATGATTTATTCATTTAGATATTCGAGTGGACAATTTACAAGAAGATTATATTTGTTATTTAGCCTTGAAAGTGGAAATGAAAAGGTGGATTAAAGTGAAGGTTTTTGTGATTCGGGGAGAGCATAACAATTATGTATACCTTTGGAAGAGAGTAGAAATGAGAGTTTTGATATGGAAACGCAAGTACGTTTTAAAGTTTTTCACAAGTATATTGTAACCAAACATAAATAACCACAAATCCATTAATAAAGTAATGCTTTTATTCAATAAGATTTAAAAGACTATATTAATTTTGAAATTTCTTATTTATCATCCAATATAGTCCTAAGTTATTTTTATCAAATTTTTCAAGAAGTAAAAGTTAGAAAGAAAATATTTTACTTAGGTAAATGATAATTATTGATAACATTCTCATCATAAATGGGAGCATTTTTTTTCTTTTAAAGCGGGAACATTTCCCTTACAACTTTATAAATGCATAAAATAAAAAAGAATCTTACTAGAAGATAAAAAAAAGAAGAAGATAAAACTAGTATGCAATCTAGAAAAGCGGATAAAATATAAATATACTCTCCCCACACTTAAACTAAACATTGTCCCTAATGTTTAAAGAAAAAAAGAAAATTGGACAAGATAGTAAAATGGGGACGGGAAAAAAAAATACTCACTGCGGTGGTGGTTGTGGTGGGAAATTCTACCAATATGCTATCCCGTAGTCATAAATCTAATCAACTCTCCCTTGGACATGATCCATACGTCTCTCTATATTACCTTGGAAGACGTTGAAATTTTGGGATAATTGGTGGATGGTTTGGAACATTTGGTTATTTTGAATGGCCATTTGGTAAAATCTTTGGAAAAAATGCGGGGGCATTGGTGGGTTTTGGTAAAACTTCCCTTGCTCTTCATTCTCATCATCCACCTCTATGGTTTTGGGAAAAATCCAAGAGTCGGGGCTGTTGGTTTGGACAAGGGGTAGGTTGGGGTTAGGCAAAATGGTGTAAGGTGTGTCATCCGGCCCAAGCAACCAAATGTATTGCCCTCTAACATCATTACTCTGAATCATTTTCATATTTCGTAGGGCTTCTAGGTTAAGTTTAGTGGACTCGGAAACAGCCTTTAGACCTTCGGGAATTCCTAAACCCATACCCCTTGCAAGAATCGTTATCAATCCCCCAAAATGGATCTCACCTCTCCAATCCTCACTTTGGAATCCTTTTAGATGACGCGCAAACCAAAAAGCCAAATTAAAATTATTTCCCCTATGAACAAATACCCAAAGCAAGTATAATTCATGACCATTTATTGCCCCCTTCTCCTTCCTTCCAAAGATGGTACAAGTATAGAGACGGTGAAGAATCCTGAAAACTGGGTGGACTATGGAGGAGGCTTTGGCTGTCCTAGGATTATAATGAGGTGAACCCGTTAGTTGATTCCAAAATACCCCATCATTATACCCAAAAGCAAAGTTGTTGTCAAAACCCAAACGTAACGGCCATCCAAAAATTTTGTTTACTCGGGTGAAAGATAAAGTGTGGTCGTGATTGAACAAACGAAAGTCAATATAAGACTCATAAATTTCTTGACCGTCCTCGGAAAGCTCAAGCTCCATTCTAGTTCTAAAGGATGACAAAAACTCTAGGGTTAAGCTCTCGTAAGTTTTGGCATTGAGGGATAGAAAATCTACACATCCTTGGTTTTCATGCAAGTACTTAACGTTATCAAAAATTCCCAATTTTTGGAGGGTTGGATCATCAGGGAATTGGGTGGCCTTTACCCGACTAAAAAATAAATTTTGGAGAATTTTATCTTGTTGAACACTAGTACATTCTATACCCAAGTTGTTGCTGGGTTGTTCTATGCTAGGGTTGGCTTCTTGCCTACTTCTCTTGGATGGGTTTTGGGCTATTTCTTTTCCCTTTCCCTTTCTAGGCATGGTGAACAAGGATAATTTCCAGAGGCAATAGACAGAGCAAAAACCCAATAACAAGCAAAGTTTGAACTCATCAGATTCTAGAGAGAGGAAGTCAAGAACTTTGTTACCGGAACTTGTAGCAATGACCTCGAATTTCTGCAAATCCTTGTTCTTCTTCTTCTTCCAGTAGCCTTGATTTCTTTCAAAAACCGATTCTTGAAGCTCATTTTGACCCATAATTGAGATCTTGAAATTGGGGCAAAATCTAGGGTTTCAGGTTATTATGAATTGGAACTGAAATTGGTTAAATTGATGGTGGGTTTGCTGTTTGGAGAATTAATGGAAGATGAGGAAGGGTTGGGTGGTCAGATTTTATGGAGATTTTATGGGTATCAGCGGGTGTTTGAGAGAGAGAGTGAAGAAGAAGATGAAGAAATTTTTGGGGAAAAATGAAAAGACTAGCCTTTTTGACTGAAGGGTTATGTCTGCCTGATAGCCGAGCACGGTCGTTCTTGTAAACTGGCACGGCCGTGCCAAAAATCCAAACCGAGGCTTGTCCTTAGCACTAAACGGCGCGATCGTGCTGGTTTTTGACACACGGTCGTGCCAGAATTCCTCCACTGCTCAGCCCTCTCATATTAATATGCACGGTCGTGCTTGTTTACAAGCACGGTCGTGCCATTTTTTTTTACCTACAAAATAAATATTAGAAAAACAGAAAATAATAATAATAAAAATTAATAAATAAATAAATAAAATAAAAATAATGAAATAATCCATCGGTTACCGTCCTGATGATGCTTGTTTTACGTCATTAGCTCGACGCCCTTTTTCGACTAACCGGACCGATCTTCAAGAATCATTGAAGCCATTACTTCAATTGGGTCATCGACTATATAGTGTTTAAGTCGTTTTCCATTGACTTTGAGTTCTCCTTTTGAATCATTCCAAATCACGATGGCCCCGTACGGATAAACTTTCTTTACTTGAAATGGGCTTGACCACCTTGACTTCAATTTTCCCGGAAAAAGTCTTAACCGAGAATTGAAAAGTAGAACCATGTCTCCTTCCTTGAATTCTCTCCTTGTTATGTGTGCATCATGCCATTTCTTTGTCTTTTCTTTATAAAGTTTGGCACTCTCGTATGCCTCAAATCGGAGCTCCTCAAGTTCTTGTAGTTGCAATCTTCTTTTTTCGCCAGCGGCCTTTATATCATAGTTTAGGGCCTTTATAGCCCAATATGCCTTACGCTCGAGTTCCATGGGTAAATGGCACGGCTTTCCATATACCAAACGGAAAGGTGTGGTTCCGATGGGTGTTTTGAAAGCAGTGCGATATGCCCATAGAGCATCGCTCAACTTGATTGACCAATCCTTCCTCGAACTCGTGACCGTCTGTAGACACCCCGCCTCGGACCGCTCACCCCGATTGCACACTTGGTTTTGTGTTTCTCCCTCTTCTAAGTGTTTTCTGTTAGTTTCTGTTACTTTGGTTAAGTTCCAGACGGACTCCGTTAAGTCCCGGGACTAAACTGAATAACAGTTCTAACTTTCTAGTCCATTCTGTTAAAAATTGCTTCTCAGAGTCGCAAGCCTCCGCCCCTTGAGGCCAGACGCGTGCGCCTTCCGCCGCCTAGGTGGGATGCGCGCGCTTCTGGGGCGTGTCAGTTACAGATTCTGCCCAAGAATCTCTCCCTTGCTCATTATACATGATTTTGCCCGGGAAAGATTTCTTGGAGACTCCGTTTGGCTCCAAAAACAGTCACTTTTCAACTATAAAAACCCCTCCAATCCATCATTGGAAGGGGACCTTGAAAATCATCATTTTTAGACCTTTTACTCACTTCTTCCCTAGACTTCTCCTTTGGGATTTCTTCAACAAAGTATTCAACCTCTTCTTCAAGGCTTTACAAGAGGTTCTCTTTTGAAGGATACTGTAGGTAAATGCATTCACTTCTTCACCTTCTTCTTCTTCTTCTTTAATCAAATGTGCAATCACCCAAAACCATTTGGGACATGACACCAATGGTCCTTTCATTACATTGAATTGGCCTAGGAGTCATCTCCCTACATTTTAACTCCAAAACCCCCTTTTTATCATCATTTAATAAGAAGAACACATTTATCTTTAAAAGTGAATTATGAACAAACAAGACCGACTTTGCTCGGGCGAAATGGGTGTTTAAGTACTTCCCATTTCGCAACCTAACCCCCGAACCCGTCATCCCAAAGAATCTTTGTTTTCGTAAATCAAACTTAGGCTCATAAACATTAGGTTTTCTTACGTTCCTAAAAAACGTGGGTGGCGACTCTTAAAACACAATTAGACATCCTAGGATAACTCACGCGCTCTAGCCTAAAGCCGTGGTGTCCCCCAGGGGTATCTACAGTGGAGACTCTGCTGGGGACGCTTGAGGGTTAAACTTGTGTTTCTGTTCTTAATTCACTTTTCTGGGCATTCTGGAAATTGACATGGGAAGCGCGCGCCTCGGACCTTCATGGTCCAAAACGCGCGCGTCCCGCGTCAAATTCCAGAATCGCCCGCCTTCCATGGTTCTTCCTATTCTTCCTACTATTTCGTGCTGACAAACATTGTAGGGGTTCCATCACACAATCAGGACCAGGGCAATCCCCTGAGTCCATAAGTTTCTGATAATCTGATAGGTGAGCCCAGAAGCGGGCGCCTCCCAGATATTATGCGCCAGGCGCGCGCTTCCCACAACACCAGCCCGAGGTGCGCGCTTCTGGGCCAATTTCCAGAGCAAGAACAGGTTTCAGTGATTGAACAGAGTAGTGGGGTGTGGGCACAGTTGCCTGCATCAGGACAGAATTGAACCCTTGGACTGTTTATTTTTTATGTTTTATTTACCGGTCACACGGGTGATTCGGGAGTTGTAATTTACGTGCTTATGTGTTTTTTTTTATCTTTTCTTTTCAAAAAAAAAAAAAAGTAAAAAATTTTGTCACCTGATGGACCTCACACTACGCGCACAATTCTTATCAACTGCTCACTATCGAGTCGTACAAGTTCAACCCCAAACCCGTCGAGGCCCGTCCTAGAAAGTTTCAAGCTCCACTCGACCTTGGCTCTTTCGAAGCGGTAAACCTCAGCCCGTGGCGTAGTTCATGACTACATGCCGGGGGTGACCTTTAAGCCTCATATTCAAGCCGAGCACAAACCACACAATTCTAGTTAGGGTCTAACACTCCGTGACCATGTCGGTTTCCATGTACCGAGATTTCCCTAAACTAATGTTTTCAAATCATACATGCCAACTTGTTGAAACGGACGCAATAAAAATCCGTCCCCAAAAGTGGTTATCTTGGACGAAAATAAAAAAATCCGTCCCCGCATGTATGCTTTACTACATTAATTTAGTTTAATCCCGACACATGTAGGATTCACAAACGCGATGGAATCCGATGAGTATATGGGACCGCGAGATGGTCTATATACTAGTGTGACGATTCCACTATCTTCTTAGAAACCCCAAAAGGGACCCATTCCCTCCGACTTATATATAAAAAAAAAAGAGTCTTTTTTTTCTTATGTGGTTCGAGTCGTGTGGCCAACTGTGTGTTCTCAACCTCTTCATGGACCGAAAGTGTGAACCGAGACTGACAAGGGCTACTTCTCCAATTATAGGTCCGATTGGTACTCTCCGCATCTACAGGGATTCATCCAACAGGCTTATCCGTGAACCAATCACCCCAACAGCTTCTACATCATCAATGGCCGGCGACTCCAGCACCAACAACGCCATGACCCTCGAACAGCTTTCTGCTATGGTTCAAACACTCCAACAATAAGTCACCACTCTCAACAACGAGGCTCAGACCAAAGAAGCCTTGTGGCAAGCTCATGTCGACAGTCAAAGGGAGGCCCACGAGGCCGAGGTTGACCAACTGAAAGCCAAGCTCCTCAAGCTCTCCAAGAACAAGGGGGTTAATGACAATGAGGAATCCGAGTGGACCGAGGGTTTGTTTGAAAGCCCATATGTCAGTGCCCGCACCAAAAAAGTGGGGAAACCAAGCACCGACAACAGCGACCCCAAAATGGTCGATTCCATCATGGCCTACATTGATCAAAAATTCGACGGCCTCAACATGGGAAAAGGCTCCAACACAAGCCTTTATCAGTCATCCATCCTTATGAGCACGATGGCCGCTCTCCCCGACAAATTCAAAATGCCCGACATTAGCAAGTTTAAGGGCAACTCATGCCCGATGGCTCACATCGAGACTTACATTTGGGCTATGGTTCCGAAGAAGGTCTCCCCAAAAGTTATGGCTCAATGCTTTCCTCTCACTCTTGAGGGGGCGGCAAAGGATTGGTATGCAACTCTCCCGCTCACTGTCCGTCTTGATTGGGATGCCGCTATGCTTGCCTTCAAAAATCAATATCAAGGCAACACCACTCACCGGCCCACAAGGAAATAGCTCGAGAACACCACTCAAAGAGACAACGAGTCCTTCATTGACTTCACAAGGAGATGGAATGACAAGCTCTATGAAATTGTTGAAAGGCCAAACACAAAAGAGCAAATGGACATCTTTCTCAAGTGTCTCAAGATTGATCTCCGCACCCACCTAAGTGGGGCTTGCTACTCCGACTTCTCCCAAATGTATGAGGCGGGGGTACGCATGGATGACTTGCTCAAGGAGATTAAAAAGGCCACTCCTACTTACCGATACAAGGCCGCCTCTAGTTCAAACAAAGAGGCTTCTGTCAATACCGTTACTACTTACAAGGGGAATTACAAGAAGGTTCCCCCACCACAAGGCAAGCGGTTCCAAAACGACCGCGTCTACAATCCTCTCAACGGCATGACCATCACCGAGGCCTATGAAGCTCTAAAGGCCAAGGGACAAATCACCCCTCTTCAAGGGTACAAGCAACCACAACCACTCCGTGCCAATCATGCTCACCATAAATGGTGTGACTACCATCAATGCACTGGTCACCTCACCGAGGATTGTTTCTCCATCCGCAACACCATCCAAGACCTCATAGACAAGAAGTAATTCATAATCCCTAATGAAGGTGGTGTCAATGTAATAGAGATAGGAGAATTTGAAGGAACCACTCATTCGATCCCAATTGTGAATGAGGGCTCTGATGATATGAATAAACTTGATAATTCTTGTTATATTGTGACTTATGATGATATTATGAGGGAAGTCTTAGAGAATAGGAAGAAGAAGCTACAAGGGATCGTGAACGTGCTCACTCGCAGTGGCCGAGTAACAACGAGCGCAATCCCTCCCAATACCGCAGCAACCAACACCTCTTCTCAAAGATCGCAAACACGCGACATACCTGAAGATCCTTTGTTAACACAACTCAAGAAGACGCAAGCCAACATATCCATCTGGGACCTTATTTCATCATCAAAGAGACACCGAGACCTCGTCATCAAGAACTTGGATGACACACCAGTCTCTCCTGACACGACTCCTGAGGACCTCACAGCAATGATAGGTCACATTCACTTCGGCAATGTCATCACTTTTGCCGACATGGACCTCCCGCCATTTGGGTCCGAACACAATGAAGCCATCTACCTCAAAGTAAGGGCAAGGGGGAGACCCATCTCAAGGGTTCTAGTAGACGGTGGTTCTGCACTCAACTTAATGCCTAGCTGAGTCATGGGCATACTGGGGCTCAAAAGCTCCGATTTACAACCCTCCGCACAAGTCATTAGAGGGTACGACAGCACTGCCCGTACAGTTATGGGAATGATAGAAGTTGATATCGAATTTGGAAGCATGATCATGTCCATCCCATTCCAAGTACTTGCGTCCCTGCTTCATTCAACTTACTTCTGGGCCGACCTTGGATCCACAGTTCCAATGCGGTACCTTCCACTCTCCATCAGTGTGTCAAGATCAGAAATGGGGATGAGATAGTCACCATCATGGCCGAGAATGTCACCATCCACAGAAGTGGGGGACAACCCGTTCACCAAGTCCAACACGGGATAGAAGATGCCACTCTCTCTGGCGTCAACACCATCGACAAAGAAGGGGGAAACAGACAATGGACCCTCGGCAATACTAAAATCCTCCGCATGATGAGGAACATGAATCACTTTCCCGGTCTAGTCCTAGGGAAGCATCAACAAGGGATATTACACCCCGTAGAAATTCCTTTTGTCAAGAACAAGTTTGGTCTGGGGTACGAGCCCACTGAAGATGACTTGAAATACAAGCAAGCAGTCAAGAATCAAAAGACCCAAGATCGAAAAGAAGGTCGACAATATGAAATCCCTGACTTGAGACCTTACCGCAACATGCTAAACGGTTACTTTGTTCGCCAAGGGGAAGATGTTCCGTACATGATCTTTCCCGAACCGTGGGTTAACGACAAGGGCGTCAGAAAGCCCGGTCTCGAGATCTTCACTGATTGTGAAATACCGACCCAAGAAAGGGAACCTACCCCGATGTCACCCCGAGAGTGGTGGGGCAAAAAAGTAACTATAGAGTCCGAGGTAGAGATTACCGTGGGGGGAAGAACTATCCGATCTAGCCTCCATGTTCGAAGAATTTGCCATCATGGATGATTGTCAAGTCAACGCCATCCACGACACCGTTGTCAGAAAGGAAACCATCAGTGAGATCCCGCCAAGCTCCGAGCCAATCAACAACTGGTATTCAACGAAGGGGCCCTTAGTGTCCGAAGATTTCTTGGTCCGAGAAATGGGTTGCATACCCCGTACAACAACAAAGGAAGAGCGGCTCACACTTACTTTCGAGTCCGAGAGTGTTTCTAATGCCCTCACCCAAGAAGATATGGAGGCAATAGCCGAGCGTGTGTTTCCTTTCTTTGCTAATGAAAAATTTGATATTTCTGAGTTCCCCGAGATTGCAAACATCATAAATGATGAATTAACTAATAACGAACTTAATGAACAAGTTAATAACGATTCAAATTATGATGAAATAGACCACGAAAACATAACATACCTAAATGAACTAGCTCAACAGGTTCGTTGTCGTGGTGAAAATGGCCCAGGGACTGATGAGGAATTGCATGTTGTTAATCTGGGTACCGACGAAGAGCCGAAAGAAACGAAGATTGGCAGCTTCTTCAAGGGGGAAGACAAAGACAAATTGACTGCACTGCTCAGAGAATTTGTGGATGTATTCGCATGGTCGTACAAAGACATGCCGGGTTTGGACAGAAAGGTCGCAGAGCACAGAATTCCGATCAGAGAGGACGCCAAGCCAGTAAAGCAGAAGCTCAGAAAATCAAGCCAAAATGGTCTCTACAAGTCAAAGAAGAGATTGAAAAGCTCCTCAGTGTGGGTTTCATCAAAGTCATTGAGTATCCGACTTGGCTAACCAACATTGTGACAGTCAGAAAGGCAAACGGCAAGGTTCGAGTTTGTGTGGACTTCTGGGATTTGAACAAAGCTTCCCCGAAAGATGATTTTCCACTACCAAACATCGACATGCTCGTCAATTCAACTGACAACTATGAAGTCCGCTCATTTGTGGACGGTTTTGCCGGTTACAATCAGATTCTCATGTCCGAAGAGGATCAACACAAGACAGCTTTCACAACTCCGTGGGGCAGTTTCTGCTACACAGTCATGCCGTTCGGACTAAGGAACGCTGGGGCTACTTACCAGAGGGCTGTTACTGATCTGTTCCATGACATGATTCATAAACAGATCGAGGTCTATGTAGACGACGTGATCATCCATTCAAAGGGAACCAATGGTCAACATTTGATCGATCTTCGCAAATTCTTTGAAAGGCTTCGACAACACAAGATGAGACTCAATCCCGCAAAGTGCACTTTTGGGGTCATCAGAGGAAAGGTTCTAGGTTACATGGTCACTGAAAGAGGAATTGAAGCCTATCCCTCTAATATCAAGGCAATCATTGACATGCCTCCCCCAAGGACGCAGAAAGAAATCAAAGGTTTCATGGGCAGACTTCAATACATCAGTCGGTTTGTGCACCAACTCACCTCCATGTGTGAGCCAATCTTCAAGCTACTAAAAAAGAATGTGGCTCTAGAATGGACCGATGCGTGCCAAGAAGCCTTCGACCAAGTGAAGCATTACTTGACATGCTCTCCAGTTTTGGTTCCACCACATGAAGAGAAGCCTCTCGTACTCTATCTCACTGTCAATGATGAAGCCCTAGGGGCTATGTTAGCACAAGAACAGCGAGACTCCATAAAGGAGAATGCTATCTACTTTGTCAGCCGACGGTTTCAAGGAGCTGAAAAGAACTACTCTGTCTTAGAGAAGTCTTGTGCTGCATTGGTTTGGGTTACTCAAAATCTCAAGCATTACATGGAAGCCTTCCCAATCAAGTTAGTAGCAAAAGTGGACCCGGTCCGCTACATCTTCGAAAAGCCTTTCATGTCAACAATAATAGCCAAATGGTATTTCATGCTCGCCGACTACGATATCACTTACGTCACACTCAAATCCATCAGGGGGAAAGTGTTTAGTGATCAGCTTGCTGAATTTCCGTGTGACGAAGTGAAGGGGGAAGACGTACAGTTCCCCGACGAGCATTTAATTTGCGCTACAACAGAAGAAAATAAGTGGCAACTTTTTTTCGATGGCGCAGCCAATAGGCATGGGTATGGCATAGGGATTTTACTTGTTGATCCAAAGTACATGTATACTCCAATTGCCATCCGCCTTGAATTTGAAGCCACTAACAACACCGCTGAGTACGAAGCTTGCATAGCGGGGCTCGAAGCAGCCCTCGAAAGAAATGTCACAAGTTTAGAAGTATTCGGTGATTCCTTGCTCATCATCTACCAGACATCCGGAAAGTGGAAGATTCAAGACTCGACTCTGTAACGGTATGGTCAACATCTCGAGGAGTTGGTTGAACAGTTTCAAGAAATCACCTTCAATTACCTGCCAAGGGACAAAAACCGTTTTGCTGATGCACTAGCCACCATCGCTTCACTGGTTGAAATAACTGAGGGTAAAATGGTGAATCCCTTCTAAATTTCCCAAAGGAACAGTCCGGCATACTGCATGAGTATCGAGATAAACGAGGTCCAAACAAACTCCCCGTGGTACGCAGATATCATGAATTTCCTCAAGAATGGTACTTATCCCGAGTATAGCAATAAGAAGTCTCAAATGGCGTTGCAAAGACTAGCCTCCCAATATGTACTTATTGGGGACAGAGTCTACAAAAGGCACCACGAAGGGATCAATCTCCTATGCGCAAATGAGACCGAAGCTCAAGAAATAATGCATGAGATCCACGAAGGTGAATGTGGGCCTCACATGAACGGGTTTATGTTGACCAAGAAGATACTCCGCATGGGTTATTATTGGAGTACCATGGAAAGGGACTGCATCGAGAAAGTCAAGAGGTGCGCCAAATGCCAATTCCATGCCAATCTACAGCACGCTCCACCCTCACAACTTTACAATATGACTACGCCTTGGCCTTTCTCTTGTTGGGGCATAGACATCATCGGCAAAGTTCACCCTACTGGAAGCAACGGATAATCTTTCGTCCTAGTAGCCGTGGACTATCTTACAAAATGGGTCGAAGCATAGGCTTACCGAGTTCTCAACGCTAAAAAAGTGGTCGAATTCGTGAAAACCCACATCATGTGCCGATACGGCGTTCCTCATATCATCTCAGACAACGGCTCTCACTTCGAGAAAGAGATGGACACACTCCTGGTAGAATACAAGATTACTAAGTACAAGTCATCTCCATACCGCCCTCAAGCAAACGGCGCGGTCGAGGCAGCCAATAAGACAATCGAGACTATTGTGAAGAAAATGGCCTCCACTGGAAGGGATTGGCCTGAAAAACTACCTCTAGCGTTATGGGGCACCGCACGTCGATACGGACAGCGACTGGAGAAACTCCTTATGCACTGGTATATGGTTCCGAAGCTGTACTACCAACAGAGCTCGAAGTTCCATCCCTACGGGTCCTCCTCGAGAACCAAGTCAACGAAGTCGATTGGATGCAAAGTCGATATGAACAGCTAGCCCTACTCGACGAGAAAAGGCTAAGGGAAATCGAGCGTATACCAACAGAGCTCGAAGTTCCATCCCTACGGGTCCTCCTCGAGAACCAAGTCAACGAAGTCGATTGGATGCAAAGTCGATATGAACAGCTAGCCCTACTCGACGAGAAAAGGCTAAGGGAAATCGAGCGTACGAGGGCCTATCAACAAAGAATGGCTAGGGCTTTCAACAAAAAGGTGAAACCCCGAAACATCAGTGTGGGATATCTGGTCCTAAGACAACACCCTCCTAATACCATGAACCCCCTTGGAAAATGGGGACCCCGATGGATTGGTCCGTACGTAGTCAAGAAAATACTAAGCGGCGGCGCAGTCCGACTTGTGGACTTAGACGGAGATCAGCTGCCAAAGGAAGTCAACCTCGACAAATTGAAGAGATTTTACGTCTAATAAACGAGGACCAAAAAAAAAAAGAAAAAAAAGAAAAATCTCGCTAGGTTGAAAACCCGCAAGGGCGGCCTAGGCAAAAATTAGAGCACGTGCAAAAAAGAAGCCCGCTAGATTGAAAACCCGAAAGGGCGGTTTAGGCAAAAAACAGGGTGCACACAAAAAAAAAAAAATGGTTTTCGTTTGTTTGAACTACGGAGACCTGAGCCTCTACACTGGAGGAACGTAGGCAACCTTCGGGTGCGGTCTAAAACATAAACAAATACCCAAATCATTCCAAATTAACAAGATGCAATTTTTTATTCATTTCTTGAATTATTTTGCCATTACAATGGAAATGTTGAGCTAATAAAAGACATTAAAACATTAAATCCTAAACAAGTGGTCTATTCTAATTGCAATCTCTCGGGGGTACTAGTAAAAATCTAATTTTCTCTTGGCCTTTGAAGGACCACCCGAACGACCATCAATCCTACTCTTCTTGGGAGGCCTAGGGACACTGATGCGAACCGATATCTTCTGCGCAACCGATCGCCTCCGAGCATAAAAGTCATCCAAAGGGGTACCGAAAGGGTCGATCAGAATGTTGTTCACATCAGCAACAGCTTCGTTGTACCTCAAAGCACTGCTGGGCTCAAAATCCCTTCCTAGCAACTCAGCCCGAAGAGCATCTACCCAAGTAATGCCACGGTAGACGGTACCAAGCAAATGATCCAAGTAACTCTCGGGAAGAAAAATGCTGCCCCGGTGCAATGAAGTGGAAGCCCAATGGTCATGATCATCTCCCCAAGCCAACTGAAGCTCATTCGAGAAGTCCGGACCCATATAAGAAACTGGACGAAGTACCCCATTCTTCAGGAAAGGAATTATTTGCTGACGACCGAACTGTCTCAAAATCCGTTCTGGCTGATAAAACGAAGAGTCCCTCAATCCGGGTAGAACAACGTGCTGAAAACCGAGGGTCCACTCCACGAAAGGACGAAGACCCCAAGGGCACCACTCGATGTCAGCTGTAAGACGAGAAGCAAAAAATCTCCTCCAACCCTCTTCGGTCAAATCTCTAATCAGCAACCGTCGCCTATGGACAGCAAAAGGAGAAAGGTCGCCATCCGCCGCATAAAGCCTGAAATGCTCCCGAAGCCATATGGTCAAAAGCAAGGGGCTTCCTCGTCGCATCTCGCCTGTACGGTGCAATTCGTCCAAACCATGCAAGGTCTCTCCTACAATGAGCGGAACTATGCTAAATCGCCGTCCTTTCGCCTGCAACACGATCTCAGCCAACTGCACATCCGGAGTACCCAGAGGAGTGACAAACAAAACCTCGCTGAAAAGGCATTCAACCATGGCATTTCTCTTAAAGGACTGAACCGCGACATCTTTCGAATGCAAACTGAAAAAAATCGGAACCTCAGTTATGTCAACAACGGTCCCGTGCATCATCTTGTTCACCTCTCCAACAGGGAGATTAAGGAGGTCAACCCAAGAATCAAAAACACCGCGATGATACTTAGGGACGGCAATCCGACCGGCCAAAGGCATGCCCAAAATGGCCCCAAAACCATCGACAGTCGGCACCATTTCATTAGCCGAAAAGTTGAAAGCATGGCTATCACAATCCCAAAAGGATGCAGCAGCCTTCAACAAATCCCAATCCGGCTTCAATGTTCGCAAAGTAAAAAGAATTCGAAATCCGAAATCTTTGATGAAATCATTCTTAGGATGGGTCTTGAAAGAATAAACAAATGTCGACAAATCCTTCTCGTAACTCTTGACGACCTCGGCACCAAGACTAAAAAGGTTGGAAGCCATGGGAAAGAAGATCACAAGAAAAATTGAGCAATAAAATGGTGTTCAAAATGGCAGAAAAAGGCTGTTGGAGTCGAATTATCGACCAGGAGCTGATATTATAGTTGTTGGGGGATCTTTTGGTCAGCAAATATCAGGCCCTGAATTTTGCCTCCCAGAGGCGCGCGCCTCCCGACACCAGTTTACAAGGCGCGCGTGTCCCGTATCCAAGAGAGGAAGCGCCCGCGTCCCAGGTAGAAAATACTCCAGAAATAGCCTTTGTCAGTTCAGAGCAGAACCCGAGTATTCCAGCACCTTCAACCTGCAGAAAAGAACAATCTCAGCAACAAGGGAAGCTCAAACGACGACAGCAAACACCCAGCTGGGCACGCATTAATTTGGTCCGCCCTTAAGGCATGTCTAAAAACTGAAATAAGATAGAAACTCCCATTCAAAGTAGGGCGTCTTTTATTTTCTCAAAGATCAGTTTTTACAATTCATCCCCAGCACAAAGCACTCCACAGTCAACTGTGCCCGCACCCCGTCAAAAGTCAAAGTCAAACAGTCAAAGTACGACTCACAACAACAATTTGGTCCGGAATGAGCCACAAAATCACTGCTTCTTCATCGAACAAAATCTACATCCATCCAAAGCAAACGGTCCTCCGGGTCCCGCACTCCAGCAAACGGTCCTCCGGGTCCCGCACTTCAGCAGACGGTCCTCCGGGTCCCGCACTTCAGCAAACGGATCTCGCTATCATCAAACAGGTCCAGCTTCCAGCAGACGGATCTCGCTATCAGCAAACAGGTCTAGCTTCCAGCAAACGGATCTCGCTATCAGCAAACAGATCCCGCTTCCAGCAAACGGATCTCGCTATCAGCAAACAGGTCCTGCTTCCAGCAAACGGATCTCGCTATCAGCAAACAGGTCCAGCTTCCAGCAAACGGATCCCGCTCTCAGCAAACGGATCCCGCAATTGGCAAAGCCGCTCACACAGGGAGCGCACCCTTTTCTCTCAAAGCCGCTCACACAGGGAGCGCACCTCTATCCTCCGCAATTTCAAATTCCTGCTTTTATCGAGTCTTTTCCTTTTCTTGGTGATGTCCTAGGCGGATGTCTGTCTTTCGTTGGCACGTTCGCTTCGCAATCCACCCCACCTCGGACCGCTCACCCCGATTGCACACTTGGTTTTGTGTTTCTCCCTCTTCTAAGTGTTTTCTATTAGTTTATGTTACTTTGGTTAAGTTCCAGACGGACTCCGTTAAGTCCCGGGACTAAACTGAATAATAGTTCTAACTTTCTAGTCCATTCTGTCAAAAATTGCTTCTCAGAGTCGCGCGCCTCTGCCCCTTGAGGCCAGACGCGCGCGCCTTCCGCCGCCTAGGTGGGATGCGCGCGCTTCTGGGGCGTGTCAGTTACAGATTCTTCCCAAGAATCTCTCCCTTGCTCATTATACATGATTTTGCCCGGGAAAGATTTCTTGGAGACTCCGTTTGGCTCCAAAAACAGTCATTTTTCAACTATAAAAATCCCTCCAATCCATCATTGGAAGGGGACCTTGAAAATCATCATTTTTAGACCTTTTACTCACTTCTTCCCTAGACTTCTCCTTTGGGATTTCTTCAATAAAGTATTCAACCTCTTCTTCAAGGCTTTACAAGAGGTTCTCTTTTGAAGGATACTGTAGGTAAATGTCTTAAACATTTCTCTTCTTCTCCTTCTTCTTCTTCTTCTTTAATCAAATGTGCAATCACCCAAAACCATTTGGGACATGACACCAATGGTCCTTTCATTACATTGAATTGGCCTAGGAGTCATCTCCCTACATTTTAACTCCAAAACCCCCTTTTTATCATCATTTAATAGGAAGAACACATTTATCTTTAAAAGTGAATTATGAACAAACAAGACCGACTTTGCTCGGGAGAAATTGGTGTTTAAGTACTTCCCATTTCGTAACCTAACCCCCGAACCCCTCATCCCAAAGAATCTCTATTTTCGTAAATCAAACTTAGGCTCATAAACATTAGGTTTTCTTACGTTCCTCAAAAATGTGGGTGGCGACTCTTAAAACACAATTAGACATCCTAGGATAACTCACGTGCTCTAGCCTAAAGCCGTGGTGTCCCCCCGGGGTATCTACACCGTCTTCTCTAGGATCCACTTCAATTCTTTGTTCGACACTTCCACTTGACCGCTAGTTTGAGGGTGATATCCGGTGCCCGTTTTGTGATGGACACCATACTTCTTTAAGAGAGCCTCAAATTGGCGGTGTGAGAAGTGAGAACCACCATCGCTTATTACTACTTTTGGAACCCCGAACCTTGGAAAAATTACATTTTTGAAGAGCTTCATGTTGACCTTTGAGTCGTTTGTTGGAGATGCTATGGCTTCTACCCATTTGGACACATAATCCACCGCTACAAGTACGTATTTGTTGTTGTACGATGATGGAAATGGCCCCATGAAATCTATTCCCCAAACATCAAAGATCTCGACCTCTAAAATTTTGTTAAGAGGCATTTCGTTCATTCTTGAAATGTTGTCGGTACGTTGGAAACGATCACAAGAGATCACGAAGTTTCGAGTGTCTTTGTATAGCGTGGGCCAATAGAAACCTGATTGAAGAACCTTGGCGGTGGTTTTGGATGTGCTTGCATGTCTGCCATAAGGAGAGGAGTGAAAATGATGAAGAATGCTACTCACCTCCTCGTTAGGCACACACCACCTAATGATCCCGTCTGTGCATTGCTTAAAGAGGAGCGGGTCCTCCCAAAAATAGTTTTTAACTTCCGAAAAGAATTTCTTCCTTTGCTGATAACTCATTTCCGGAGGGATAATTATACAAGCCAAATAATTTACAATGTCCGCAAACCAAGGGGCTTCGACATTGTTTATGACGAGTAGATGATCATTCGGGAATGAATAATCGATAGGAAATTCTTCTTTACCAGAATCTTCTATATTTTTGGGGAGACGAGATAGATGATCAGCTACTAAGTTCTCCGTCCCCTTCTTATCATGGATCTCCAGGTCAAAATCTTGAAGAAGAAGGATCCATCTTATGAGTCTTGGTTTGGCATCCTTCTTTGCCAATAGGTACCTTATCGCCGCATGATCCGTGTATACTATTACTTTCGACCCCACCAAATATGATCGGAACTTGTCGATTGCAAACACCACGGCCAATAACTCCTTTTCTGTGGTGGCGTAATTAACTTGTGCTTCATCAAGTGTTCGATTAGCATAGTAAATAGCATGCACCTTCTTGTCTTTTCGCTGCCCCAAAACTGCTCCCACCGCATAGTCACTTGCATCACACATAATCTCGAACGGGAGATCCCAGTCAGGTGGTTGCACTATAGGAGTGGACACCAAATCTTATTTTAACCTGTTAAAAGCTTCAAGACAAATACCATCGAACACAAATAGAGCATCTTTCAAAAGTAGATTGGTTAGTGGTTTAGAAATTTTTGAAAAATCTTTTATAAATCGCCGGTAAAAACTGGCATGTCCTAAAAAGCTTCTCACACCCTTAACATTTGTGGGCGGAGGTAATTTTTCAATAACTTCAACTTTTGCCCTATCTACTTCAATTCCTTTTTCGGACACCATGTGTCCAAGAACTATCCCTTCATTGACCATAAAATGGCATTTTTCCCAATTAAGAACAAGGTTGACTTCCTCACATCTTTGTAAAACTTTTGATAAATTTTTCAAACATTCATCGAAAGAGGAACCATAAACTGAGAAATCATCTATAAAAACTTCCATTATATTTTCTATAAAATCTGAAAATATTACCATCATACAACGTTGAAAGGTGGCGGGAGCATTACATAGTCCAAATGGCATTCTCCTATAAGCAAAAGTACCATAAGGACAAGTAAAAGTTGTTTTTTCTTGGTCACTCGGATGTATGGGAATTTGAAAAAATCCGGAGTAACCATCTAAGTAACAAAAATGTGAATGCTTTGCCAACCTTTCAAGCATTTGGTCAATGAAAGGAAGGGGGAAATGATCTTTTCGGGTGGCTTTATTTAATTTTCTATAATCAATGCACATTCTCCACCCCGTGACGGTTCTAGTAGGGATTAATTCATCCTTATCATTTTTTATTACCGTCATTCCTCCCTTCTTAGGGACAACTTGCACGGGACTTACCCACTTACTATCCGAGATTGGATAGATAATGCCCGCGTCAAGTAACTTAAGGACTTCCTTTTTAACAACATCTTTCATGTTAGGATTTAATCTTCTTTGGTGCTCTATGTGATCCTCTTCTAGATCAATCCTATGCATGCAAATCTTAGGGTGAATTCCTTTTAAATCATCAATAGTATACCCAATAGCTTTTTGATGCAATCTAAGTTCTCTTAATAACTTTTCAGTCTCAAGAGGACTTAGACTTGCATTAATAATTACTGGGTAAGTAGAATTAGGTCCAAAAAATTCATACCTTAAATTTTGAGGGAGAGGTTTCAATTCAACTTGAGGTGCCTTACTTACCTAAAGAATCTCTTTATCGGATGGCTCCGCTTTAGCCGAGCCCGCGCTCGAAGACAAACCGCACCGGAATGATCGCTCGTGAGGGCGATTCGGGTGATGCCTCGTGCTAATGCGCTTTTGGAAATGCACTCGGTTCTCACACAATGGTTTCTTCTCGATGGAATCAAAACAGTCAAGAGTCGCCACCTCATTTTATTTTAGGAAAATAGAGATAAAACCTTTTGTTTAGAGAAAGTGGGTTCGGAGGCTAAGTTATGAGAAGAGAAGGGGTTAGGCACTCTCCTCGCCCGTGATGGTCTCTAGTATGCATGCCACTTAAATTCGTTTTATGCCTTTTATGCCTTGCTTTTATGCCCTAACCAAAATGGTGATTTACATACATGGGAGTCTTCCTATTCTAGGAATGTTTGCTTTAATTCACAAATGAGAGTCGGTTTGAGTGGATTCTCACTTGGTTTTGAAAATGGTTTAGCATTCATATCCAGTGAAGGAGATCACAAAAGGAGTGGGGGATTAATATTTACAATGGTGAACAAAAAAGGGAAACAAATCCCATAAAAAAAAATGTCCAAACTCCGTCCCAAAAGATTTTAGGGACTGCTGTCCCTTCCTTCTTTGTGTACCTGCTCTTATGCTTACACAATCTGGAAAGTGAATGTTATGAAAAGTCCCTAACACACAAATTATCAACCATGAATTTTCCTCTGATTTTAGGAGCATTTTATGGTGTCCAAATAAGGAATGCAAGATCATACTTTCAACAGCCTAATCTGACAGATATTCATACTTCCACAAAATATCCACTTTGTGCATCATGAAAACGGGTAAATCATGGGAAATACTAAACATGAAAGTTATTCCTAACATATCAAAGTTTAGATATGGAAAGTTTCAAGGCCATTGAGAAATTTTAAGTCACACAAAACACCTCTGACATTTTGGTGTCAGAACAGGAAGTATGCTTATCTAAGAACAGAGAGTTGAAACAAAAAATGGAAAAAACCTCTTCCACTCAGGGTAAAAATAATATATTTACATGATCATCTTCCTTTGTTTGTCTAGAACAAAATACCTATTGAGGTCTAAAACCAAAAACCACGTTTGCTATGCATAAACAAAGCAACAAGACAGAAAGATGCAGATGGACAGTCTGCTGAACATTTACAAAGGGGATGAAAACACCCATGAAAACTCACTCAAATGAGATGGTATGAACACGAAACTTTGGACATACATATATATACATACGAAAAACACAACACAATAGCCATTTGAGCATTTAATCATGGTATATAATCATTTAGAGAGAAGAACAACAAGAGTATCAACATTACATCTTTTGGACATCAAATGGGGGTCTAGCCTAACAAGTGGCTAGACCCTTTTCCAAATCACATAAGGACCTACATTTTACATGGTTGAACTTTACAAGAACAAAATATTACCTACATGTGCTTCCTTTGCTTCCAAGGGAAGACTTTTTTGTTGCTTTTCTTAAGGTGTTTGCCTTAGATTGAGGGAGTGTTTGAGTGGGTTGTTTGCTTTGCTTTGTGTGGTGTTTAGGATGGGGTTATGGTGGTGATATGGTGGTGTTGTGGTGGTTTATGGACCGAGTTTTGAGAGCTCTTCTAGTGCTTAGACAGAGCAAGAGTGTTGTGTGAATGTTCTTCTATGATAAAATGGATGAGGGAGGTGAGTATATAGAGGAGGGAGGTGGGAAATGACCTTAGGCCACCCTTGCTAGGCCTAGGAGTCAGTTTAGGGGGTGGATACCCCATCCATTTGCAGCTGGGAATGATCAAAATCAAGACTTTTGTGGCCAAGTTGCTGAAGAACAAACTGCTGTCTGAACCTCCCAAACCAACCGTACGGCTCATACCTCCGTCCCTTCTTCCCAAAGTGCCATTTGTCGCATTCTGATTGGCTCCTTCCTTATTCATTTGGCCAGCCAACTTGGGCCACTTGTCTGGATCTTTTAGGCGTGAATGATCACATTTTTTTTCTCCGGGATTGGTTCCGCAACAGTCCAAGTTTTGTTCGAGTGTGCGCGCAACGGTGTCCCGGTTGTCCGCGGTCCCAACATGGAAGTTGCTTGAAATAATCTTGTGGTCACGTACGTCTATCTGAAATATGTTAATGAGCAAGGAATTACAATAATATATTTTTAATGCACAGAATGGATAATAACGAGCAGTTCTAAGGGTGCGGGCCCCGTTTCGGGTCCCGCAGCTCAAAAATCGAAGTACATGCCTGTTTACTCGTTTTTTCGTTCTGATCATGAATTTGAAGTCCGCTCATCCATTCGATGCACTGATAAGGCTCACGGCACTCCCGCATAGCCAAATCAAGGGCTCTAGGTCAATTTTAGGGTTTAGACCGATCAAAAAGGGTTTGATAAAGGGTGCGAGATCGGGGTATCTACAGAGCCCCTCGTCGAAGGGGAATGTCAACCAAAGGCCGACTCCGACCTCCGTACCGGGCTGAGCTCGATCCCTCTCCCGATAGCATCCGAGCCCGAACCTGAGGGCTGATCAGCCGTGTCCGCACGTAGCCGGCATAGTCGTCACTCCCTCTGTAATGCTCTGCCGGAGTGGGAGCCAAGAAAGTCGCCAACCTCGCGGGACGGAGCATATCCCGAGGAGGGTCATAAGGAGCCCACGGTAACGCACTAGCCCTGTGCTGACGAACCACCCTCTCCCCAAGATACATGGCCTCCCCGTGAGACCCACAAGCAGGACCCTAGAAGCGGTCAAATCCACTACATAGGGACCCACCGAAGCCTCATTGGCCGGGCTCCATGGGTAAAATCTGACCCCGATGGGCTCAGACATCGCGAACACCCTCCTCAGATCAGCAGCATCCACCGTCTTCCTATCCCGGTTTCTGCGGGGAGGAGCCCTGTTGCCTTTACACCAGTATGACATGATGGGAACAACCTTGTTGGCACTCATCACCAACTGAAAAGGGGCGACACCGAATATCTCGTACACCCAAGCCTGTGCATACAATGAATAAAGACATTTCAGACCAAAGGATAGAGCAGAAATCTCAACAATGTGAAAAGAAGGGTAGTCAAGAGCATACCTCAAAGGCGAACTGGAACCCGTCAAAGGCCGATGAGCTAGCCCTCGAGCAATGGTCCAAAGCCCGGTAAATGTCAGCCAAACCGGCTCCACCCCAAGAAATCCCACCGACTAAGTCCAAGTCCACAAGAGCCCCTAGCAGTGAGTACCGGCAGACAGTAGCCCCACTGGGAAACAAAATTTCTGAAAAGCTGTACCATAAGAACAGCCGGACCAAGCAATCCAAATCATACTCCCCCCTACTAAAGGCCTCAATAGCCACCTCCACCAAGCGATTTACCTTCCCGGCCTCCACTCCATAACCCTTGACACCTCCTCCCAGGTCGGTATCGACTCCCAGCAGAGCCTGTCTATAGTCCCGCCGGCTCTCATCAAAAGGCAAAGGGGTACCAGTAAACCTCAACCCTATGATGGCCGAGAAATCCGTCGGCGTGATGGTAATCTCTCCCCAACTGAAGTGGAAGGTATGGGTGGTATCCCACCAGAACTCCCGGCACACCTCTATCACCGCTGCCACCTTCAGGGTAGCCCCGACCATGCGAACACTGTCAAAGAATGGGCCAAAGCCCATAGCCTCGATCCGAGCACGCAAACCGCCCGGTCCCTCCGGCAGAGACGCCCACAGTTTGCCCACAGTCACTGTGGACCCACGAGCCTTGATCCTCTACAGGTAAACACAGCACATGTATGTTACCATTCTAGCAATTTACAATTCTAGCAATTTAAATTCTAGCATTCCATTATTCTAGCATTTCATATTATGTGTATAGAACATACAAATGTGCAAGAAGGAGAGGAATGAAAATTCGAAATTTACCTCTCGCGTCTCCGGAAGACCCATCGACCAATGACGCTCAGAGTCGATGTAAAAATCGTAATCTTGGTCGAACGTAGACCGCAGCAGATTATCGCGGTAATTCCGAGTCGCGGCGCGTGGTCTCAAACGCCCCGTGGAATCAAGGGCGCCGCTTCAAAGCCCGCTCCTGGATCAACCCCAACATTTCCTGCGCCCTGAGCATAACCGTGCCCCTCTCCTTGTGGCTCTTGTTGTGGAATCATATACCCACCTTGGCCCGGGAAATCCCTAGATAACGCCTCATTGATCCAATCTGCCATAGCTTCGAGAAGTATGTGAAACGAAGTCTTCAAGATTATCAAAACCCAAGCTTTCTCTCTCTAAAAACCCAATTTCCTCTCTCTAACTCGTTAACAATGGAGGAAGGAAGAAGAAGAAAGAAGAAAAGAAGAAGAAAGAAGAAAACAAGAAGAAGAGGGGAGGTGTCTGGTGATGTGACCAAGGAGTCAGCCCGTCGGCATCCTTGGCCACGCGGCCACTTTTGTCCTTGCAACCCCAGCCGTCAGATCAGCGATCCGTGTGAAAGAGATCTGACCACTCAACGGTCTAGGCCACGCGGCCACTATTGCAATTCAATGTGTTTGGCCACGCGGCCAACCTTGTCCCTTCAGATAAAATTCCCTTTTTGCCCTTGATCTTTTCCCTTTAATTCATTTTAAATGCCCTTAGCACTGTTTTGACTGACATTCGTTACCTTTGGGTACGGAAAGCCCCTTAAAATTTCCATTCTTCACAGAATATTTGCTTAGGATTCGTATGATTACAGAGACTTCGGCGCCTCTATGTCATATGCATACTAGATCGATCATGATTGGCAGAAGCCTCGGCGTTTCTGTTTGCGAGAGATCCAGCATCTATTATTAAGATTCGTATGGTTGTAGAGACTTCGGCGCCTCTATGACATACGTATCCTTGATCGATTGTGATTGACAGAAGCCTCGGCGTTTTCTGTTCGCGAGAGATCCGACATCTATTACTTTAGCGCAATCGGCAGGAGCCCTGGTGATCCTGATTGCGTTTATCATTCCATCTTGGGATTATTTAGACAACGTAGTCTTCATTTTTCCCAAATAACTTCATTGCTTACAAATGTTCGTTCTTCATGCAAGATAGTATCCGTAGGTTTATTATCTGCAGTAGAAGTTCGATGGCTCGTCTTTCCCCAATATCCGAACTACGACCGGCTTGATTCCTCAGAGGATACGTAGGAAACCTGAAAAGGTCCAGCCACCCGACCGACGCGGTCATCTCTCATCCCCAGCAGGTGCATTTTCCCCAGCAGAAGACTTTGTTCCCCATCAGAGGACAGTCATTCCCAATTTCCCATCAGATTTGAACTACGTTTGGCTTGATTCCCCCGCGGATACGTAGGTCGCCTGCCAAGGTTCAGCCGTTCCCTTACCTTTCATCTGTTTTGAAACTCATGTTTCAGACGGATCCTTCTTTTATCGTCGACCCCACATTGCCTTGCAAGAAGCGTCGCCGAGGGGCTACTGTTAGTACCCGACCTGAAAATGAGTTTATTAGGACTTTCCCAAAAATACAAGGACTTTATAGGAATTAGAAACCTTGCAAAGACTTGTCCCGGATTCCCGAAATATCTCATTTATGACAAAATCTATCAAATTAGGTAGTAAATGGTTTCCTTAAAACCATGCAGAAACCCTAGCTTAAGAATCAAGTCAGCCTGCAACATTGGCCACGCGGCCAACCTTGCTCCGCGTTGATCTTGGCCACGCGGCCACTCTTGTCACCGGCTTCAACCATGGTCAGGCGGCCAACCTTGCGCTGGATGATCCTGACCATCAGATCTTCCCATCAGTTTACTATATAAACCAATTCCATTCCATTGGTTTAAAAGGGGGGATTTTGAGAGCTCTAAGTACGAATTTTGGAGTTCTTAAACACTATTTTGCTCCCTAATTAACATTCAAACACTCAAGAAGATCCAAGGTTTATTTCTTGCCAACATAGGTAAGTTTTCTAACTTTTTCTTCATGTTCTTACATTGTTCTTAATGAAGATCTTTTATATTCATGTTCGTACATGTTTATTCATAGTTTCTTCATGAGCTTTGCATGTTCATTCATATGTTCATAATATGTTCTTCGCATGTTCTTCGTGTTCATAGATTAAAACCTTATTTATGCTATATTTAGGGTTGCGATCTTCATAATTACATGTTATTTCATAGCCGATGATGATCGAGGGTTCATCAACCCGAGGATGATCTAGGAACTACTTCTAAACCCTAATCTTTAGGTAATTCCTCCCCATTATGCATGATCCCGATTCTTCTGCCTATTCTAAATTCTCTGCGAACTACGCTGACCTGAGCTTCTCACATTGAGAGGAACGTAGGCAATCTTCGGATCCGGTCTAAATCACTAACACACTACTAACACATTCATCATGATAGAAAGACCGATCAATTCGGGCAATAGGAGTGATAACGTCCAATATTCTTCTCTTGTTGTAATTTGACCCCCGAACCCATTAAACATGCTTTTTTCAATGTTTTGGCTTTAATTAAAACGGCGTGGCGGCTCTCATAATTTTAATGTCGTTAAGAATATTCCCTTTGTAAATAAAAATAATCACAAGATACTTCCCATGCGTCGCTTCATCGGAAAGTGGTATTCACAGAAGTCAAAGTTCCTTGCATGATCCGCTGCCATATTAGCCATACCATCAGCTACACCATTACCTTCCCGAAGAATATGAGTCACTTTAACTTCCATTTCCTCCATTAAGCGATAGATGTGTGAAATCACATACCAAATAGACCACGGAATATGATACTCTTTAATGATAATACGCAACTGAAAAAGCAAGTCGATGGCTTAAGTCAGAAAGGAAGTGTTATCAAAGGTGTTGCCACTACAATGATAACACTTTGGGCAACACTTAACACACATGAACAGAAAACAAATTCTGAAAAGAGTTTGCAGCGGAAAAATCACACAAGAATTATTTTTCTCAAGATATATAAATTATATATCTTGAGGGATGCCTCAAAAGGCGAGACCTTTACTAATAATAAGAATTAAAGTACAAGGTCGAGAGTTCCCTAATTCTATTACAATGAAAGCTTTGTGGAACGACTAAGACTATACACGAGACCCTATCCTAGCCAAGACAAACTTATAATACTCGATTACAAGAATGGAAAGGTTTGGGAAGACGGGGTTTATCGGAACCACGGAGTGTATAGCCTTTCTTGTGTGAGAATGTGTGTTGTATTTGCTTCAAGTGTTGTGTCTTCAATCAACATTCTCCTTGCTATTTATAGTCTTGAGAATACATAGGGAATACACAAATATGGCTGGGTTGTTGTTGAAAAACGTGGTGGAGTGGAGTGGAGGAGTGCCGAGCCTTGGGGATAAATTTCTCCACATGACATATTTGTAGGAGCTAATTCTTGGTTCCCAAGTCCATGCATACCCGACTTGTACCTTCGAGCTATAGAAGCCTTGTACATTCTTGATCAACAATCAGCCCTTTGAATGGGTCAATTCCCATGTGTTTGTTGTTGAGAAAATCCCACATGTTTATGGATAAAATCCTCTTTTATCCATAATTCTTTATTTAACTTCCTTGCAATATTCTAGCATAGTATATACCTGAAAATTGGACCAACATAAACACTAAACTTGCATAAATATTAGACATTAGTACAGCAATTATTTATGAAGCAAATATCCAATTATAATCCCAGACAGTCCGTCGGGTATCATTGGGACAGTGTTAGCAGCACTTGTGGTCACCACGTTCTGCACTTACAGCAACAAAACTTGAGAATCCACTTCAAGCCAGATGAGACGGTGACCATGAGACAGGGCCAACAAAAGACCATCTCTTGCAGCTAAAGCTTCTGCCATCAAGTTAGTTTGGTTCCCATAAAAGTGAGCAAAACCAAAGAGGAGAAATCACCATTAGAATTCCTGAAAACGCCGCCCCCCCCCCCCCCCCGCTGCCATCCCCGGGTTACCTCTCGAGACACCATCCGTGTTAATCTTAACTTCAGTAACATTTAGAGCATTCCAAAAAACCAATCTGATTTTTGGAGGAGAATAAGGCTTAGGGCTAAGCTGAAACACTTGCAAAATTTGCTCATTGCCGAAACTTGTAGGAAAAGAAAGGGAGAAGGTGGAATCAAGATTAGAGACTTGAGAGAACACCTTATTAATAATAGCATTAGAATTCATGGCAATTCCTTCAAAACGACATTTGTTTCGAGCGATCCACAATTCCCACAAGATAAGAGCTGGAGTTAGAGAAAAAAGCCAATTAGGAATATCTGAAGTATAGTTTTTAGAATCTTGCCACCAAGATAAGAGAGCTTGACATAAGCTACCCATGAACATCAGAATACCACATAAGGTACTAAAATAGCTCCACACCTGTTGAGCCACATCTCCAAGAATAAGATTATGATGAGCAGATTCTACAAAAGGATACACGCAGCAATCACATTTAGACGCTAAGGGAATACCTTTGGATTGAATCCTATCATCAGTTGGAATCCCATTATGGATAACACGCCATAAGAATATAGAGATCTTCTTGGGAATGTGTTTGTTCCAGCAAAAACCATGGACAGCCGACCTTGTTCTAGACGCTCTACATTCCTTCCAAGCAGAATTTACCGAGAACTTACCCGATGACGATGGCAACTATATGGGAATATCCGGCTGATCAGAAACGACAATATTATTTGCTTGAATGAGGGACGGAATTTGGTAACCATAAGTGTCCCGAATAAAATTAACACTAGGAACACCATTGTCAAAAAGAGATGCCACTTCCGAATGCTCAAAAGGAAGCTGACCTTTGTCACCCTCTAACCAACGCTCATGAATGGTGATATCCCCTCTACCCACTCGCCAAGATAGACGATCTTCAACTAGATTTTTTGCTTTTAACATCCATTTCCATGTATGAGAAGCATGGGATGTGACGACAGTATCCATAGGATGGATATTTCTTCAATATTTCGCTAACATAAGACTACTCCACAACGAATCACTGCACCGCAATCTCCACCATAGCTTCATAGCAAAAGCCAAGGAGATATCTTCAAATTTTCGGAGACCCAGCCCACCTTCATCAGTTGGCCAACACATTTTATCCCAAGACAGTCAGTGACATTTCCTATCTCCATCCATGTTACTCCAAAAGAACCTCACTATGATCTTTTCCAAAGCACGAAATATACCTTTTGGAAGATCAACGAGCGAGATTTGATAAAGAGGAATCGCAGCTAAGCAAGATTGGATAAGAGTGAGTTTTGCCCCAAAAGACAAGAGTTTACCTTTCTAAGAATCAATGCGACTTTCCATTTTCTGAATGAGGGGAGCAAAAATGTTGATCTTTTTCCTACCCGTATAAAGAGGACTGCCCAAGTATTTTGTAGGGAGATCTAGCTTCGAAAAAGCAGTGATGGCTGCAATTTCATCTTCCCTGCTGTTATTCTTCCCCGTAATAAAGCAAGATTTTTGGATATTAACAAGTTGGCCCGAGAACTTTTGGTACCATTCAAGGTAGTTCATATGGCTTTCAAGAGAGTTTTTAGACCCATTGCAGAAAATAATCACATCATCTGCATAGGCTAAATGAGAAACAATAGGGGTGCCCAAATGAATACGATATCTATATTGCGGGTAGATATTATGAAGATGATTAAGACCCCGGCTCATCACCTCAGCTGCAATAATAAATAGATAAGGGGAAAGAGGGTCTCCTTAACGAAGACCTTGAGATGAATGAAAAAAAAAACATGACTTTCACCATTTATAAGGACCGAGAACCAACTGTTCGAAATGCAGCGATAAATCAAATCCACCCACGTCTCACTGAACCCAAATTGCCGCATCACCTTAATAAGCCCAAATAACAAATACTTCAAATTATTTTTAATAAACCAATAGATTGTTATCGGATGGTCCAATATTTTGGTATAAGCTTTCAAACCCATTTATGTTATTTGAAGCTTGGAAGTTTTGTTGATCAGCTCTTTTCTGCATAATTTTGGTTTGTTCACTTGCAATGTATGCCCGTGCAACTGGATCCGAAATAGTGTTGATTCTGTCATCATTATTTTACGTTCATCACGTAATTCTCTTATTCCATTTTTCCTTTTCATCTGTGCCACCATTTCATCATTTTGACGTGTTAGTAAATTGATAGCCGCTATAGAGTCATCATTTTGTTTCCTCTTTAATTTTGCTTTTTTTATCCCAATTGGTCATTGGGATGAAGTAGGAGTAGGACTACTATCATCACTTAAATTGATAGAAAATGATGACAAACCAAGAGATGAGGACGATATGGGCATCTCAGGTTCTTGGGAATTTTGGTGTGAGGAACTGCCACCATGATTTGGCGCAAATTTCTCGATATCTTTCATCTGCTCCCATACATGATCAAATTTGAACCCTTTCTTATATTCTTCATCTTGTAATAAGAGAAGCTTCGCTTGAATATACTGCATCAAGTAATGAGGCCCAATGAATAATGTACAAAATGTTATGTATATTAACAAAATAAAAATTAATAGGTACTTACTAGCACCACTACGATTCAAATTTTCAATCTGCCGAATAGCACCTCTTAATTTTCCCATAGCTTTAATGATGATATTCATACGACATTGTAGAGATCTGAGATTTCTTGATGGTAGGTTCTCATCTTTTGTTGAGTTGTATTGTTCCTCAATTCGAGACCAAAATCGATTGCTCGACTGGTTGATACCTATGATTGGGCATTGAGAAATGTCAACATAAACTTCGCACAAGAGTTTGTCCTCAACAGCAGTGTAAGAAGAACTTCTTGGTTTTGAAGCCATTTAAAGATGAAGTGCAAAAGAAAATTTATTTTTAGAGAAATGAAGAGGAAGATAAGCTCATGAGTTGTGAGTGTCATAGGAATGCTATGTGGTATTTATAGAAGATTCGTCAGATATTTCTTAGAAAAATATCTAGATATTTTTTAGAAAAATATCTAGGTATTTTCGTATCTAGATATTTCTACAAATATCTAGATATTTTCGTTTGGGATGGATGGTTAGATTTATCGAAATCTAACTGACGACCAAGATTTATCCGAAATGGGTTTTTGTTATCTTATCCATGTGCACAATTATGATCTATATAAAGGAAATGGTGGATGAGTTTAACACATCAAATTTTTTCATCACAAGTCAATATGAATTTCAATATTGGTGGTCCATCACTTTCAGTATTATCAAACTCGTCTTCTTGTTCCTCTTCTGATGATGACGAACTAATTTTGGAGCGAATTTCGAACAATCGAAAACTTGCTTCACAATTACTCGCTAATCATCATGCTACATCCATTCGTAGAGGCTCAATTCCTGGTCATACGGTCATCGATCGATCACGTGAAATGGGTGCTCTATTAATGATTATTTTACAAATTCCACCACATGGCATGAAGAGACATTTTGGCGTCGGTTTCGAATGTCTCGTGATTTATTCCTACGTATCGCAGAGGCCATAAAAACTCATGACCATTATTTTGTTCAAAGAAGAAATGCAGCAGGTACACCTGGGTTATCTACTTTACAAAAGATAACAGTCATGATGCGAATCCTAGCGCTTGGTATACCTGCCGATGCTACTGATGAGTATATCCGAATAGGAGAGTCTACTGCAATTGAGTGTCTGAAGCGTTTTTGTCAAGGTATTATCGAGGTATTTAGAGGGGAGTATCTGCGTTCACCTAACGCTGCTGACGTTGCTAGACTACTGGACATTGGTAAGAAACGTGGCTTTCCAGGCATGTTAGGCAGCTTAGATTGTATGCATTGGCGTTGGAAAAATTATCCAACTGCATGGGCTGGCCAATATGCTGGAAGAAGTGGACATCCAACCATCATTCTCGAGGCCGTAGCCGATTATGACCTTTGGATTTGGCATGCATATTTTGGCATGCCCGGCTCTAATAATGACATAAATGTCCTAGAGTCGTCTAACCTCTTTTCCAATCTTGCACAAGGTATTGCACCCCCAGCAAACTATATCATTCAAGGACATGAGTATAACATGGGCTATTATTTATCCGATGGTATATATCCAAAATGGGCAACTCTTGTGCAAAGTATCCATGATCCACGTGGTCCTAAAAAAACATTTCGCAATGAAACAAGAGTCGTGTAGAAAGGACGTCGAACGTGCATTCGGAGTTCTACAATCACGATTTGCAATATTAGCAGGACCGGTTCGCTATTGGAATAAAAGGGACTTGCATGCTATAATGACTGTATGTATTATAATGCACAATATGATAGTTGACAATGAGCGTGATGTGAATGTTGAAATTCAAGATGCAATGGATGCACCTCCCCCTGAGGTAGAAATGATGAATGAAAATATCCGATTTCAGTGATTTCTCAAGCGACACAAAGAAATCAAGGATAAACAAGCTCATTTTGCACTTAGAGATGCCTTGATTGAACATTTATGGGAGGAATATGTGAATTCGGAGAATTAAATGTTCATCTATCATTATCATGTAACTTATTTTTCCATTTAAATTGTGTTTTGAAGCATTTTAATTTAATTATCAAATTTAGTATTTTTTTTTCTTATATATTTGTATTTTAAATATATTAATTTATATTTATTTATTTCTTGTTTAATTACTTAATTATATAACATAATATTTAATATAGTTCAATTTGAAGCATTTAATAATAATGATAATATAGGTTTAATGGTAAATGTTTTCATTAAATGAAATGATAAGGAATATTCTGAGAATATGCTGATTTGGTGCAAGATTTGAAGTAAGGTGTTGGAGATGAAGGAAGATATTTGGTGCTGAAATTGCACCATTTTAGTGTTTTGGTGAAAAAACGGTTGGAGATGGTCTTAGCTGGCATTACATGTCATATCCCACGTCAAAGCCTATGTTGTTCTCTCACTTTATAAGTCCCATTATTGCCCCCCATGTATCTCTCTCTCCAAAATTCTCACAGCCCAACTCTCTTTCTTCCCATCTACAGTCAAAAATCAAAATTACTGTCTTTCTTTCATCTTGTTCTGTAGTTGTATGAAACAGAGCAGGAGATTTTTAGAGTGAGTTTGGATCAACAAATCAAAATTAAATCCTTTGAAAAAAAGCACAAAAGTTACAATGAATATTCGTTTTAATAAGAATTTCAGGTGGAACTCTTGACATTATCTCCATTAGTTCATCATCCCTAAAACAAAACACATCAAATTTCTCTCTCGACTCGTCCTTTACCAATCACCCAGTTCTCCTTCTCTCCTACATTTACACCATTCAACTCTTTCTGCTCTATCTAAAACCACACAACTTTTCCCTATTTCTTCTTCTTCTTCTTTCACTCGGAGTAATATAGTAAAATGTAAATCAGATCTACAGCCGATTTGTTGGGGAAATTACAAATCGAAATAAAAAATCTTAGGAAACCCGGACTAAAAAATTAGGCTCCTGCCATGAATTCCTTAAAGTCTCTGAGTTGAGAGACGGAGCTAGAGGGTGGCAAGGGGGGGTCAATTGACCCCCCTGAACTTTGAAGAAATTCCATATATAGCCCTTGAGTTTTTAACTTTTACTAGTTTGTATACATATTTGACCCCCCTTATTTTCTATGAAATTTGAACTTTTGCCCATCAAATGTAATGAAATTTCTCAACCCCCCCCTCCTCCCCAAAGTTTTAGCACAATTATAATTTAAATAAGGTAATACAAGTTAATCAAAGTTTGAAATCAAAATGAATAGGACTATAGTTTAACTATATAATTATAATAAAATCCATTTTAAATTATATCAATCATCCTTTGTTTTAGGATGAATACTAATTAACAATAATGAATGTGAATCTTCAATACAATTATAAAATTAGGATGATTTATTGTTGTTTTATTACAACAATGGCACAAAAACTCGTAATGTATCCACTTAACCCTAACCAAGTTGAATTTTCAATAATCAAATACTCCATTGATCAAAACTGAAAATATTAGAAAGAGAAATATTTTATATTATCATTGGACAAGCTAGAGTGTTTGAAATCGTGATCTAATTACTTGTACCTCCCTATAATATGTTACATTTTAATTGTTTTAAAAACATAAATTTTTTTTTTTTTGGGGGGGGGGGGAATTGAAAGAAAAAGTGAGACTATATATTTGATTGTAGAAATAAAAAATAAATATGCTTGGGAGGTCGAAACCATAAAATAAATATGTTATGGATGTCATTTATTCGCATGTATAACATTTTTCATTTGATTTTTTATATTATATCTTGACCCCCCTCAATTGAATTCATGGCTACGTCTTGAGATCAATTTTACCAATAAATTCCTAACACTTTTCAACTGGCAAAACTATGCTCGCCTATATACCACGTCTTTTGCCCATCTTCTCCCCAAATCATAATGATCAGGATGGTAGATGTGGTGGTTGTAGTAGTAATGTTATGATAGTCGCAACAGTGATGTAGATGGGGTTGGTAATGACTATGGTGGTGGAGGGGATGGGGATGGAGGAGAGATGGTGGTGGTGACGATGGTGATGGTAGTGGGGTGATGGTGGTGGTAGTTAGGAATGAGGGAGATAGAGTGAGGATATGACAGCGAATAAAGGAGATGAAGTGAAGAAAATGAGTAAAGGAGGTAATTGTTACCATTCAAAAAATATACAAATTGTATTTTATTCCTTTTTAAATTGGGCAATGTTAGGCTTACAAAAGAAAGTTACAAAATGAAGGATACAAGATATGGTGCGATATTTTATTGGCTACATCGATAGTGGACCCGACACACTTTAATTAAAAACACAAATATAATTATGACACCTCATTTTGTAAACCATATTTTGTAGCCATTTTTTATAACTTTATTATTTCCCTTTTAAATTAGAGAAAGTCTTATGTGAGACGGTTCACACATGAGATGTGTTTCGATGAGAGAGAAAATGGATTTGCCCTGCTCCATCAATAAGAGGCAAATTATTTATTCAAATCCGTTTCATATGTGTGTGAGACGGTTTCAAACAATTTTTTATGAGTCGTTCTTGCGTAGAACGCGTTCTACACTAGCTTAGTGTAGAACGTGTTTTCCTCAAAGAAGGGTTCTTGGGCAGATACTTTCTGATAATGTAGGAGGCACTTTTCAATATTTTTACAGCATGCACTTTTTTTGGGACTTTCACGGCAGGCACTTTTTTACCTTAGAGAAGGCACTTTTTTTGGCACTTGAAAAAAAAAAACATGTTTTAAAACTCAAGCAGACACTTTTTTACCTTAGAGGAGGCACTTTTTTTGGCACTTGAAAAAAAAAAAACCCAGCAGGCATGTCAAAACATGTGCCTTCTCTAGCGTTAAAATTTACCTGCTGTAATATTGAAAAATGCCTCCTACAGTTTCGAAAAGTGCGTGGTGAGTTTTCATGAGTTCCAGTTATTTACATCAATGCCACCGGTTTTTTGCGCAAGCTGATATTTACAAGTTTGCTACCGGCTTAAAAACACGTTTTACACTAAGTTAATGTAAAACAGGTTTTTCCCAAAATTTTGTGATTTTTTATTTATAAATTAATATAACAATTTAAATTAACCGAGTTGAATATTTTTTTGTTAGTTGCATAACCATCAACCACAAAAATGGCCCATACTCTAGATGGCAGCGTTTGTCTTTAGTGAATCACGTAGTGATGCCTTGTCTAAAGTTAACTAGGGTGATCACAGAGCATTAGGGTTGGGGTGTAAATGGTTCGGTTTGGGGTTATTTACGGACCGAGCCACTAGTCATCGGTTTGTCAAAATTTCAAATCGAACCGAACCATGAAAAATTTCAAACCGAACCAAACCAAACCACTTTGGTTTGGTTCGGTTTGGTTCAAACCACGGTTTAATTACGTGGTTCAAACCATAGTTTAGACTACGGTTCAAATCACGATTCAAACCGCAACTCATTATTACATTTGTTTTAATTTTCCGTGATCACGGAGGAAGTACGAAAGATGTGGATCTTGAAGAGGAAAATCGGATGAAGAGAGAGACTAGACGAAGAGAGAGGCCGAAGGAAAAAAAAACACATTATAATATAGATCGTGGAGAGAAATTGGTAATTTATGTATCGTAAATCGCAATGAATATAACAAACGATGAAATTAATATTAAATAAAATACAAAATGGGAGTTAAGATTAGTCTATGCAATGATCTAATAATAAATTTTAATAAATATACAAAAATATTAAATAAGATGTAAAAATGTGGTTATGATTAGTTTATGTATTGTGGTTTGGTTTGTCGGTTCGGCTTGGTGGTTCGGTCTCGCGGTCTCAAACCGCGGTTTGGTTTGGTCTGGGAAGGTCAAACCACAAATTAAACCGAACCATGTGGTTTTCCAATATTTGAGACTGAACCGAACCATTAATACTTAAAAACCAAACCAAACCGCATGGTTTGGTTCGGTTCGGTTCGATCTCAAACTGCGGTTTAAACCGAACCACTTACACACCTACCAAGCATTTTTTTTTAAAAAAAAAGGAAGAATGCATTTGTTTGAATCTTGTGATTTGTAATTGTCCTACAACTGACCCAACTTGGTCCTACTCCTTGTGGTCCGTCATTTTCTAGTTCCTATTCCTATCAAACTTTCAACTCCCCGTTTCCATTTCATTGCTAGTCCCATTAATACTAACTGTTTTACACATGTCGTCAACATACTCTCGTGTCACTTATAATTACTCCATTCATCCCAAAATAATCTTCTCATTTGTCATTTGTCATTTTCTCAAAAAAGTTATTCTAATTTATATAATTTAGGCTTAAATGTGCATAAACACAACATGATTAGTGAAGCAAGTGTTCATATCCTTAAAAAAATTTAATAGCCAAACGTGAAGATCATTTTGGGATAGAGGGAGTATTAAGCAATTTTTTATATTGCAAAGTAAATATTCTGTCATATTAAAATATAATTATATTATATGTTTGTCATTAATCTACAATATGACAAATAAATGCATTTCTTAAATATGTTGAAAATTGTGCTAAAAAATGTTGAAAATTAAACCACGGCATTTATAATGAAACAAAAAGAATATAATTAAATAATTTTTCCCGAAAACTTTTAAAAGCTTATTTTTCCTAAAACTAAATAAAAAAAAACAGTTTTTATTAGTTAAATTTTATTTTGATTGAACCGTGCAAATTTTATAGGGTTAATTACAATTTAGTGCCTGAACTCCATAGGGTGTTCTCCAAGCGAGGCCTTAAATATATTTTTTGGCGAATCAGGGCTCGACATGCATTTTTTTCTCCAATCTAAGGCTTTTTGACGGAATTTGTTACAAAAGTTAGTTAAATGACATGTGCCTTGCATGTGATTAACAGACTGGATCAGTTTGAAATTGTTATTATGTATTAAGGGCTAAAATGAACATCTTCTAAGTTAAAGGATTAAAATTTAAATTCTTTTCTAAATAATCAATTTAAATATTTGAAAATATTACTCTTGTTTTAAAAAAATATTTTAAATATAATTAGTTTCTTAAAGAATTTAAATAAATTCAAAAAAAATTAAAAATATTACTCTTGTTAAAAAAAATCCTCAAAATAAAAAAGAATTTTAATATTAAACAAACAAAAAAAATTGTTCAATAAAAAAACAGTTTTTATTAGTTAAATTTTATTTTTTTGTTTGTTTAATATTAAAATTCTTTTTTATTATGAGGATTTTTTTAAACAAGAGTAATATTTTTAATTTTTTTTTGAATTTATTTAAATTCTTTAAGAAACCATTTATGTTTAAAATATTTTTTTAAAAAAAGAGTAATATTTTCATATATTTAAATTGATTATTTAGAAAATAATTTAAATTTTAATCCTGTAACTTAGAAGATGTTCATTTTAGCCCTTAATACATAATAACAATTTCAAACTGATCCAGTCTGTTAATCACATGCAAGGCACATGAATTTAACTAACTTTTGTAACAAATTACGTCAAAAAGCCCTGGATTGGAGAAAAAAATGCATGTCGAGCCCTGATTCGCCAAAAAATATATTTAAGGCCCCGCTTGGGGAATACCCTATGGAGTTCAGGCCCTAAATTGTAATTAACCTGATTTTTTATTACAATTATCAATATGCTTTTTTTTTTTTTCCTTCGGAAGGATGTACCAATGTATTGATCAAGTGCAAAAGGTACAAATCTGAAGATGGCCTTCTACAAAGATCAGTTTCTCATCCCATATACTCCCTTCGTTCCAGCACAGGTAGGATTTTTAGGTTGTCCCAAAATAATTGCGACTGCCCAAAATTAAAATGTTTTAATAAATTTATATTCAACCAATGCCACCATTTAACCTCACTCATTCTCTCTTTTCATTTTCCATCACTCAATTTATTCAACCAACACTACTATTTACTCCACACATTCTCTCTCTTTATTTTCTACCACGCATACACTATTTTTCTCTTAATTATTGTGCCCAATCATCTAGTCCTACTTGTGCTGAGACGGAGTGAGTAGTAGGCACTACAATGACAATTATAAATACATAAGAAATGATGAGGAGTGACAAAAGATGGTGTTCGTGCATAAAGTTGCGCTAGTATTCTCGATCTTCCACTTTGTACCTCCCGTAACAATACCCTGGAGTGCACAGATGTCTCTCCATGCATTAGCTTGGATACTACCATATATCAGCATTCACAAAATCCCCCACCGGAAAATATTAAGCGTTGAGAATACAATGATTTAAGGCATTTGGGTTAGCAATAATTTGCCAACCGAATTTTTCAATCCATGCTATCATCCTCTACTTATGATTTCACGATAATTGTTGAAAACAGAAGAAAAAACAAGGTTCCCACAAAGAGAGAATGCAAAGGCTCTCTGAAAGGAAAGAATACTATAGAAGGGTAGTCCTACAAAGTTGTATTAGGGTTTTATGATGCGGTAAAAGAGTATTCTAGGTAGGGAGGCGTTACACGGATCACCGGAGAGTAATAAAGAGGAGGAGCGAGAATAGGAATTAGAAGGGTTCCGAGGAGAGATAAGTACTGCGAAACTTGGTGGTCTCGTAGAGAGAGAAATTATGTGCTATGGTATGATCAGCCCTTGTTGTCACAAATGGATCCCTTATGGGGTATTTATAGGCAATGAAGTCATATGCAAGGCACATGCACTCCATGTGTGATGACCATCCCGCAGTTCTCCCTTTTAAACCCAACTAGGCCACGTGTCTGTTGGGTTTTGTGCAAACATGCGCAGCGGAATAAAACCCAAAAGCCTAGATCCGATCAAGATGATTAAATTAATACGGAGATGAATTTAGAATACTAACCGTGGTGATGCTTTAAAATTTTCGGATCTTTAAATCTTCAAGTCTTCAAGCTTTAGATTTGATCTCCTTGTTCTTCGCGTTCTTCGGATCACGATCACAGGAACTCGAACTTGAGATGCTAAAGGAAGCATCCTCTATGTGTATCCACACGCGAACGAATATCTAGAACGATTCTAGATCTGGATTGCTAGACCCATTAGAAAATACGCTTTTATAATCTTCAAAGGCTATATGAATTTATTGGTGTTCTTGAGCTTTTGATTCTTAATCTAAACTCAAGAATATGTTTCTCAAACACACGGAGGCTACCAATAATGATACAATATCAATACATACTGATTAGGGTTAAGAGAGAGGTATTTAAACTCATTAGTCCTAAACCTTTTAGGAGAAATAGGTCAAAACCCGTCAAAACACGAAATCAGATTTTTGGCCCAAACAGGGCCTGCTCGGCCGAGTCCTTTGAGGTGCTCGGCCGAGCACCTTTGCTCCAGAAAACTGACCTTCTGATGACCCTTTGCTCGGCCGAGTCCTATGAGGTGCTCGGCCGAGCACCACCAGAAATCCGTTTTTAGCCTTTTAAACAATTCGTTCTTTTGTGTGTGACCCCATAAGATTATATTAAGTTGGCAATGAGTCCAACCAAGGTCAAACTCATAAATCATGAGCGGACTCTAGCAAGCCATCATGACTATCCAATTAATATAACTTAAAGAAGTTCGTAATCCTTAATAGAACATATCACAATCCTTTTGTCACGCGATATCATATTGAACATAAGTCATGGTCCATGTCAACTTATCTTGTTCAATGCTTTCTCGATCCAAGTAGATTGATAATGAGCAAATGGTATTGATCTCATCAATTCATTTGAGCGTGGCCACGCATTTCATCAATCTCACTCCCAAGCGGATATTTCTCTTGAGAGAGGGACAAATTCCATCTTGACTTATTACCTTTCCCTACATGAATCCGATTATGCCAATCGTAGCCTTTATAACCACCCGGTTAGGGGTGACGTTTGAGTACGTCAAACATAATGTTCATCATGTGGAAGACTGTAATAATCTCAGGTCTAAGGATATCAATGATATAACTATTATGAGATTTAATTATGACATTTGACCATGACATAAATCTCATAGGTGGGTCAAGTCCAGTACTTATTCACCAATAAGTACCCATAAGTCTAATCTGTATCATATACACATGATCATCACATGATCATCAATTAAACCTATACTAGTTCTTCATAAGTACTAGGGACGGGGATTATTATAATAAACATGTAAAACATATAATAACCCAAGGTTGTTATCTCCATAACAAATGAGAACATGATGTAACGTAAGGCCTTTCTCAAGGGCCTAGGGCATAATTCCAACAATCTCCCACTTGCACTAGGCCCAATCAATACGTATCCTATACCATTGAGCTAAGTTATGATCTCCACCATTATTGCAAGTGAGCACATGTAAGATGATTATCCTTGTTATCATCATAAGGTATTTTGCATATTATGACATTTCCCATCTCAACGATTTCTCGCAGAGATGGAAACCTCTGAGTGCGTGTTTGGATCATAGATGAGCCCTTGGCACCTTAGCTTGTGCAATAACCGTTATTTCACAACAAAGGTCCATAGGATTATTAGTACTAGAAACTATTTCTAGTTTTACTAATAACATCTATATTCAAACAATTCCCTTAGTTACAACTCTTGTAACCAAATACTCAATTTTATTCGTAGAATAATTTATAGTGTATTTGCTTGGAACTATTCCAACTAATAGCACCCTTTTAAACATATGTTTATACTGCGATTTAAATTACCATTGTCGATGTGGAAGCATGCATCTATGTAACCACTTACTAGATCATCTCCCATGTCAACAACCATCAAGAATGTATCCTTAGTTCTTCTCAAGTACACAAGGATATTCTTGATCACTATCTAGTGACTTTCACTAGGATATGATTAGTATGTTCTCAACATACTCCAAGTATACGAGTTATACCGTCTAAGTACATAATATGTCGTTCATGATATATCCAATTGCCGAAGCATATGGAATCCTAATCATGTGTTCTTGCTCATTAGTCTTCCACTAAGACTAAGTCTTGCCAAGAACATTGTCATTAGACAATTTTGCAAGTTCTTTTTCCAATAATCTTGCATACTGAACAATTCAGTAATTTGTCTTAACAAGTACTTTGACACAAACCAATCAACTTCCTAGATTTATATCAACAGATATTAATTCCAAGGATATAAGCGGCTTTTCCTTAAGTCCTTCATTAAGAAACTCTTTCAAATGAACTATGTGTTAGACACATATACTGTAGCGACCCCAAAACCCGTCCCTATTTATTTTATATTTTTGGGGATTTTTATTTGACTTATATGTGCATTTTATGTGTTGCATCATATTTTATGATTTGCATATCATACTTGATTATTTGTGTTATTTACTTAGTTAGTAAAAATAATGATTAAAGGAGTTAAATGATTAAGTTGAAACTTTAGGGTCCTTGTTGAAATTATAAGTTAAGGGGCTTAAGCGTTAACTTTAAAAGTTGGGTGACCAAATTGTAAAAAATGGGTAATATATTTAAAGAAACTTTCTTTCTTTCTTCTTTCTCTGTGTGAACAAACTTCTGCAACTTTCTTCCTCGTTCTGTTCCTAGGGTTAGGAGAAAAAGGTAAGTTCGACCCATTTCGATTTAATTCTTTTTATTTACTTACCCGTTTTAAAAACTAATTATATAAAAATGATCAGGGCGTCGAGTAGGTCATTTCTAGCCGAACAAAACTGATTTCAGCGATACTTTTTCCGGAACTAGGTAAGTTACTAATTCCCCTTTAAATGTTAAAATAGTCATATATGCTATATATGATACTCCTACTTGTTAATTTTGTGATTTGGGTAATATTTGCTATATTTGTAATTTTGGGACAAAGGGAGTATATAGACTTGGTTTGAGCTGAGTGTTGTAATGGTTTGGGAATGCAATTTTTATCCTTAATGAGAGTTACTTAAGTTGTGTAGCATATATATGTTATGCTTGTGAAACAAAAGGAGTAAACTTTGGTTAAGTTTTTAGGCCTGCCGGGTGATGTGGGCGGCCGCCCAAAAATGGGTGTGCGGCCGCACATCTATCTGAAGGGTTTTCTTCTTGGGACAGATCATTTTGGGCGGCCGCACAGCCCTGTTTGGGCGACCGCCCAGTTGTCTGAAAAAGTTTAGAGTTTTCAAACTAAGGGGTTTAGAGATCAACCTTGGTCTAGTTTTTGGGTAGTGTCCTAAAGTACTTAAATGATTGTCGTGGAATGTTAGTAATGGATTAAATGTCTTTTTTATGGACTCTTTATACGGATTCTTTGTGTGCATCTTGTGATGTATTTGGTTTAGTTCCTTCTTGGATTAAATGCCCCGGGTTTTGTTTAGCAAGTATTTATTACTGTGCTTCTTGTTAAAAGTCCAGCTGGTCTTGTTGTGGAGTCAGCCAATGGAAGAATTATAGTGGTACAGGTAAGTCCACTATAAGGTTTTCCATTGGAGCTTGTGAGTCAGGCGGTGGGAGAATTATAGTGGCACACAAGCCAAGTTCACTATAAGGTGTCCACTGTGCCTTCTAGTTTCCCCAGTCCAGATTGGCCTTGGATGGGATGAATTGCTCCCTTTGGTGAGTATTTGGGTTATGACTTTGTGTCATATTTCCCTCTCTGGTTACTTGGTTCTATTGGTTATGGTTTGGTTTTCGGGATCCCGATGGCTTCAGCTATTTATGCTGTTCAGATGGTTTTCTCTGATGGGTTTCTCAGATGGTATTCTCATCAGTTATGGTTATTGGGTAAACCTTGGCTTTGGTATCCACCGGAGTGTGGGCAATGTGATAAATGTGATATATGAGTTGATGTTATGTGATATATGCTATATGATTACTGTTGATATTGTTTCTTTATGATCATCATATCAGCATGTAACGTAGTTGCATTTTAGTAGCTTACTGAGATTTATTCTCACCCTTATTTGTTTACTGTTTTAGATAAAGGCGGGTCCAGGGGATAGGACACTCGGCACGGGAGGACGTTCGTTTGGTAAGAGTTGGGACTTGTTTTGTTGAAGGTTACATTATGTAAATGTAAACCCTTTGGGTAGAGTACCCGTACTTTCTTATGGTCCCATCTATTTTGGTAAATGTTGATGTATGTACATTTGTTTAAAAGTTTGTAAGCCTTCGGGCTAAGTACTTTCGCTGTGAAAGTGTTTGTAAAAGTTTGTTTCAAGTAAGTGAAGTCTTTGAACTTCAAGAGTGTTTTTGTGCCACTTTCTAAAAGGACATTTCGAAAAATTTTCTAAAAGGTTTCATAACGTCTTCCACTCGTGTCCCGAGCGTGGGGCCAAGTAGGACCACGGGTACGGGGCGCGACAGTTGGTATCAGAGCTAGGTTGTAGATGGTCTAGAATGACTAAATGACCAAGGAGGGTAGTAGAGTATAGAGTGAGTAACGTTGAGTGTTTGATGCAGGTATTCATTAAAAATGGGTGAAACTGACGGAGATCAGGCCGGCTCTTCGGGCAAGGGGATGCCAGAGAAGAGGCTCGAATTATGTTTCAGGGAATGTTCGAAGCAGCGATGAAAACTATAAATGATCAGAGGCAAGAAAGGGAACAGGTACCACCAAGATATGGCCTAGAACAGTTTCTGAAAATGAAGCCTATGGAGTATGATGGAGAGCCCGATGTATCTAAAACTGAAAGGTGGATTGAATCGATGGAAAAGATCTTTGATGCTTTGAGATGTTCGGAGGAAGATCAAGTCAGGTTTGCTACCTATAAACTGAATGGAGCGGCTGAGCATTGGTGGAAAGCTTTGAAAACTAAATGGGATGAGACTCATGTACCTTATACTTGGGAGAATTTTCTGGGAAAGTTCAAAGAACACTTCATTCCTCGAGTAGATCAAGACAGGAAGGAGATGGAATTTCTTAACTTGGAGCAAGGTTCTATGTCAATTGCTCAATATTCAGCTAAATTCTCAGAGTTGTCCAGGTATTGTACTCACCTAGTGGCAACTGAGGAGAGGAAGGCTTCGAGGTTTGTGAAAGGTTTGAAAACCGTGATTAGAACTCAGTTAGTATCCCATAAGTTGCAAGATTTTCAGGATGCAGTGGATCGAGCTTACCAGGTGGAGCATGACGTTGAGGAACATAAAAGGAAAATGGAATTGTTAGGTGCTGGGAAGCAAGTTAGGCAACAACCACGTGGTGAGAGTAGAGGAAATCAAGGTGGATCTTCACAATTTAAAGGGTTTTCTCAAAGACAGTCAGGTAACAGAAATCAAAGTAATACTTCAGGGAGTCAGAGTAGAGGAGTTTGTAATTATTGTCAGAAAGAAGGACATTCAGAAGAGAGATGTTGGAAGAAGCAGGGCAAGTGTTTGAACTGTGGTCAGTTAGGACATTTTCAGAGGGATTGCCCTAAGTATAGGATGCAAGCATCGGGAAGTGTGATTGGGTCCTCTCAGGGTCAGAAGAGGGATTCCTCAGGCAAGCCTAAGGTTCAGGGTCGTGTTTTTGCTATTTCTCAGCAGCAGGCTTCGGAGTCCTCTAATGTGATAGGAGGTATTATTTCTGTGTCTAGTTTGAGGGCACGTACACTTATAGACCCTGGCTCATCGCATTCTTATGTGTCTTTGCATTTTGCTTCTCGATTGCATATGTCTTCTGAATCTCTACCTTATGTGTTAGAGGTGTCAACTCCTATAGGGGAGTGTTTGGTGACCAATGAGGTGTTGCATTCTTGTGATGTGCATATACGTGAGCATGTTTTACCTGCTGATTTAGTTATCTTACCATTACAAGATTTTGATGTTATCTTGGGTATGGATTGGTTGGGTAAATATCATGCGTCTGTTGATTGTGCTAATAAAGTGGTCACATTTTCTATCCCAAATGTTCCTAAATTTTCTTTTGAAACTGTTCCTTGGGGTAGAGAGATTCGAATTATTTCTTATATGAAGGCTAGAAAGTTGTTGAACCGTGGTTGTGCGGGGTATTTGGCTAGTGTTCTTGATACTTCTAAAAGGATTCCTGATATTGGGGATGTGCCTATTGTTAAAGAATTTTCAGATGTATTTTCTTTTGAGTATGCTATGCCTCCTGACCGGGAAATAGAGTTCTGTATTGACTTACTTCCAGGTACGGCTCCTATATCTGAGGCACCTTACAGAATGGCCCCAGCTGAATTGAAAGAGTTGAAGGTTCAGTTGCAAGAGTTGCTTGATCGAGGATTCATTCGTCCTAGTGTATCCCCGTGGGGAGCTCCAGTATTGTTTGTTAAAAAGAAAGATGGGTCCTTGAGGCTGTGTATTGACTACAGAAAGCTGAATCAGGTAACTATAAAGAATAAATATCCGCTTCCTCATATTGATGATTTATTTGATCAACTTCAAGGGTCAGTTGTCTTTTCAAAACTTGACTTGAGGAGTGGGTACCATCAGTTGAAAATCCGTTCTGAAGACATTTCTAAAACTGCTTTTCGTAGTAGATATGGCCATTATGAGTTTCTTGTTATGCCTTTCGGGTTGACTAATGCTCCGGCTGTTTTTATGGATATGATGAACAGAGTCTTTAAACCTTATCTTGATACCTTCGTGGTTGTATTTATTGATGATATTCTGGTTTATTCCAAGTCCCGGGAGGAGCATGAACAGCATTTGCAAATGGTTTTATCTATTCTTCGTGAGAAGCAGTTGTTTGCTAAATTCAGTAAATGTGCTTTTTGGCTCAATGAAGTATCTTTTCTTGGGCATGTGATTTCTAATAAAGGTATATCTGTTGATCCATCTAAAGTTGAGGCTATTGTGAATTGGAGGAGGCCAGAATCAGTTACAGAAATTCGAAGTTTCTTGGGGTTAGCTAGATATTACAGAAGGTTCATTGAGGGGTTTTCTAAGATTGCAACTCCCTTGACTCATTTGACTCGAAAGAATATTCCTTATGTATGGGATGAAAAATGTCAAGCTAGTTTTGAAGAGTTGAAGAAGAGATTGACTACAGCTCCTATTCTCGCCCTACCTAATGGTAATGATGATTTGGTAATCTATAGTGATGCTTCTAAAGAAGGCCTCGGGTGTGTGTTAATGCAGAATGGAAGGGTGATTGCATATGCTTCGAGGAAGTTGACTCCGAGTAAACAGAATTATCCTACCCATGACATGGAGCTTGCAGCTATTGTCTTTGCATTACACAAGTGGAAACATTATCTCTATGGAGCAAAGTTTGAGATTTTCACAGATCATCGGAGTTTGAAGTATCTTTTCTCCCAGAAAGAGTTGAATAATAGACAACGAAGATGGATGGAGCTGTTGAAGGATTATGATTGTACAATTTCCTATCATCCGGGCAAGGCAAATATGGTAGCTGATGCTATTAGCCGGAAGTCTTATGTAGCTTCATTGATGGTGCGGGAATGGAAGATGTTGGAGGATGCTCGAGATTGGAGTCCTTATGAATCAAAGTATGGAGCTATTTTTGCGAATGTTCGAGTATTTCCAACTTTAGTTCAACAAATAAAGGAAGCTCAGAAGGATGACCCGGAATTGGTAAAGATTATGGATAAAATCAAAGATGGTAAATTTGAGGATTTCTCACTCAGTTCTGAAGAGGTATTAACTTTCAGGGGTCGGTTGTGTATGCCTAATGTTGATGGGATTAAACGCCAAGTTCTTGATGAAGGCCATAAATCAAGGTATACTATTTATCCCGGGAGTACTAAAATGTATCAGAATTTGAAGCAACACTTTTGGTGGAATAATATGAAGAGAGAGATAGCGGATTATGTATCCAAGTGCTTAACATGTCAACAAGTTAAAGCTGAACATCAAAGGCCTGCAGGATTGCTTCAACCGTTAGAGATTCCAGAATGGAAGTGGGAACATGTTACTATAGATTTTGTGACAGGGTTACCTCGTACTCGAAGAAGGTTTGATGCAGTTTGGGTGATTGTTGATAGATTGACAAAGTCTTCTCATTTTCTACCTATTGAGATCGGTTATTCTATGGAAAAGCTTGCAACCTTGTACATTAATGAGATCGTGAGGTTACATGGAGTTCCAGTGAGCATTGTATCTGATCGTGACCCTAGATTCACATCTCGGTTTTGGCAAGCGTTTCAGAAGGCTTTGGGTTCAGAGTTGAGATTTAGTACAGCTTTTCATCCTCAAACAGATGGCCAGTCCGAGAGAACTATCCAGATTCTTGAGGATATGTTGAGGGCTTGCTCAGTGGATTTTTCAGATTCGTGGGATATTCATTTGCCTCTCGTAGAGTTTGCTTATAATAACAGTTTTCAGTCCAGTATTGGGATGGCTCCTTATGAAGCCTTGTATGGAAGGAAATGTCGGTCTCCTATCTGTTGGGATGAAGTGGGAGAAGCCAAGATTTGGGGTGTTCAGATGGTTAATGATTCAGTTGAGAAGGTTAAACTTATTCGAGATCGTTTGAGTACTGCCCAGAGTAGACAGAAAAGCTACGCTGATCATCGGAGGCGAGACCTTGAGTTCGAAAAAGGTGACTTTGTGTTTTTGAAGGTTTCCCCTAAGGTTGGTATTCGAAGATATGGAAAGAAAGGCAAGCTTGCTCCGAGGTATATTGGTCCATTTGAGATTCTTGGAAGAGTAGGGGATCGGGCTTATCGTCTTGCTTTACCTCCTTCTCTTGATAAGATCCATAATGTGTTTCATGTTTCTATGCTTCGGAAGTATGTGTATGATTCTTCTCATGTTTTATCTGAGGTTCCCGAGGATATTGAGCCGAGTATGTCTTATGAGGAACATCCGGTCCAAGTCATTGATTCGAAGGTGCAAGAATTGAGAAACAAAAGTATCCCTCTTGTTCGAGTTGTGTGGAGGAATCACAATGTGGAGGAATCGACTTGGGAACTTCGGGAAGAGATCGAGAGGAAGTACCCTTGGTTGTTTGAGGGCCTCGGTAAGTAACCCTAAAATTCGGGACGAATTTTCTTTAAGGGGGAGTGATTGTAGCGACCCCAAAACCCGTCCCTATTTATTTTATATTTTGGGGATTTTTATTTGACTTATATGTGCATTTTATGTGTTGCATCATATTTTATGATTTGCATATCATACTTGATTATTTGTGTTATTTACTTAGTTAGTAAAAATAATGATTAAAGGAGTTAAATGATTAAGTTGAAACTTTAGGGTCCTTGTTGAAATTATAAGTTAAGGGGCTTAAGCGTTAACTTTAAAAGTTGGGTGACCAAATTGTAAAAAATGGGTAATATATTTAAAGAAACTTTCTTTCTTTCTTCTTTCTCTGTGTGAACAAACTTCTGCAACTTTCTTCCTCGTTCTGTTCCTAGGGTTAGGAGAAAAAGGTAAGTTCGACCCATTTCGATTTAATTCTTTTTATTTACTTACCCGTTTTAAAAACTAATTATATAAAAATGATCAGGGCGTCGAGTAGGTCATTTCTAGCCGAACAAAACTGATTTCAGCGATACTTTTTCCGGAACTAGGTAAGTTACTAATTCCCCTTTAAATGTTAAAATAGTCATATATGCTATATATGATACTCCTACTTGTTAATTTTGTGATTTGGGTAATATTTGCTATATTTGTAATTTTGGGACAAAGGGAGTATATAGACTTGGTTTGAGCTGAGTGTTGTAATGGTTTGGGAATGCAATTTTTATCCTTAATGAGAGTTACTTAAGTTGTGTAGCATATATATGTTATGCTTGTGAAACAAAAGGAGTAAACTTTGGTTAAGTTTTTAGGCCTGCCGGGTGATGTGGGCGGCCGCCCAAAAATGGGTGTGCGGCCGCACATCTATCTGAAGGGTTTTCTTCTTGGGACAGAGCATTTTGGGCAGCCGCACAGCCCTGTTTGGGCGACCGCCCAGTTGTCTGAAAAAGTTTAGAGTTTTCAAACTAAGGGGTTTAGAGATCAACCTTGGTCTAGTTTTTGGGTAGTGTCCTAAAGTACTTAGATGATTGTCGTGGAATGTTAGTAATGGATTAAATGTCTTTTTTATGGACTCTTTATACGGATTCTTTGTGTGCATCTTGTGATGTATTTGGTTTAGTTCCTTCTTGGATTAAATGCCCCGGGTTTTGTTTAGCAAGTATTTATTACTGTGCTTCTTGTTAAAAGTCCAGCTGGTCTTGTTGTGGAGTCAGCCAATGGAAGAATTATAGTGGTACAGGTAAGTCCACTATAAGGTTTTCCATTGGAGCTTGTGAGTCAGGCGGTGGGAGAATTATAGTGGCACACAAGCCAAGTTCACTATAAGGTGTCCACTGTGCCTTCTAGTTTCCCCAGTCCAGATTGGCCTTGGATGGGATGAATTGCTCCCTTTGGTGAGTATTTGGGTTATGACTTTGTGTCATATTTCCCTCTCTGGTTACTTGGTTCTATTGGTTATGGTTTGGTTTTCGGGATCCCGATGGCTTCAGCTATTTATGCTGTTCAGATGGTTTTCTCTGATGGGTTTCTCAGATGGTATTCTCATCAGTTATGGTTATTGGGTAAAACTTGGCTTTGGTATCCACCGGAGTGTGGGCAATGTGATAAATGTGATATATGAGTTGATGTTATGTGATATATGCTATATGATTACTGTTGATATTGTTTCTTTATGATCATCATATCAGCATGTAACGTAGTTGCATTTTAGTAGCTTACTGAGATTTATTCTCACCCTTATTTGTTTACTGTTTTAGATAAAGGCGGGTCCAGGGGATAGGACACTCGGCACGGGAGGACGTTCGTTTGGTAAGAGTTGGGACTTGTTTTGTTGAAGGTTACATTATGTAAATGTAAACCCTTTGGGTAGAGTACCCGTACTTTCTTATGGTCCCATCTATTTTGGTAAATGTTGATGTATGTACATTTGTTTAAAAGTTTGTAAGCCTTCGGGCTAAGTACTTTCGCTGTGAAAGTGTTTGTAAAAGTTTGTTTCAAGTAAGTGAAGTCTTTGAACTTCAAGAGTGTTTTTGTGCCACTTTCTAAAAGGACATTTCGAAAAATTTTCTAAAAGGTTTCATAACGTCTTCCACTCGTGTCCCGAGCGTGGGGCCAAGTAGGACCACGGGTACGGGGCGCGACAGTTGGTATCAGAGCTAGGTTGTAGATGGTCTAGAATGACTAAATGACCAAGGAGGGTAGTAGAGTATAGAGTGAGTAACGTTGAGTGTTTGATGCAGGTATTCATTAAAAATGGGTGAAACTGACGGAGATCAGGCCGGCTCTTCGGGGCAAGGGGATGCCAGAGAAGAGGCTCGAATTATGTTTCAGGGAATGTTCGAAGCAGCGATGAAAACTATAAATGATCAGAGGCAAGAAAGGGAACAGGTACCACCAAGATATGGCCTAGAACAGTTTCTGAAAATGAAGCCTATGGAGTATGATGGAGAGCCCGATGTATCTAAAACTGAAAGGTGGATTGAATCGATGGAAAAGATCTTTGATGCTTTGAGATGTTCGGAGGAAGATCAAGTCAGGTTTGCTACCTATAAACTGAATGGAGCGGCTGAGCATTGGTGGAAAGCTTTGAAAACTAAATGGGATGAGACTCATGTACCTTATACTTGGGAGAATTTTCTGGGAAAGTTCAAAGAACACTTCATTCCTCGAGTAGATCAAGACAGGAAGGAGATGGAATTTCTTAACTTGGAGCAAGGTTCTATGTCAATTGCTCAATATTCAGCTAAATTCTCAGAGTTGTCCAGGTATTGTACTCACCTAGTGGCAACTGAGGAGAGGAAGGCTTCGAGGTTTGTGAAAGGTTTGAAAACCGTGATTAGAACTCAGTTAGTATCCCATAAGTTGCAAGATTTTCAGGATGCAGTGGATCGAGCTTACCAGGTAGAGCATGACGTTGAGGAACATAAAAGGAAAATGGAATTGTTAGGTGCTGGGAAGCAAGTTAGGCAACAACCACGTGGTGAGAGTAGAGGAAATCAAGGTGGATCTTCACAATTTAAAGGGTTTTCTCAAAGACAGTCAGGTAACAGAAATCAAAGTAATACTTCAGGGAGTCAGAGTAGAGGAGTTTGTAATTATTGTCAGAAAGAAGGACATTCAGAAGAGAGATGTTGGAAGAAGCAGAGCAAGTGTTTGAACTGTGGTCAGTTAGGACATTTTCAGAGGGATTGCCCTAAGTATAGGATGCAAGCATCGGGAAGTGTGATTGGGTCCTCTCAGGGTCAGAAGAGGGATTCCTCAGGCAAGCCTAAGGTTCAGGGTCGTGTTTTTGCTATTTCTCAGCAGCAGGCTTCGGAGTCCTCTAATGTGATAAGAGGTATTATTTCTGTGTCTAGTTTGAGGGCACGTACACTTATAGACCCTGGCTCATCGCATTCTTATGTGTCTTTGCATTTTGCTTCTCGATTGCATATGTCTTCTGAATCTCTACCTTATGTGTTAGAGGTGTCAACTCCTATAGGGGAGTGTTTGGTGACCAATGAGGTGTTGCATTCTTGTGATGTGCATATACGTGAGCATGTTTTACCTGCTGATTTAGTTATCTTACCATTACAAGATTTTGATGTTATCTTGGGTATGGATTGGTTGGGTAAATATCATGCGTCTGTTGATTGTGCTAATAAAGTGGTCACATTTTCTATCCCAAATGTTCCTAAATTTTCTTTTGAAACTGTTCCTTGGGGTAGAGAGATTCGAATTATTTCTTATATGAAGGCTAGAAAGTTGTTGAACCGTGGTTGTGCGGGGTATTTGGCTAGTGTTCTTGATACTTCTAAAAGGATTCCTGATATTGGGGATGTGCCTATTGTTAAAGAATTTTCAGATGTATTTTCTTTTGAGTATGCTATGCCTCCTGACCGGGAAATAGAGTTCTGTATTGACTTACTTCCAGGTACGGCTCCTATATCTGAGGCACCTTACAGAATGGCCCCAGCTGAATTGAAAGAGTTGAAGGTTCAGTTGCAAGAGTTGCTTGATCGAGGATTCATTCGTCCTAGTGTATCCCCGTGGGGAGCTCCAGTATTGTTTGTTAAAAAGAAAGATGGGTCCTTGAGGCTGTGTATTGACTACAGAAAGCTGAATCAGGTAACTATAAAGAATAAATATCCGCTTCCTCATATTGATGATTTATTTGATCAACTTCAAGGGTCAGTTGTCTTTTCAAAACTTGACTTGAGGAGTGGGTACCATCAGTTGAAAATCCGTTCTGAAGACATTTCTAAAACTGCTTTTCGTAGTAGATATGGCCATTATGAGTTTCTTGTTATGCCTTTCGGGTTGACTAATGCTCCGGCTGTTTTTATGGATATGATGAACAGAGTCTTTAAACCTTATCTTGATACCTTCGTGGTTGTATTTATTGATGATATTCTGGTTTATTCCAAGTCCCGGGAGGAGCATGAACAGCATTTGCAAATGGTTTTATCTATTCTTCGTGAGAAGCAGTTGTTTGCTAAATTCAGTAAATGTGCTTTTTGGCTCAATGAAGTATCTTTTCTTGGGCATGTGATTTCTAATAAAGGTATATCTGTTGATCCATCTAAAGTTGAGGCTATTGTGAATTGGAGGAGGCCAGAATCAGTTACAGAAATTCGAAGTTTCTTGGGGTTAGCTAGATATTACAGAAGGTTCATTGAGGGGTTTTCTAAGATTGCAACTCCCTTGACTCATTTGACTCGAAAGAATATTCCTTATGTATGGGATGAAAAATGTCAAGCTAGTTTTGAAGAGTTGAAGAAGAGATTGACTACAGCTCCTATTCTCGCCCTACCTAATGGTAATGATGATTTGGTAATCTATAGTGATGCTTCTAAAGAAGGCCTCGGGTGTGTGTTAATGCAGAATGGAAGGGTGATTGCATATGCTTCGAGGAAGTTGACTCCGAGTAAACAGAATTATCTTACCCATGACATGGAGCTTGCAGCTATTGTCTTTGCATTACACAAGTGGAAACATTATCTCTATGGAGCAAAGTTTGAGATTTTCACAGATCATCGGAGTTTGAAGTATCTTTTCTCCCAGAAAGAGTTGAATAATAGACAACGAAGATGGATGGAGCTGTTGAAGGATTATGATTGTACAATTTCCTATCATCCGGGCAAGGCAAATATGGTAGCTGATGCTATTAGCCGGAAGTCTTATGTAGCTTCATTGATGGTGCGGGAATGGAAGATGTTGGAGGATGCTCGAGATTGGAGTCCTTATGAATCAAATTATGGAGCTATTTTTGCGAATGTTCGAGTATTTCCAACTTTAGTTCAACAAATAAAGGAAGCTCAGAAGGATGACCCGGAATTGGTAAAGATTATGGATAAAATCAAAGATGGTAAATTTGAGGATTTCTCACTCAGTTCTGAAGAGGTATTAACTTTCAGGGGTCGGTTGTGTATGCCTAATGTTGATGGGATTAAACGCCAAGTTCTTGATGAAGGCCATAAATCAAGGTATACTATTCATCCCGGGAGTACTAAAATGTATCAGAATTTGAAGCAACACTTTTGGTGGAATAATATGAAGAGAGAGATAGCGGATTATGTATCCAAGTGCTTAACATGTCAACAAGTTAAAGCTGAACATCAAAGGCCTGCAGGATTGCTTCAACCGTTAGAGATTCCAGAATGGAAGTGGGAACATGTTACTATAGATTTTGTGACAGGGTTACCTCGTACTCGAAGAAGGTTTGATGCAGTTTGGGTGATTGTTGATAGATTGACAAAGTCTTCTCATTTTCTACCTATTGAGATCGGTTATTCTATGGAAAAGCTTGCAACCTTGTACATTAATGAGATCGTGAGGTTACATGGAGTTCCAGTGAGCATTGTATCTGATCGTGACCCTAGATTCACATCTCGGTTTTGGCAAGCGTTTCAGAAGGCTTTGGGTTCAGAGTTGAGATTTAGTACAGCTTTTCATCCTCAAACAGATGGCCAGTCCGAGAGAACTATCCAGATTCTTGAGGATATGTTGAGGGCTTGCTCAGTGGATTTTTCAGATTCGTGGGATATTCATTTGCCTCTCGTAGAGTTTGCTTATAATAACAGTTTTCAGTCCAGTATTGGGATGGCTCCTTATGAAGCCTTGTATGGAAGGAAATGTCGGTCTCCTATCTGTTGGGATGAAGTGGGAGAAGCCAAGATTTGGGGTGTTCAGATGGTTAATGATTCAGTTGAGAAGGTTAAACTTATTCGAGATCGTTTGAGTACTGCCCAGAGTAGACAGAAAAGCTACGCTGATCATCGGAGGCGAGACCTTGAGTTCGAAAAAGGTGACTTTGTGTTTTTGAAGGTTTCCCCTAAGGTTGGTATTCGAAGATATGGAAAGAAAGGCAAGCTTGCTCCGAGGTATATTGGTCCATTTGAGATTCTTGGAAGAGTAGGGGATCGGGCTTATCGTCTTGCTTTACCTCCTTCTCTTGATAAGATCCATAATGTGTTTCATGTTTCTATGCTTCGGAAGTATGTGTATGATTCTTCTCATGTTTTATCTGAGGTTCCCGAGGATATTGAGCCGAGTATGTCTTATGAGGAACATCCGGTCCAAGTCATTGATTCGAAGGTGCAAGAATTGAGAAACAAAAGTATCCCTCTTGTTCGAGTTGTGTGGAGGAATCACAATGTGGAGGAATCGACTTGGGAACTTCGGGAAGAGATCGAGAGGAAGTACCCTTGGTTGTTTGAGGGCCTCGGTAAGTAACCCTAAAATTCGGGACGAATTTTCTTTAAGGGGGAGTGATTGTAGCGACCCCAAAACCCGTCCCTATTTATTTTATATTTTTGGGGATTTTTATTTGACTTATATGTGCATTTTATGTGTTGCATCATATTTTATGATTTGCATATCATACTTGATTATTTGTGTTATTTACTTAGTTAGTAAAAATAATGATTAAAGGAGTTAAATGATTAAGTTGAAACTTTAGGGTCCTTGTTGAAATTATAAGTTAAGGGGCTTAAGCGTTAACTTTAAAAGTTGGGTGACCAAATTGTAAAAAATGGGTAATATATTTAAAGAAACTTTCTTTCTTTCTTCTTTCTCTGTGTGAACAAACTTCTGCAACTTTCTTCCTCGTTCTGTTCCTAGGGTTAGGAGAAAAAGGTAAGTTCGACCCATTTCGATTTAATTCTTTTTATTTACTTACCCGTTTTAAAAACTAATTATATAAAAATGATCAGGGCGTCGAGTAGGTCATTTCTAGCTGAACAAAACTGATTTCAGCGATACTTTTTCCGGAACTAGGTAAGTTACTAATTCCCCTTTAAATGTTAAAATAGTCATATATGCTATATATGATACTCCTACTTGTTAATTTTGTGATTTGGGTAATATTTGCTATATTTGTAATTTTGGGACAAAGGGAGTATATAGACTTGGTTTGAGCTGAGTGTTGTAATGGTTTGGGAATGCAATTTTTATCCTTAATGAGAGTTACTTAAGTTGTGTAGCATATATATGTTATGCTTGTGAAACAAAAGGAGTAAACTTTGGTTAAGTTTTTAGGCCTGCCGGGTGATGTGGGCGGCCGCCCAAAAATGGGTGTGCGGCCGCACATCTATCTGAAGGGTTTTCTTCTTGGGACAGAGCATTTTGGGCGGCCGCACAGCCCTGTTTGGGCGACCGCCCAGTTGTCTGAAAAAGTTTAGAGTTTTCAAACTAAGGGGTTTAGAGATCAACCTTGGTCTAGTTTTTGGGTAGTGTCCTAAAGTACTTAGATGATTGTCGTGGAATGTTAGTAATGGATTAAATGTCTTTTTTATGGACTCTTTATACGGATTCTTTGTGTGCATCTTGTGATGTATTTGGTTTAGTTCCTTCTTGGATTAAATGCCCCGGGTTTTGTTTAGCAAGTATTTATTACTGTGCTTCTTGTTAAAAGTCCAGCTGGTCTTGTTGTGGAGTCAGCCAATGGAAGAATTATAGTGGTACAGGTAAGTCCACTATAAGGTTTTCCATTGGAGCTTGTGAGTCAGGCGGTGGGAGAATTATAGTGGCACACAAGCCAAGTTCACTATAAGGTGTCCACTGTGCCTTCTAGTTTCCCCAGTCCAAATTGGCCTTGGATGGGATGAATTGCTCCCTTTGGTGAGTATTTGGGTTATGACTTTGTGTCATATTTCCCTCTCTGGTTACTTGGTTCTATTGGTTATGGTTTGGTTTTCGGGATCCCGACGGCTTCAGCTATTTATGCTGTTCAGATGGTTTTCTCTGATGGGTTTCTCAGATGGTATTCTCATCAGTTATGGTTATTGGGTAAACCTTGGCTTTGGTATCCACCGGAGTGTGGGCAATGTGATAAATGTGATATATGAGTTGATGTTATGTGATATATGCTATATGATTACTGTTGATATTGTTTCTTTATGATCATCATATCAGCATGTAACGTAGTTGCATTTTAGTAGCTTACTGAGATTTATTCTCACCCTTATTTGTTTATTGTTTTAGATAAAGGCGGGTCCAGGGGATAGGACACTCGGCACGGGAGGACGTTCGTTTGGTAAGAGTTGGGACTTGTTTTGTTGAAGGTTACATTATGTAAATGTAAACCCTTTGGGTAGAGTACCCGTACTTTCTTATGGTCCCATCTATTTTGGTAAATGTTGATGTATGTACATTTGTTTAAAAGTTTGTAAGCCTTCGGGCTAAGTACTTTCGCTGTGAAAGTGTTTGTAAAAGTTTGTTTCAAGTAAGTGAAGTCTTTGAACTTCAAGAGTGTTTTTGTGCCACTTTCTAAAAGGACATTTCGAAAAAATTTCTAAAAGGTTTCATAACGTCTTCCACTCGTGTCCCGAGCGTGGGGCCAAGTAGGACCACGGGTACGGGGCGCGACATATACAAGACTAGGAATTAGACTATGCTCCCACTAATTTCTTAGCAAACACAAGTCTCATTATTGATGAATTCCAAACGATTTGAACATTTCATCAAAATGATTATTTCAACTCCGAGAAGCTTGCTTCAATCCATCCCATGGATTTCCGCAACTTACATACTTAATTAGAATTTCTAGACTATCAAAACATTTAGGTTGTATCCGATACATCCTTAAGTGAGCTCCCGTTAAGAAACGCTGTTTTAATATCCATTTGTCAAATTTCATATTCCAAATATGAAGATATGACAATGAGAATTCTAATAACTTAAAGCATGACTTCAAGTGAGAAAGTTTTATCATAGTCGAAATATGAGTCAACCTTTTCACATTTAATCTTGCTTAATTAGTATGTTCTTTTGCTACCCATGTTAGTTTTCTCCAAGAAAACTTAATTCCATCCTTTGGTTTTTATACCTTAGGTTAGAAAGATCAAGTTCCAAACTTGATTAATATACATGGTTTCCCTTTTAGATTTTATGACTCCAAGTCATTAATCTAAAATGGAGCGGACATTACATTTTGATAGGTGGTAAATAGATCATTCTCAATGAATTTTACCTCAATACTTTCTATTTCAAGAAATCCAATATTTCTCATTATAGATTGTATCCTATCATATATGCATGTAACTTGTGTAACTTGAACGAATTTTCACAACTCCTTGCGAAAGTTCGTTCAACTTCCATCTAAGGTTCTATATTATTTTTCTAGGTCTCGAACCATTCGAGATATATTTTACTCCCACTGATTCTTTTAGAGATAAACAATTTATCTAGAAAAGTACCGTCATAAGCAACAAACAATTTGTTTCTTAGAAGTAAAATAATATCCTCAAGTTTCCTTGGGATATCCCAAGAAAATACATTTATTAGATTTAAGTGTGAACTTGTTCCAAACAAGTCTTTTCGCAAAAGTGTCACCAACTTAAATCAATATATATATATATATATATATATATATATATATATATATATATATATATATTAAAGTTGGCCAAAAGAGCTATGGTATTGACATGTGGACAAACAATGGAGAAAGCTTGCATTTGGAGAAGTCACATCAACAACATACTAATAAATAAGTGACTTTTCATTTTCTTTTCATTAGCTAATACTATTAGCTAATAATAATAGTTACTAAAAAGGGTAACTATAATAGTTAACTATTATAGTAACTATTACTATTATTAGTAATAGTTAACTATAATAGTTAACCATTATAGTTAACTATTACTCTTATTAGTAATAGTTACTATTATAGTTAACTATATTAGTTAACTATTACTATTAATAGTATTAGTTAACAATATTAGTTACAATACAAGTTAAATATTATTATTAATAGTATTAGTTAACTATAATAGTTACTATTATAGTTAACTATATTAGTTAAATATTACTATTAATAGTATTAGTTACTACTATATTAGTTAACTATTACTATTAATAGTATTAGTTAACTATAATAGTTACTATATAGCTAATTATTATTATTAATAGTATTAGTTAACCATAATAGTTACTTTATAAGTTATTTTTTACTATTAATAGTATTGGTTAACTATAATAGGCTACATACATTAACTATTACTATTATTAGTATTAGTTTATTATAATAGTTATTATATAAGTTAGATTATAAATTTTTAATATTAATTAATCATAATAGTTACTATATCAATTAACTATTACTATTGATAATATTATTTTATTATAATAATTATATTAATAATTATTATTATATAGACTAATCATTGCTATTAATGTATATATTAACTATTACTATTAATGGTATTAATTAATTATAATAGTTATTATAATAATAGTAATCATATAGATTAATTTTTATTATTAATAGTATTAGTTAAAATGATGATTACTATATTAGTTAACTATAGTTAAAAGACATAGTATTGGTTTCCGTGCAGAGCACGGGTTACCCGCTAGTCTTTATGAAAGACAAACCAAGTTTTCTTTATTTCCATATCACATATGGTATCCTTGAACCTATTTTGATGAAACTCAAATTAGTGTAATTATAGCAGTTTCCAATTTATAACCCCAAAATAAATAGTTGATGATCAATTTGACTTTATCATCTAATGAACCATATCCAATAAGGTTCTTTACCTCCACGTAGACACATCATTCCAAAATGTTGTTCTTTGTGGAGTTCATTGTGAAACAATTTCACAACCTTAAAGATGATTGTCAAATTCTTGGTTCAATTGTTCATCATCACGATCGAATCGGGATTTCTGAATAATTTTGCCAAGTAATACCAAAATCTTCTTTTAGCATTGCTACTTAATTAAGCATATACATCTGACATGTATTAGGTCTAAAAGATATTAGCCTTTTACTACTCCTAGTAAAAGATGTCTTAATCCAAGTAAATAAGATTTGCATAAATCATATGATTCAAAATCATATGACTTTAAAACTCCGTCCCATGGAATTTTAGATATGCGTTTCTCATTTATTTGATTAAAACAATAATGCCTTAAGAATTTAATAATTTATGTTATAATTTTATACATTATTTTGTTCTTCAAGATTTAGGATATTAGATTTATTTATATGATTTAACAATACGATAAAGTAAATCATAATAAATAAAGCACTCTCTTATTTCAAATAAGAAATAAATATCCTTCATTATCTTATAACAAAATAATATTTTCCATGTCATGAGCAAAGCCACTTCATAAGTGTTCCACGAACAATGTTGCAACTCTTGCAACATTACAATTCGTGGATTAACTTTACCTTTTATAAGTAGTCTTTCTATTTATTAATTGTTGCACATTTATACAAATGTGGGATCCAATCCGGTATCCAATACCCAATGATTAAAAGTAGAAAGATTAATTTTATAGCATAAATATCTCAAGTGGTAGTCTCACTACCGTTCCCTTTTCTTGATCATCCAGAATTTTGATTGCAATTTTAAATGGTCAATCTAATTACCAAATTGCATTATTCAGAGTTATAGTTTTAGCCACAATTATTTCTTTTAGGCTTGACAACGTTTGTCTTACCTTTAGCTTTTAATCCTTTCTTTTTAGAAATTCATAAAGTCCAAAAATCGAATTTTCGACTTAGGTCATCATCTTTCCGCATGATAGTTCAGACATTGAGAGCACATCCCATGTCTCATCAATTTAACTGATTTCAGCAATTAAGAACGATTCATGATTCTGATTTCAGTTTTCTGAATTCTGGATTGACATCATTTTTCAGGAAACTTAGTTTTGCAAACCAGTTGTCTGAAACTGGATTCAATCACAGATTAATTTTGAATTGACATTTAATTTCAGAAAACACGGTTTCTAAAACCTACCATCTGACTATTAAATTCAACTCAAAATATTTATCATCGAGGCGATAGATTTTAAATTTCCAAACTTACCTTAAAATTGCTTTCCATGATTCAATTAGGATTTGGTATTCATGGTGATCGAATCATCATGATTACCAAAACCATGAATAAACAATTTATTCATGAATCTAAGATCATCAACAAGTTAATCAAATTAAATTTTGATGACCTCATGGAACACATTAATCAAATTAATATTGTAATTTAGGTTACTTAGGATTATTAAGAATGTATAATGTCCGTTCTTGCTTTAGAACAATTCTTAAGCTCATGATCTAATCAAAGAAATTTATTTCATTCTCCTTTCACTTTGTTCTTCTGAAGAACAGATCGCAGTAACAAACATAATTAAAGTTTAAGATAATATTCTACACAAATATGCAAATAAATATACAACTATATTTCATACCAATCATTTAAGAGATAGATTTTTGTATTTCATAAGTACTCCCACTAAATTATATAACCTTCATATACAACAATTGTATAATATAATTTAAATGGGCTAAGATCCATATTTCACTTGATCTTACGTCCGCGAGGGCAAGATGCATAAGACCAAGTTATTTAGGTAGATAACTCCTTATCAATCACATCATATGTGACTCTTAGATCTTTTATGAGATTGTTAGACATCTTATGTCAAACATGTTTTAATCTCATCTGTGCCTTAGGCCCAAAACCCTTTTGATAGCCTAATTAAGTCAACCCACTTTAAACGCATAGGAACCACTCTTTCACTCATCTTGTTCATACATGAATAAAATCAATGCACCTCGCGAGGGTTAGAGCGCGCATGAAAGTACCCATGTAATCCCATGTGTTTTAATCATGGGTTGGCACGGAACTTAATTTTTTTTTTAAGAAGGTTCATCTCATATAGCATACAACACGTTAATGAGCACATAACATGTAAAGCATCGGTTAATGATTTAATTAATCTCATTAATTAAACCATGATTTCATGTGATTGATTTATGGGGATAAATTCTTTAACACATAATTGAGAGCACGATTGTACGGTCGAAATTAAGCCAGAAGGCATCCACAATCCCGTACCAAATTTAGAAACTAGAAGAAACAACTATGTAAGGTCGAAACTAAGCCAAAAGGCATCCAGAATCCCTTACATAAAGTAACTCGATTCTGAATTCTTTTGCCTCACCAATTTATTACTTTGACCTTGAGATTTGTTTTCAGGTAACACGGTTTCTCAAACCAGCTATCTGACAAACAAGTTCAATCCAAAGTGATTTCAAACAAGACATTTAATTTCAGGAAACACGGTTTCTAAAACCAGCCATCTGAAAAACAAATTCTGTCCAAAATGCTTCTGCTCGGCCGAGTCCTTTGAGGTACTCGGCCTAGCACCTTTGTGTTTCTGAAACTTTTCCTTCTGACGACTCTGCTCGGCCGAGTCTTATAGAAACTGCTCGGCCGAGCACCAGCATCAGAACAAAATTTTCGAATTTTAATTCTAAAATTGCTTTCCCGATTCAATTAGGGTTTGGCGTTCATGATGATCAAATCATCATGTTCATCAAAGCCTTGAATAAACAATTTATTCATGAATCAAGGATCATCAACAAATCAATCCAATTAATTTTTGATGATCACAAGGAACATAATAATCAAATTATTATTGCAATCTTAGATCCCACATAACGTATTTAAACGGTGCGATTTTATGATCTCCATATATCACATATACATACATAAAATCCAAATCACATAAACATCAAAAATCTAAATTCAAATAGCATGCCAACACATATAATCCAATTATATTATTAACATGATATTATTAAAATAATCATGATGAACGGGGCTCTGATACCACTGTTGGGTTTTGTGCAAACATGCGCAGCGGAATAAAACCCAAAAGCCTAGATCTGATCAAGATGATTAAATTAATACGGAGATTAATTTAGAATACTAACCGTGGTGATGCTTTAAAATTTTCGGATCTTCAAATCTTCAAGTCTTCAAGCTTTAGATTTGATCTCCTTGTTCTTCGCGTTCTTCGGATCACGATCACAGGAACTCGAACTTGAGATGCTAAAGGAAGCATCCTCTATGTGTATCCACACGCGAACGAATATCTAGAACGATTCTAGATCTGGATTGCTAGACCCATTAGAAAATACGCTTTTCTAATCTTCAAAGGCTATATGAATTTATTGGTGTTCTTGAGCTTTTGATTCTTAATCTAAACTCAAGAATATGTTTCTCAAACACACGGAGGCTACCAATAATGATACAATATCAATACATACTGATTAGGGTTAAGAGAGAGGTATTTAAACTCATTAGTCCTAAACCTTTTAGGAGAAATAGGTCAAAACCCGTCAAAACACGAAATCAAATTTTTGGCCCAAACAGGGCCTGCTCGGCCGAGTCCTTTGAGGTGCTCGGCCGAGCACCTTTGCTCCAAAAAACTGACCTTCTGATGACCCTTTGCTCGGCCGAGTCCTATGAGGTGCTCGGCCGAGCACCACCAGAAATCCGTTTTTAGCCTTTTAAACAATTCGTTCTTTTGTGTGTGACCCCATAGGATTATATTAAGTTGGCAATGAGTCCAACCAAGGTCAAACTCATAAATCATGAGCGGACTCTAGCAAGCCATCATGACTACCCAATTAATATAACTTAAAGAAGTTCGTAATCCTTAATAGAACATATCACAATCCTTTTGTCACGCGATATCATATTGAACATAAGTCATGGTCCATGTCAACTTATCTTGTTCAATGCTTTCTCGATCCAAGTAGATTGATAATGAGCAAATGGTATTGATCTCATCAATTCATTTGAGCGCGGCCACGCATTTCATCAATCTCACGCCCAAGCGGATATCTCTCTTGAGAGAGGGACAAATTCCATCTTGACTTATTACCTTTCCCTACATGAATCCGATTATGCCAATCGTAGCCTTTATAACCACCCGGTTAGGGGTGACGTTTGAGTACGTCAAACATAATGTTCATCATGTGGAAGACTGTAATAATCTCAGGTCTAAGGATATCAATGATATAACTATTATGAGATTTAATTATGACATTTGACCATGACATAAATCTCATAGGTGGGTCAAGTCCAGTACTTATTCACCAATAAGTACCCATAAGTCTAATCTGTATCATATACACATGATCATCACATGATCATCAATTAAACCTATACTAGTTCTTCATAAGTACTAGGGACGGGGATTATTATAATAAACATGTAAAACATATAATAACCTAAGGTTGTTATCTCCATAACAAATGAGAACATGATGTAACGTAAGGCCTTTCTCAAGGGCCTAGGGCATAATTCCAACAGTGTCACCCTATGATTGGGCCACGTGGCGAACTTCGCTATTCTAGCCTCCAATCCACTGTTCCTCGAGGATCCCGATGGATAGAAGACTTCCCCGACCTTGTCTAATCGTGGGAAGTATTTAGAGGATACTAACCCGCATATCGCGGGAGAGAGAATATGCGTCCGCGGGACAAAGATGTACCTGCGGGAGAGAAAGGTGCATCCGCAGGACAGAGATGTATCCGCGGGAGAGATAAATGAATCCGCAGAGCAGAGATGCATCCGCGGGAGAGAAAGGTACATCCGCGGGACTGATATGTACCCGCAGGAAAGATAGATAAATCCGCGGAGCAGAGATGCATCCGCGGGAGAGAAAGGTGCAACGGCAGGACAGAGATATACCCGCGGGAGAGATAGATGAATCAGCGGAGCAGAGATGCATCCACAAGAGAGAAAGGTGCATCCGCGGGACTGAGATGGACCCGCGGGAGAGATAGATGAATCCGCGGAGCAGCGATGCATCCGCGAGAGAGAAAGGTGCATCCGCGGGACTAAGAAGTACCCACGGGAGAAATAGATGAATCAGCGGAGCAGAGATGCATACGCGGGAGAGAAAGGTGCATCCGCGGGACTGAGATGTACCCGCGGGAAAGATAGATGAATCCGCGGAGCAGAGAGGCATCCGAGGGAGAGAAAGGTGCATCCGCGGAACTGAGATGTACCCGAGTGAGAGATAGATGAATCCACGGAGTAGAGTGGGAGAGATAGATGAATCCGCGGAGCAGAGATGCATCCGCAGGAGAGAAAGGAGCATCCGCGGGACTGAGATGTGCCCGCGAGAAAGATAGATGAATCAGCGGAGTAGAGATGCATATGCGGGAGAGAAAGGTGCATCCGGGGGGACTGAGATGTACCCGCAGAAGAGATAGATGAATTAGCGAAGCAGAGATGCATCCGTGGGACTGAGATTTACCCGCGGGAGAGATAGATGAATCCGCGGAGCAGAGATGCATCCGCGGGAGAGAAAGGTGCATCCGCGGGACTGAGATGTACCCGCGGGATGTTGGGTTTCGAAGTAACATGCGCAGCGGAATTAAGCATTTAAAATTTATGAAACCCAAAGCCCATAGATCCATTCATATGATTAAGTCAAATACAACATAATGAATACTAGAATACTAACCCTTGATGCCTTTGATTTTGCAACCTTGAATTCGATGGAGGCTTGAAATCTTGATCACGAACAAAGCAAGAATCACGAACTATGAAGATGATAAGTTTCACCCTCTAGCGGTATCCACACCACGAACGAATATCAAGAACACTTGATCTTGGTTGCTAGACCAAATTATGAAACACGCTTTCACAATTGTAAGAACTATATGGAATTATGAATATTCTTGTTCTTCACTTTTTGGGATCTTAGAACAAGAAAATAACCTCTCAAAACCTTATGGAGGCTCTCACAACAACATGTCTAATGGCTGTAAAAAGGATCCTTAAATAGGTCCTAATCCTTAACCCTTAAGGACTTAGGAACCCTAAATCCCGTCACCAAATTAGGCAACAAGGAATTCTGGCCGACTTGAATGGCACGGTCGTGCCCTACAATATGGCACGGTCGTGCCATCTAGTCCGCGAGAATTCCCCAGCCGCCCATTTTCGGCACGGTCGTGCTTGGTAATTTGGCACGGTCGTGCCAATCATGTCGACAGGTTTGCCTTGGTTTGGATTTATAGCACGACCGTGCCATTTTAAGGCGCACGACCGTGCCAGAGCCAAACAATGATATTTTTCCATAATTCCCATTTAGTCCTTTATGATTCGTTCTATTTGTGTGTGACCCTCTAGGATTACACTAAGTTGGCAATGGGTTCAAACATGAACCCATAAGATATGATTAGGTTCTAGCAAACCGTCATACCTACCCAAATGGTGTAACTAGATACAAGTTCGTATTCCTTTTAGAACATGTCATAATCCCTTTGTCCACGATGTCATTGAACACAAGTCATGGTCAACAAGTCAACTTGTATTGTTCAATACTTTTCTCGATCCCGAATATGTTGATAATCCAAATGACATTGATCCAATCAATCCATTTGAGTTTGGCCAAACATTTCACCAACATCATTCCTTCGAGGGGCCCAAGCTTGACATCTCTCCGAAGAGGGACAAATCCATTTACCTTATTATTCTTCCCTACGTGAATCCAATCATGCCAATCATATACTTTATAACTACCGTGTTAAGGCAGCGTTTGAATATGTCAAACATAATCTTCATCAAGTGGAAGACTATAATAACTTCATGTCTAAGGATTCAAATGACATAACTAATATGAGATTTATATATGACATCGACCATGACATAAATCTCATACCGCGGGTCATGTCCAGTACCTTGTTCCAAACAAGTACCCATAAATCTACCATGATCATCCCATGATCATTTAGCCTTTATACTAGTGCTTAACAAGCTCTAGGGACGGAGATTATTATAAGCAAACACGAGCCATAATAATAATCTTATTATCTCTTTATTATTATGAATAAAATGATAACTTATACAACGTTTAACAAACGTGCCTAGGGCACCAACACCAACAATCTCCCACTTGCCCTAGGCCCAATTCCCTAGGTATCCAATACCCATGGACCTAACATGACCATCATGTCTTAGCTTGTGGAAGTCCCATTGTTTAGTGTGTCCGTAACGTTATCATTAGTAGGTACTTTGCATATATGTACGTCTCCCTTATCAACGATTTCTCGAATGATAAGAGAACGCCTAAGTATGTGTTTGGATTTAGGATGTGCTCTTGGTTCCTTTGCTTGATCAATAGCACCACTATTATCACTAATATGGTCTATTGGATTAGCAATACTAGGAACCATCTTAAGTTCACCAATGAACTTTTTAATCCAAACAACTTCCTTTGCAGCATCCTATGCAGCGATATACTTAGTTTTAGTCATAGAATTAGTGACTGTACTCTGATTGGAACCATTCCAACTTACAGCTTCACCATTAGTTATAAAACTCGATTGCGATTTTTCTATTATCTTTGTCAGTTTGGAAGTATGCATCCGTGTACTCATATACGACGAGATCATCTTCCATCCCTCCATAGATCAAAACAAATCTTTAGTCCTTCTTAAGTACTTTAAGAATTGTTTCACAGCCATCCAGTGATTCTCACCGGTTGTTGGATTAATATCTACTCGTCATGCTCCAAGCATTTAGATATATCCGTCTTAGTACTTATCATGGTATGATGGATCCAATTGCCGAAGCAAATTGCATCCCATTCATTCTTCTCATGCTCATCATTTGTCTCAGGACATTTGAGTCTTTGCATAGAAAACTCCATGTAACATTAACAACCGTCCTCTCTTAGAATTTTCTTTGCGGAATCTTCTAATGACTTTGTCAATGTATGTACTTTGGCTTAATCAATTAGCTTCTTTGATCTATCTCTATAGATCTTAATGCCAAGGACATATGCAGTTTCATCCATATTCTTTATTGCGAAACACTTTCTTAACAAAATCTTTGCAGACTAACGTGTAGGAATGTCGTTTCCAATGAGCAATATGTTATCCACATATTTAATTTAAGGAATATCACTATGCTCCCACTAATCTTCTTATGTATACAAGGTTCATCTTCGTTATTGATCAAGTCAAACTCTTTTGATTTATCAAAACGGAGATTCCAACTCCCACAAGTTTGCTTTAATCCATCCAGTGGATTTCTGCAACTTTCATAATTTATCAGAATTTTCTTTGACTGTCAAAACCTTTAGATTGTATCCAATACATCCTTAAGTGAGTTCCCGTTGAGGAACACTTTTTTTGACATCATTTTGTCAATTTTCATATTCCAAATATAAACATGTGACTACGAGAATTCTAGTAAATTTCTTTGCTATCCATGTAAAATTTTCTCCAAGAAAACTCATTCCTCTCCTTTGGTTTTTACACCTTAGGTTAGAATGATCAAGTTCCAAACTTGATTATTACACATGGGTTGCCTTTTAGATTTCATGACTCCAAGTCATTAATCTAAATATGTGGAGTTGACATTGCATCTTTGATAGATGGTAAATACTTCATTCCAAATGAACTTTACCTCAACACTTTCTATTTCGAAATATACAATATTTCTTGCAATAGATTGTGTCCTATCACATACGCAAGTTCTTGTGTATCTTTTGAACAGACTTTTCACGACTCCTTGTGAGAACTTGTTCAACTTCCATCTTAGGTTAAAATATATATTTTCTAGGTCTCGAACCATTCGAGATACATTTTACTCCCACTGATTATTTTAGAGATAAACCATTTATCTAGAAAAGTATCATCATAATCAACAAACCATTTGTTTTTTATGAGTAAAATTGTTATCCTCAAGCTTCCTTAGGATATCCCATGAAAGTATATTTATTGGATTTAAATGTGAGTGTGTCCCAGACAGCTCATTTCCAAAAGGTCTCACCATCTTAAATCTTTACGAAAGACAAACCGAGTTTTCTTTCATCATTTAACCTTTTTGATGGAACTCAAATTAGTGTAGTTATAGCAGTTTATAATACATAACCCCAAAACAAATAATGGAAGATCAATTTTTGATTTTATCATCTTATGAACCATATCCAATAAGGTTCTTATACTTCCACGCAGACATATCATTTAGAATGATATTCTTAGTGAAGTTAATTTGTGAAACCATTCCACAACTTTAATGATGACTGTCAAATTTTCGGTTTAATTATTCATCATCATGATCTAATCATAATTTTTGAATAGTTTTACCAAGTATAACCAAAATTCTCTTTTAGCATTTCTTCTTAATGCACCATACACATCAAAATGTATTAGGTCAATTAAGACATTATCCTTTTTACCAATCATAGTAAAAGATGTCTTGATCCAAGTAAATAAGATTTGCATAAATCATGTGATTCCAAATCATATGACTTAAAACTCTGTCCCATAGAATTTTAGATATGCATTTCTCATTTATTTGATCAAAACAATAATGCATAAAGAATTTTAATTATTTATGTTATAGTCTTTATTATTTTGTTCTTCAAGATTTAGGATATAAGATTTATTTATATGATAACACAATGAAGTAAATCATAATAAATAAAGCACTTTTCTTATTCCAAATAAGAAATTAATATCCTTCATTATCTTATAACAAAATAATATTTTCTACTTCATCAGTCACTTTACAAGTGTTCTACGAACAATGTTGCAACCATTGCATCATTACTGTTTGTAGATAAAACTTTACTATAAGTAGTCTTTCATCTTACTAATTATTCTGGTATCCAATACCCAATAATTAAATTTAGAAATAATAATTTATAACATAAATATTCCGAGTGGTAGTCCCACTACCATTCTTTTATTGATCACCCAGAATTTTGACTACAATTCTAAATGGTCAATCCAATTGCCATTTTACCAAATTGCATCTATTAGAGTTATTATTATAACCAAAATTATTTCCTTTAGGTTTGACAACTCTTGTCTTACTTTTCTTTTGGCATTTGGCCTCTTTCCATCATGAACTATGAGCATTGGAGAACCATTCTCCAATATCTTCATCTTCGCAGTTTTTCAGCATGTTAATGCAATTCGAAGAAATTCTTATTCATTTTAAGCATGTTATATTCCATCACTAAGTGATCATAACATTTAAACAACGAATCAAGAATGAGATCCATGGCTTGTTCCAATCCAATTGGACAACCAAGTTTCTCAAGATGCTCCACGTAGCCTTTATCTTAAGCATGTGAGGTTCCACTTATTGCCCTTTACTCATTTTGCAATGAGTGAATGCAACAATGGTTTTATACCTCTCTTACTTAGATTGTTCTTTGAAACATGTAACTCAACTCCACGCCTATCTAATAGGCTTCCACAAGTTCCAAACTTTGTTGGAGTTTAAGAGCACATAATCGTGAGCATAAGACAACTCACATTCCTAGAATCATACTCATGATTCTTGTGATTGTCTATTCCGGCTTTTGGTTCTTTAGGAATAGGCCCATCAAGAATGTACAACCCATCTTCTTGCCTTAGAACCATTCTTAGGCTCAGGATCCAATCCATGAAGTTTGTACCATTCTTTTGAAGCTTTATCCTTAACAAGGATTGATCGCAACGAAGTTAGTTGTCATCTACAACTTATGCAAAATTTCCAAAATTTTATAAGTACCAATCTCATTAAAGAGATAAATAGTGTATTTTCCAAAATACTCCCACTAAATTATATAACCTTCACATACATCCAATGTATGATATAATTTAAATGGGCTAAGATCCAACTTTAACTTAATTTTGAGTACGCTTTGGCGCACCGCTCAAAACTAAATTAATTAGGTAGACAACCCTGTCAATCATATCTCATATGACTCTTAGATCTTTTCATGAGATTATTTTGAAATTGGGCTAAGATCCAATTTTAATTTAACTTTGAGTCCACGGAGGCGGACCGCTCAAAATCAAATTAATTAGGTAGACAATTTCTTGTCAATCATATCTCATATGATTCTTAGGGATCCAATTTTGAAAGCATGTTTAATCTCATCTTTTGCCTAGGCCCAAAACTGTTTTGACGCCTAATTAAGTCCAACCATTTTAAACGCATAGGAAACTCTTATTCACTCATCTTGCTCATACAAAGATAAAATCAATGCACCTCGCTTTGGCGAGCCCACATGAAAATACCCGTGTACTTACAAGTGTCTTAATCATGGCATGGCAAAAGGACTTAAAACTTTCTTGAAGGTTCATCACCATATAGCATACAACACATTTATGAGCACACAAGATAAACATGTTACGCATCAAGTTTAGCCACTAAATTAATCTCCATTAATTTAAGCATAATATTTATGTGTCATTAGTTTCTCTATTATTATGAGGATGAGATTATTTGAACTTTGGTCATCATCTCCAAATCAAGACAACAAGAAGTGCGGCCGAACTAAGCCATTGGCAACCACAATTCCGTACTAATTCAAGAAACCAAGAAAGTAGTCCATGTGGCCGAAACTAAGCAATAGATGGTCTCGATGAACGTAGGCCAATTGCATTCACAATTCCACATGGATCTCCAATCATTGAATCAAGAACTTTGTTTCTCAATTTTAGCAATTATGAACTCTTCATAATTCTAATTTCGTTTTATCTTTGAAACCTTGATTGCGATCAAGTTTGGGAAACACAATCTCGATGAACGTAGATTAGCCATCCAAACCTTGAACTAATCTTAGAATCACAAGACTAAAACAAATAGGAGATTTAAACCCAAGATCCACACCCAAAACCCAAACCCTACCCCCGCGCCAAACCCTAGGTCCGGCCGGGTCAAAGCTTGGGTCCGGTCGGACCCCTTGCGAAAAATCCAAATTTTTAAAGTTTCAAAATTTATCTCAAAATTGTTTTTCCCGATTCAATTAGGATTTGGTGTTCTTGGTGATCCAATCACCATGATCATCAAAACCTTGAATAACCGATTTATTCTTGAATCCCTAGAATATCAAAGCTTTGATCCAATCAAAAATTGATAATCCAAACAATTTTAAATCCACCATAATTTTAATTGCGATTGAACAGTGCGATTAAAGTTTATAAAACAATAAACCACATAAAACGCATAGACCACATAAACATCATAATCCCAATATTCAAATCATGCTAGGCACATAAACAATTTATATACACACAACATGATTATGTATTGAAATAATCAACATGAACGGGGCTCTGATACCACTGTTGGGTTTCGAAGTAACATGCGCAGCGGAATTAAGCATTTAAAATTTATGAAACCCAAAGCCCATAGATCCATTCATATGATTAAGTCAAATACAACATAATGAATACTAGAATACTAACTCTTGATGCCTTTGATTTTGCAACCTTGAATTCGATGGAGGCTTGAAATCTTGATCACGAACAAAGCAAGAATCACGAACTATGAAGATGATAAGTTTCACCCTCTAGCGGTATCCACACCACGAACGAATATCAAGAACACTTGATCTTGGTTGCTAGACCAAATTATGAAACACGCTTTCACAATTGTAAGAACTATATGGAATTATGAATATTCTTGTTCTTCACCTTTTGGGATCTTAGAACAAGAAAATAACCTCTCAAAACCTTATGGAGGCTCTCACAACAACATGTCTAATGGCTGTAAAAAGGATCCTTAAATAGGTCCTAATCCTTAACCCTTAAGGACTTAGGAACCCTAAATCCCATCACCAAATTAGGCAACAAGGAATTCTGGCCGATTTGACTGGCACGGTCGTGCCCTACAATATGGCACTGTCGTGCCATCTAGTCCTCGAGAATTCCCCAGCCGCCCATTTTCGGCACGGTCGTGCTTGGTAATTTGGCACGGTCGTGCCAATCATGTCGACAGGTTTGCCTTGGTTTGGATTTATGGCACAACCGTGCCATTTTAAGGCGCACGACCGTGCCAGAGCCAAACAATGATATTTTTCCATAATTCCCATTTAGTCCTTTACGATTCGTTCTATTTGTGTGTGACCCTCTAGGATTACACTAAGTTGGCAATGGGTTCAAACATGAACCCATAAGATATGATTAGGTTCTAGCAAACCGTCATACCTACCCAAATGGTGTAACTAGATACAAGTTCGCATTCCTTTTAGAACATGTCATAATCCCTTTGTCCACGATGTCATTGAACACAAGTCATGGTCAACAAGTCAACTTGTATTGTTCAATACTTTTCTCGATCCCGAATATGTTGATAATCCAAATGACATTGATCCAATCAATCCATTTGAGTTTGGCCAAACATTTCACCAACATCATTCCTTCGAGGGGCCCAAGCTTGACATCTCTCCGAAGAGGGACAAATCCATTTAGCTTATTATTCTTCCCTACGTGAATCCAATCATGCCAATCATATACTTTATAACTACCGTGTTAAGGCAGCGTTTGAATATGTCAAACATAATCTTCATCAAGTGGAAGACTATAATAACTTCATGTCTAAGGATTCAAATGACATAACTAATATGAGATTTATATATGACATCGACCATGACATAAATCTCATACCGCGGGTCATGTCCAGTACCTTGTTCCAAACAAGTATCCATAAATCTACCATGATCATCCCATGATCATTTAGCCTTTATACTAGTGCTTAACAAGCTCTAGGGACGGAGATTATTATAAGCAAACACGAGCCATAATAATAATCTTATTATCTCTCTTTATTATTATGAATAAAATGATAACTTATACAACGTTTAACAAACGTGCCTAGGGCACCAACACCAACACGGGAGATATAGATGAATTCGCAGAGCAGAGATGCGTTAGCGGGAGAGAAAGGGACAACGTTCACGGGAATGACCGGACGTGGGAAAAAGGCGACACGTGCGAGACACGTGTGCGCTACATATGCGGAACATGTGGATCCTACAAATACAATTGATCTAGTACCATTTTAACAATAATCATCTTCACTTATTCAAAATCAAAAATAAAAAAATAAAAAATTGAAAGGAAAAAAAAAGGTAGAAAACAACCAGATCTGAAAGTAGAATTAGAGAGAGTGATCTCTGTCTAAATATGAATGCAAATCTGGATTAAGAGAAAATTTGATCGAAAGAAAACTTACAAATCAATGGAAGAAATTGAGATGGTTGTGAGAGAATAAAGAGACCACGGGCAATCTGTTTATTAAAACAAAAAAAATATATTATGTTAATCAAAATTCGCAGCAAAACAAGAAACAGAAAACTTTTTTCTTCTTATCTTCATTTGTTGGGAAATCTGGCTGGGAAGAAACAGAACAGTGTTCAATCAATCCGTCCCGGAAACAGATGGCATCCTCCCCAGAGCAATGGAGCATCTCCATATTCTTAAGATATCGGAAGTGGAAAAAACACATCGGAGAGAAAATAACAGACAGCAATCAACAAATCACGAGTGTAACAACCAGAACCATCGGTCTTCTGAAGAAAGTCTTGATTATATGAATGGAAAGACTTTGGAAGAGTACATAAAAAATATGGAATCCCAGGAAGGAAATTTTCTCATCACAGATGGTGCTTGGAAGAAAGCAAAGACTTGGGCAGGAATTGGATGGGAACTATGGAATGCTGAAGGAAGGAGAATAGCTATCGAGAGCTCCTCTCACAAAACAAGTTCAGCCATTCAAACGGAATGTCTCGCAATTCTTAAAGGACTCCAATTGGCTGATCACAATGGAGTTAGAAAGATCAGAGTTCTTACAGATCCAACCATAGCCAGATCATATATAAATACAAGGATCACCCCGCCATCAGGTCTCAATCCGCTTATTCAAGACATTATCTCGCTAGTGTCAAAGTTTTCAGTTTTTAGTATTTGTAAAGTGCCCAGACTAACTGTTCACTATGCTCACAAGAATGCTAGTTTTGCTAGGTATATGTATCATAAGTTTGTAGGCCCGGAACCAATTTTCCTTTATTAATAATATTTTTTCTTCAAAAAAAAAAAAAAAAAACTAACAAACTAACAACAATCAAAATCGACATTTTTTTTTTAAAAGTCATTTCTTTCAAATGTGAGAGAAATGTATACTCATTCTGTCTCAATAAAATGTACTCCCTCCGTCTCAGAGTATATGTTCACGTTTTTTTTTATTCCGTCCTAGAGTAAAAAATGGCGAAGAATCTTTACTATTCCTCCCACTCATTCTCTCTATTACTTTACTTTTAAATATACTCAGAACACCAATCAACTTACTATTATCTCTCACTCATTCTCTATCATACTTTACTTTTATACTCAAAACACTTACATCATTTCCACCATTTCTTAATCTCCGTGTAAATGGGAGGGTGAACATATACTTTAGAACGGAATGAGTATTATTGTTTATTTTCGTTAGTCTCAAAATAAATGTCATTTTATTAAAAGATTTATGCACTTGTGGAATGCGTATATAGTGGACCATGTTAGGATAAGGATCCGCCTATCGTAGTCTAGTGCTGTAGGCGTAACATTTGTTGTACAGTAGTATTTGTAACTGAGCCCCTTTTTTAGCTTTCCCCTGCAATTAACTGTGTCTGCATTGTTGGAAGGGAAGTTGTTTCATTCTGCACCAAAAAAAAAAAAAAAAAAATTGTTGGAAGGGAAGTATGAAATCCAAATTGTGTCTCCTCCTCTACTGTTTCATCACTTTAGTGTGTGTTTTGTGCGTCAAGGGTTCAGGAGATGTTGGGATCTATGAGTTGAAGAAAGGAGATTTCTCTGTCAAATTTACAAACTGGGGCGCTACCCTCATCTCCCTTGTTCTTCCTGACAAGAATGGTTTCTGATTTTTTTTTTTTTTTTTTTATTATTCTTCTCCCTAATTACTATGAAATCATTTTTTTATTATTTTTTACTTAATTATTCTCTCCTTTAATTCAGGTAATTTGGCGGATATTGCTTTGGGGTATGAATCAGTTAATGTCTACAAGGTAAGCTTTTCAATTTCTATATCTACATATACATTGATTTATTAGGAGAGGGGAAAGAGGGTTTTGTTGGATTAGTTATTAAAATTGATAACCAGTGTCCTTATGGAGTTCTTTAAAGATCCGAAATTTAGAATCATTTCTGTATTGAGATTATGTCAATTGCATTTGTTAATTTTCTTTAGGTACATTTAAATGAACCTCCTTTAACACACTAAATTCAAAGAATTTATGAATACTAGTAACATAAATTTAGGGGAAAATGTGGAAACTTCTATAGCAATTTAAAAATCCCCAATTCAATCTCACCAAATACCAAGTGCTAATATGGAACAAGTTTTTGGTGAGAATGTGCATTACCTTCATTTCTTGCTTGACATTTCACACTTGAACTGTAAGTTATACGCAGTTCCTGCCGTTGATATTCAATCTTAATTCAGCCAATAGGATGACATTTGGGGCAAGTTTGCCCCTCTTTTTCTTTCTTTAGCAAAACCCATAATAGAATACTACTTCTATTATTTGTTCTTTATTTATTTATCGATAATAGGGGTCTTTGTCTAATTTAGAGGATAGATACCGTACTTAAAGATTTGTGCTACATCGGGAAAAAGACTAACTTGTATGGTAGTCTCTCGGCTCGGGATTTCTACCAAGTTTTCTTGCACTCCCCTCTGTCCTCGAAAGTTTGTACATTTTGACTTTTTATGGTCAACATAAATGTACTTTGGCCAAGTATTGGTGTTAATCTAATGATATCGATGAAATTTTAAAAATTGTTATTTGATGTATCACTTGATGATTTGTCAATTACAATTTTTAGAATTTCACTAGAATAGTTAGATCGACACCAATGTTTAGTCAAAGCTCATTTATGTTGACCATAAAAAATCAAAATGGGATAAACTTTCCGGGAAAGAGGGAGTATAATTGATTAAGAAAGTGTCAAGAAACAAGTTGATGGAGAAGAAACCAAAGATATGATACGATGGATATCCTATTGACTCCTAAGTCGTCTTTAGTGACCTGGGGAAGTCCAGCTTTTACTATAATAATGCATTATCTTAAAATTAACAAGGGATTAAGTTTTTGTTAGATAGCATAATGCACAGTTGCTGATAAGTTATATTCCTTCTGCTTTAAATTACATGTTATATTATACTCCCTTAGCTGGAAGGAAAACATCGAGCTGAGTGCCGACATATGCATCATATTAGTATATACTCTCTCCGTCCCACCTCACTTGACACCCAAGAGGTGGGCCCAATAACTAAGGAAAAAGAATAAAATAAGGAAAATGTGTGGTAGAAAATAAAGAGAGAGAATGAGTGGGGTAAATAGTAGTGTTGGTTGAATAAATTGAGTGGTAGAAAATGAAGAGAGAGAATGAGTGGTGGGGTAGAGTGAATATAAAATTATAAAAAGTATGCTATTTTGGGAAGTGTCAAGTGAGCTGGGACGGACCAAAATGAAAATAAGTGTCAAGTGAGTTGGGACGGAGGGAGTATAGAGGATAAGATGTTGTCATCAAGATAGCGGTTATGGTCAATCACCTTCAATATTTTATTTTCTGCAATTAATTTATTACTTACTTGTTTGTTGGATCGAACAATACACGCTTAATTTCAGTTCATACTACAGGCACATCTATTCTTTTGGCATGTCAAGTTTATATGATTATATCAGAAAGGGCTTAAAGAATTTAATCAGTTATAACATGTCTCTCAGTCAGGCCCCATGAGAGTGCTGTCTATCAAAAACAGAGACGAAGTAGGAAAAAAAAATTGATGAAAAATGATGCCCATTGACAAAGAATTTACTTGTGTGAATTTAACTTTTTCATTATTGAATGTGTCCGTGTCATTTCAGCTCCACAAATGGTCATTGTATTTTGCAAACAGCGTATAATAATGATTACCACTCTTTGTATTCATGGAACTTTGTTGTAGAATGACTCTACCTACTTTGGTGCTATTGTTGGACGGGTTGCTAATCGGATAGGAGGAGCTCAATTCACCTTAAATGGAACCCATTATAAGCTAGATGCCAATGAAAAGAAAAATATGCTTCATGGTAACTGATCTTTCATTTGTTTTTGTTCTTTTTTTTTTTTTTTTTCCGCTTTAAATACTTAAAGAACAATTTTGTTTTCATCCCACAAATACTAGGTGGACACATAGGATTCAGTGATGTTGTCTGGAAGGTGAAGAAGTATAAGACTGATGGTCCTTCTCCTCGCATTACCTTCACCTATCACAGCAAAGAAGGCGAAGAAGGTGACTAGACTCTTAAGTCACTTGCTTACCTATACATGAACTAAATTCTGGGTCGTCATAGAATTTGAATCTATAAAATGATTTTTTTTTCTTTTTTTTTTTCTGGGTAAAATACAGGATTTCCTGGGGATATTCGTGTAGCTGTGACCTACACGCTATCTGGGAAGTACAAACTAAAGGTAAATATGAAAGCCAAAGCTCTAAACAAGGCTACTCCGGTAAATCTAGCACAACACACGTACTGGAACCTTGGTGGTCATAACAGTGGGAATATCCTCTCTAACGAGATTCAGATATTTGCATCCCACATCACACCAGTAAATGATGAGCTTATCCCCACTGGAAAAATTGTTTCCATCAAGGGTACACCGTATGATTTCCTAGAACCCCATATCATAAAGAGCAAGATTGGCGGGCTTCCTGACGGTTATGATATTAATTACGTGATTGATGGAGAAGAGGACGAGATGAAACTAGCAGCAGTGGTGCACGATAAGAGATCCGGTAGAGTAATGAAGCTGTCTACGAATCAACCGGGGGTGCAGTTTTATACTGGGAATTATGTGAAGAATGTGAAGGGGAAAGGTGGATATGTGTATCAAGAACATGCTGGGTTGTGTTTGGAAACTCAAGGATTTCCGGATTCTGTGAATCACCCGAATTTTCCGTCCCAGATTATAACTCCTGGGAAAACTTACAAGCATCACATGTTGTTTGAGTTTTCCACTAAATGATTTTGTAGCTTGATACTGTTGATCTTTCTTTTCATTCCAGGAAATTTGGTCGTATGAAATGTTTGTGGCATTTTGTTGTATGAAATAGCTGTGAAACGAATAAATTGTGAAAAACATATTCAGTCCAAAAATAAAATGAAAATGAAATCCGTCATTACAAGTTAAACCTTATAAAGGTATAGTCTTTCTTGCTTGTACATGTAAGAAAATAGTAGCAACCCTTGCAAACTTCAGGATTAATTTTATTTCCCAACTATCCAACCTTCGGAACTTCAGTTAATTGTGTCGGGTACGTACGATTATTTATGAGCAAAGAAGTTTTTATGAGCAAAGAAGTTTAGAGGGATTTTAACAATATAATTGTAATTATAAAGAATTAGTCCTGGGCAAATTGGAATTTGGTAACTTGTGTTTGTACCACCTTTTCAATTTGGTTCTCGTGTTTATATTTATTGCAATCCGATTGTTGTGCTTGTAATTTTGTCGCAAATTGGTGCAAGAACTAACAAGTCGTTAATTTTTTTGACGAAATGAAATCCATGTGCTATGCACATGACTTTTTTCAAGGGTACTTTCGGTAGATCAAAACTCTCTTGAAATTATAATGGTAATATAAGAGCAAATAAAAATTTAATACTATAAAGGATCAATATGTAATATCTTAAAGTTAAGAACAAATTTTAATAACAATTCTCATTCCCTTTCCACCCCCCAAAAAATTCTAATCCCAAATCAGTTCATAATCTTTCCCCTTCATTTCTTCTACCCATTCTCATTCTCATTCCCATTTCACTCCTCCAATTCTAGTTCCCAATTCCAGTCCCTCCACAACATCCGACCAACAACAATTAGAACAACTAGAGTCAATACTCAATTCCTGGTTCTAGCATAGCCAATGATTGAGAAGGAGACGTCGGAAACCCACTGCCCGGACACTTCATTACGGGCAGGGGCGGACGCACGTTGGTGAGGGGGGGGGTTAATTGACCCCCCTGAACTTTCCGTTTATACCTATTTTCACCCTTATAAAAATTTCAAATAATAACTTTAACCCCCCTCAAAAATTTCAATTGACCCCCCTCAAATCCCTACATATATATAGTAGACTTTTACCAAACTTACCCTAATTTATCAAATTTGTTTGCCGCAGGAGGGGAATTTGAGATCGACGAAGAATTGAAGAGAAGAAGCCGTGCCCGTCGCCGACTTCGACAAAATCGGTCGACACTCGCCGCCGCCGGTCTCCAATCGCCGCAGCCCGCACCGCACCGCCGCAGGTAATGTTCTCCCCTTTTTACTCTTCGGTCCTAATCTCAAATCCCTAAATTTCCCTAAAAATCATGTTTCGCCCTTTCTTCAATCAGATTCTGGAGGAAGGAGTCTCATGTTGCTCCCAAAGAGAGTAGAACTGGAATGTTATGTTCTGTCTTTTTTTTTTTTTTTTTTTTTACATTACAGTGTTAATTTTGTCAATAGGTTTTTCTTTTTTAAGATTACAGGAATTTCAATTTGGGATTTATTTGTAATGCAAAAGGAAGTTGGGATTCTATGCTTTACAGTGTTAATATTTTTTTTCTTGAAATTCATTTGGGATTTCAACTCGAACTTATTTTTTTCTACAGAAAAAATGGCTCCTCCTCGAAGTTTGAAAAGATCATGTGGGTCGTCTACTTCTGACTCTAAATCGAATGAGGCTCCCCGTCCCGGAGGTTAGAAACTTAACTATAATCTTATTATGTGTTTGTGTGTGGCCAGTGGCCTTTTAGTTGTTGCGTGTTTATTGATGGCCAGTGGCCTTGTTGTGTGGTTGTTTACTTGTTTATGGCCAGTGGCCTTGTTGTTGTGGGCCAGTGGCCTTGTTGTGTGTTTGTTTATGGCCAGTGGCCTTGTTGTTGTGGGCGCCTTGTTGTTGTGGTTTGATGGCCAGTGGCCTTGTTGTGTGTTTGTTTATGGCCAGTGGCCTTGTTGTTGTGGGCGCCTTGTTGTTGTGGTTTGATGGCCAGTGGCCTTGTTGTGTGGTTGTTTACTTGTTTATGGCCAGTGGCCTTGTTGTTGTGGGCCAGTGGCCTTGTTGTGTGTTTGTAAATCCTGGATACGCCACTGTGGCTTGTGGCTTTGTTGATCTGTTTGTTAATTTGGTTTGTACGCATTTTGAAACAGTGCTCGAAAACTATTTCAAGAAATTGAAACATTCACAACGTAATGGAGAGCCTCAAGTTCAAGAGTCTAACGTCCTAGACCATAATACCCAAAATCCAAATTCTGAATTGCCTCAAGCTCAAGAGCCTATCATCCCCGATGCTAGTGTCCCAAATCCAAATCCTGAAACGCCTAATACCCAAGAGCCTAATATTCCAACTTCTAATGTTCAAGAAGTAGATGGTATGCGTGAACTTGTGTTTGATCTCGGGATGCGGCCTTCGAGTTACAGTCTTGCTCGTAATGGAAAAGAGTTAGAGAATATTCGAAGGGCGTATTTGTTGAAGGGCCCATCTCAACCAAAGAATCATGAATTTAAGAAGACCGAAATTTCAGGAGCGTATTACAAATTCAGTGCAAAATGGTACGAAAAATTTGGTAGCTGGTTGGAATACAGTACAAGCAAAGATGCAGTATATTGCTTGCATTGTTATCTCTTCAAGCCCGATTCTCAGAAGCAAGGGGGAGGTGGAACATTTGTTACCGAAGGATTTAGAAATTGGAAGAAGATTGCACAAAAGTTGAAGGACCATGTGGGAGATATCAATAGTTCTCATAACAATTGTTACATTCTAGGTCGAGATTTACTGAAATCGAAGCAGCACATTGATCACACTTTAGCTAAAGTTTCTGATAGAGAAGCCAATGTTGCTCGCCTTCGTCTTATCACTTCTATTAGAGCCATTAGATACCTTTGTCGTCAGGGTTTGGCTTTTCGTGGTCATAATGAGTCAAAGAAATCGGGGAAAAGAGGAAATTTTCTTAAGCTATTGAATTCGTACGGTTAAGTCAGCGAGGATGTAAAAGAAGTGCTAGAAAAGGGTCCAAAAAACCAAAAATACATCGCACCGACGATTCAAAAAGAGATAGTCAGTGCAGCTACCACATTTGTCGCGACCCCGAACCCCGCGGGCCCGAGACCGCGAGCTGGACGTCGACTTAAAACCAAAACTCTAAAATATAGAAGTTAAAAATTCCATTTTGACCCAAAAGATTTTTAATACAAGGTTTGGAAAATCCAAGTTTAACAACACCATAAAACAACTAGTGTAAGCTCCACAAGCTCACACCCAAGATACAAAATATTACAATTCTTAATGACGTCAATAATGGTAAAACTATCCCCAAAAGGTTATACATTTACATAATGTAAACCGATCCATAACAACCTGCCCCAAAATCTCAATCCTCTCGACGTCCTCCTCGATCCGCGAATCCTAATCCTTTTCCTCCTGGGGGGGGGGTTAAGGAAAAACAAAGATGGAAATAAACGGGGTGAGATAAAATCTCAGTAAGTTACTAATGCAACTACATGACATGCTAATATGCAATGACCAATAGCAATTAACATGATAGATAGCAGCGGAAATAATAAGTGACATGCTGTCAAACAGTGACATCCAATAATCAATCATATAAATAAGCCTATAACAACAAATGAGAGGCTCCCTATCGCCAACCGTCCCATACCGGTTGGAAATAACGACCAGCTCATCATGCAACACATAAAGCTGAAATAAACACTCATAAGTGGATACATAGCCAAGGTTTTCCCAACCGGAACATCCAAATAAAGGATCGCTGCGCAGCTTCAATAATCAACAATCAACATCTTCATAGCAGCATGAAAGCTCGAAGAGAAAACCCCGGTACCGGAACCAATAACTAAATGAAGTGTCACAAAGGACGGGAGACATGCCACAAAGTCATGCTCCAAGTAAAGCTAAAATGCACACAAAGGAGCTAGCTCTTCTCACATCCAAGGCCAATCTGGAGGAGGGTAATAAGGGGGCAAAACAATGGTCAACATCACAATGGACTTGGCCGTGCCATCATAATGTTTCGCATCGCCCAAACACACACAAAATACCAAGCTGGACTTTCACGTAAAGGCTAAGTAATAAAATACTAGCACGATAAACAACAAAGGATTCCAAAGTAGGGAATCACACCAATTAAATCACCATAAAGATGCAAACGATTACTCAAGAAGAGTTCAACAACAATAAACACAACGAGTTTCTCATAAAAGAGCACAACAACGATAAACGGAATTTCTCATAAAGAGCACAACCCAAACGGTCTCTCACAAATAGTACAACGACTATAACCCAAAATTATCCCAAACGAATCCAGAATGTTACACTTATTAGAACATGATCACGACCGGACTAAACCCTACACTTTGGTGTTCAATAACAACCCTCTAGGTACTATAGGACATCACCTAAAACCTAGACCAAGTCTTATTCTAAAGTCAATCCGATCAGTAAAATAACTTTCAATTAAAGGGTCTCAACGTATGAAGTCCTCACTTATATCCCAAAATGATCATAACAACTCAATAAAGTCACTCAATTGGATTTACAAAACTTGTTCACAATGGATCGATACAACTCCTCTTAACCTCAAACACCCAATAAAATCCCGAAGTATAAAACTTAGAACTTAACTGAACGACCCATCCCATATTGTATTACTCGAAGAGAGCTTCGAAATGATAGTTTACACGCCTAAAACGGAGTTCGGATGAGAAAGTTATGGAGGAAACAATTTTAGAAGAAAAGGGAAGAATATACCAGAATTCTAGCTTGGCGCGACCGTGCCTAAGAAAGTGGCACGACCGTGCCAAACATGACGGGAGGAAAGGGAATGTTGCACGACCTTGCCAAATAAAAGAGCACGACCGTGCCAACCATTACGAGAGGGAAAGTGAATGTGGCACGACCGTGCCAAATAAAGGAGCACGACCGTGCCAGATGAACAATGCCCAGATTCTTCCTGGGTTTACAAATTTCGAACCAAAACACAACCTTCACTAAAGTTATCAAAATCAAAGCTTCCCAATACATTTCTAAAGCTCCTAAACAACATCCAACCTAAAGGGAACCTAAATAACACCATTTAATCATCCAAACCAACACCAAATCCCCACATTCAAGATTTCACCATTTTTTACCCAAAAACTCAAATAAATTCCAAACAAATTCAAAACTCATCCAAACTTCAAATATAACACATCAAACAATATCTAAACATGATATGAACATTTTAGCATTAAAATGGGGGAAAAGTAACTTACTTGAAAATTCTCAAAGTTGATGGATTTCAAATCTTTTTGGCTTCCTATGATCCTATCGACGATCTAAACAATGTTCACGTTTTAAGAAATGAACAATAATGAGAGGAAGAAGGAGTAAATGAAGAGAGAAGGAGAGGAAGAAACTTACCTTTCTATGGGAGGAGGGAGAGAGAGTGCAGGGAAATGGAGTGGAGTGAGGGAGAAGATGTGGAGTAGGGAGGGAGTAGTTAGAAAATGATTTGAAAACTTACACTTAGGCCCCCTCTCTCACACTACACACAATACCACACTCCCTACTAACAATTAAGACTCAACACTCCCACACTAGCCCAAGTAACTCGAATAAAATGCTAGGCATAATTATTATAACACATAAAATGCACGCATAAATATTTAAATAAATAATAATTTAAATAAACAATTAAGCAAATAATTAAATAAAAATCATTTAATTACTAATAAAATAGAGCCTAGATTTCGGGTCGTGACATTCACTCCCCTTAAAGAAAATTCGACCCGAATTTTAACGAGACTTACCCGAAAGACCAAATAACTACGGATACGATAGTTCCGCCATTCCTTGTATTCCTCAATTATCCAATCTAATCCACTAAAAGGTATCCTTAAATAATGCTTACGATAACACCACCTCTCGAACCGAATCATTCCATCATTATCTTCATTACTAATCGAAATCCGTACTCAATCATCGAAGGATCCAAATTAATTCCACACATAATTCTCGAGGTACCTCAAGCTCGCCTTATTCATAACCTTAACTATTTGTAAATCGCATACTTAGTATTATTCCCCAGAAATTCAAAACTTTACCATCTCGAGCTAAATTAGCTTTTAAAATATAAAAAGGCTAAAGAAATTTCTATTTCCACAATATTCATCAAAGGCTATATCTCTAAGGATTCTCATTATAGTGCTCTCGCTCTAGGTAGCACTTTAAACTAAAGGTGTAATGTAAACCCAAAATTTTAATACAAAATGTTCACTTAAATTTACGCCATAATGTCATCGTCATAACACTCCAATCCTTGAAAGCCTAAAATAATTACGAATACTCAGTAGTCCAAAAATGATCTAAATTTTATCTTCACGGTATTTCCTCTAACTCCCTTTTTAGTTAATAATCTGTACTCATATACCCAAGGAAATCTACAAATCTCAAATCCTCAATAACTAACCCAAGTTAGTCTTTCACGCATACATTTATTAACCTAATGATACTTAGGTTCAATATTGCTACCGTCATAAAAAACCAATTAGCTAGCAACATTCCAAGTGACCCAATACTAATTCATGATATTCCTTAATTATGCCCAAGTATTGATAATCAACTTCCTTCACATACCCTTGATCTAATTCGGGAAACGCCACCAAGAAGGGATTTAGAACCATAGAACCACTATCTAACCAAAATTTCAAAATGCCTTTAACATAAATCGAGAAATTATTACTCTCCCAAAATGTACTTAGTCCTTTCTAACTTAACACGCTTACCACCATTAATGATCATAACTCCTACCACAAACTCATCATCCATAACAAATCGTACACCTCTCCATACTAATCCATTCTGACGCATTCACGGAGATGTACTAAAAGTGACTAAAATTTTCCTCAAAAGATCCTCATTGAATCCTCAACTCCTATAACCCAACCGATACAATATGGATATTGATTTAAATATTAGCATTACAACCTTGTACCACAACAACCCAATTTAACCCAAGCTTCTCCTCAAACACTAGGTACTATTTACAAGAAAGTAGAAACCTTACAATGATAATTACACCCAACAATTTGACCGAAGCTAAATACTCGGATTTCAATTAAGAAAAGATAGGTATAACTCTACCCAAAGGAACGGTCTCAAACAGTTTTAAGAAACTAGGAATGGAGAATATAACAATCCCCTACAACAATAGATTAAAGCAATAGTAATATCAAAATCTTGTAATAGCAACATGGCTAATTTAGCAGGTAAGACATAACCATACTTAAGCACATCGTAAGAACATAAGACTTCATCAGATACCCTAAACTCCTCCATAGGAGTAGACACCTACAACACATAAGTCAAAGACTCAGAAGAAATAAATGCAACTAAATGCACAGAAACACATAAATGCGATGACCCTAAAATGCACGCGCTCGCTCTCACGACGCAAAATAATACCTCCTGAAATTATCCGTTACCTGGTGAGTGCTGATTGGTCGCAAATACCCTACCCTGAACTTTTAGGGTTTCCCGAAGCATCCCTCTTCTGACCCTGTGGTATTCCAGTTCCTGCCCCCGATGACTGAACTCTAAACCTCGGACAATCTTTGACGAAGTGTCCCAACTGACCACACTTCACATATTTTCCTTGCTTCTTCCAACACTTGTCTTCTGAGTGTCCTTTCCTCTGACAGTAGCTGCAGACTTTCCCATTTCGTGTCCCCTTATTAGAACCTTGATTTCCTACTGTTGGTTACCCTTGAAGTTGCCTTCTGAATCGAGTTTGCACTCCAAAATTACCTCTGTTATCCGAATGTTGCTATTGTGACTTACTCTGCCCTCCTTGCTTACCTGGGTTAACCATCTCGGTCTTCCTTCTGTGTTCCCCAATGTCCTGCTCAATTAAGTAGGCTCGATCCACCGCATCCTGATAAGTCTGAATCCGCTGTGCTATAAGCTGAGTCCGGATGGATGTCTTCAAACCCGTGATCAATCTCATCGCTTTCTGCTCCTCGGTCCGCACAAGGTAGTCACAACACCTGGCTAATCCTGTGAACATAGCCGAGTACTGTGCTACTGACATCACGCCTTGCTCCAAGCTGAGGAACTCGATCTCTTTCCGGTTTTGATTCACTAAAAAGATAAAATGATCCTTGAATTTCTTCACGAACCACTCCCAAGGATATGGTACAAGAGTCGCATCCCAACTGGTCTTCAGTGCCTTCCACCAATGTTTCGCAGTCCCTACGAGCTTATAAGCTGAAAACAGAACCCTATCCTCATCAGTACAACCAAAGACCTCGTAGATTTTCTCCATTGATTCTATCCATAGCTCGGCCTTCTTCACATCAGGCTCACCGTCGTACTCCCTTGGTTTCAACTTCAAGAACTGCTCCAACCCATATCGCGGAGGTGCTACATGTTCCTCTCTCGGCCCTTGGTCACGAATTTCTTTCACGGTCGCTTCAAACCTGTCCTGAAACACTGCACGGTTTTCTTCCCTTAGACCATTAAGATTCTGAGTCCCACTAGAAGCTTCACCAATTCTTCTTCTAGCCATCACAAACAAATACCTGCAAAAAATACTCATCGTTACTCACTCCGAACCCATCTACCCTCCTAGGTCATTCTAGTTCACCTAGACTTATACTTAGAGCTAAACCATAGCTCTGATACCAACTGTCGCCACCCCGAACCCCGCGGGCCCGAGACCGCGAGCTGGACGTCGACTTAAAACCAAAACTCTAAAATATAGAAGTTAAAAATTCCATTTTGACCCAAAAGATTTTTAATACAAGGTTTGGAAAATCCAAGTTTAACAACACCATAAAACAACTAGTGTAAGCTCCACAAGCTCACACCCAAGATACAAAATATTACAATTCTTAATGACGTCAATAATGGTAAAACTATCCCCAAAAGGTTATACATTTACATAATGTAAACCGATCCATAACAACCTGCCCCAAAATCTCAATCCTCCCGACGTCCTCCTCGATCCGCGAATCCTAATCCTTTTCCTCCTGGGGGGGGTTAAGGAAAAACAAAGATGGAAATAAACGGGGTGAGATAAAATCTCAGTAAGTTACTAATGCAACTACATGACATGCTAATATGCAATGACCAATAGCAATTAACATGATAGATAGCAGCGGAAATAATAAGTGACATGCTGTCAAACAGTGACATCCAATAATCAATCATATAAATAAGCCTATAACAACAAATGAGAGGCTCCCTATCGCCAACCGTCCCATACCGGTTGGAAATAACGACCAGCTCATCATGCAACACATAAAGCTGAAATAAACACTCATAAGTGGATACATAGCCAAGGTTTTCCCAACCGGAACATCCAAATAAAGGATCGCTGCGCAGCTTCAATAATCAACAATCAACATCTTCATAGCAGCATGAAAGCTCGAAGAGAAAACCCCGGTACCAGAACCAATAACCAAATGAAGTGTCACAAAGGACGGGAGACATGCCACAAAGTCATGCTCCAAGTAAAGCTAAAATGCACACAAAGGAGCTAGCTCTTCTCACATCCAAGGCCAATCTGGAGGAGGGTAATAAGGGGGCAAAACAATGGTCAACATCACAATGGACTTGGCCGTGCCATCATAATGTTTCGCATCGCCCAAACACACACAAAATACCAGCTGGACTTTCACGTAAAGGCTAAGTAATAAAATACTAGCACGATAAACAACAAAGGATTCCAAAGTAAGGAATCACACCAATTAAATCACCATAAAGATGCAAACGATTACTCAAGAAGAGTTCAACAGCAATAAACACAACGAGTTTCTCATAAAAGAGCACAACAACGATAAACGGAATTTCTCATAAAGAGCACAACCCAAACGGTCTCTCACAAATAGTACAACGACTATAACCCAAAATTATCCCAAACGAATCCAGAATGTTACACTTATTAGAACATGATCACGACCGGACTAAACCCTACACTTTGGTGTTCAATAACAACCCTCTAGGTACTATAGGACATCACCTAAAACCTAGACCAAGTCTTATTCTAAAGTCAATCCGATCAGTAAAATAACTTTCAATTAAAGGGTCTCAACGTATGAAGTCCTCACTTATATCCCAAAATGATCATAACAACTCAATAAAGTCACTCAATTGGATTTACAAAACTTGTTCACAATGGATCGATACAACTCCTCTTAACCTCAAACACCCAATAAAATCCCGAAGTATAAAACTTAGAACTTAACTGAACGACCCATCCCATATTGTATTACTCGAAGAGAGCTTCGAAACGATAGTTTACACGCCTAAAACGGAGTTCGGATGAGAAAGTTATGGAGGAAACAATTTTAGAAGAAAAGGGAAGAATATACCAGAATTCTAGCTTGGCACGACCGTGCCTAAGAAAGTGGCACGACCGTGCCAATCATGACGGAAGGAAAGGCAATTTTGGCGCGACCGTGCCTAAGAAAGTGGCACGACCGTGCCAAACATGACGGGAGGAAAGGGAATGTTGCACGACCGTGCCAAATAAAGGAGCACGACCGTGCCAACCATTACGAGAGGGAAAGTGAATGTGGCACGACCGTGCCAAATAAAGGAGCACGACCGTGCCAGATGAACAATGCCCAGATTCTTCCTGGGTTTACAAATTTCGAACCAAAACACAACCTTCACTAAAGTTATCAAAATCAAAGCTTCCCAATACATTTCTAAAGCTCCTAAACAACATCCAACCTAAAAGGAACCTAAATAACACCCTTTAATCATCCAAACCAACACCAAATCCCCACATTCAAGATTTCACCATTTTTTACCCAAAAACTCAAATAAATTCCAAACAAATTCAAAACTCATCCAAATTTCAAATGTAACACATCAAACAATATCTAAACATGATATGAACATTTTAGCATTAAAATGGGGGAAAAGTAACTTACTTGAAAATTCTCAAAGTTGATGGATTTCAAATCTTTTTGGCTTCCTACGATCCTATCGACGATCTAAACAATGTTCACGTTTTAAGAAATGAACAATAATGAGAGGAAGAAGGAGTAAATGAAGAGAGAAGGAGAGGAAGAAACTTACCTTTCTATGGGAGGAGGGAGAGAGAGTGCAGGGAAATGGAGTGGAGTGAGGGAGAAGATGTGGAGTAGGGAGGGAGTAGTTAGAAAATGATTTGAAAACTTATACTTAGGCCCCCTCTCTCACACTACACACAATACCACACTCCCTACTAACAATTAAGACTCAACACTCCCACACTAGCCCAAATAACTCGAATAAAATGCTAGGCATAATTATTATAACACATAAAATGCACGCATAAATATTTAAATAAATAATAATTTAAATAAACAATTAAGCAAATAATTAAATAAAAATCATTTAATTACTAATAAAATAGAGCCTAGATTTCGGGTCGTGACAACATTGACTAGGAATGCCATTCTTGAAGAGATTGGAGATGATTTTTTTACTCTTTTAGTTGATGAGGCACGGGATATATCAATCAAAGAGCAAATGGCCATTGTTTTGCGGTTTGTGAACAAAAAGGGTTGTGTCATTGAGCGATTTCTTGGACTTGTTCATGTTGAAGATACTACTGCTCAGTCACTTAAAAGAGCAATTGAATTTGTATTGGGATCAAATGGCTTGAGTATATCTAAGATTCGCGGGCAAGGTTATGATGGAGCTAGTAATATGAGGGGAGAACACAATGGCCTCAAGAGTTTGATATTAGCTGAAAACAAATCTGCTTTTTATGTGCATTGTTTTGCTCATCAATTGCAGTTGACACTTGTTGGGGTAGCAAAGAAACATGATGATCTTCGTCATTTTTTTGGTACTCTAGCAAATATATCGAATCTTGTTTCTGCTTCTCCCAAACGTAGAGATCAACTTCGACAAAAGCAGTTAGAGCAAATAGTTGAAGGTATTGGAAAAGGTAAGATCAAGAAAGGGAAAGGTTTGAATCAAGAAGCAACCATCGAAAGACCGGGATACACACGTTAGGGGTCACATTATGGTACAATCATGAGTGTCATCAATCTTCTTTCTCCTATGGGTGATGTGTTGGAATTTATTTGGAGGGAAGGTTATACTTCAGCGAATAAGACAGAGGCAAAAACTCTTCACTTTGTGATTCACCAGTTTGAGTTTGTGTTTCTATTGCACTTGATGAAAGATGTTTTAGCAATCACAAACCACTTGTCAATGGCATTACAAAAGGATGATCAAAATATTGTAAATGCAATCTCTCTTGTTACGGTGTCAAGAACGCGACTAGAAGAAATGAGAGAAGACGGTTGGGAGAAATTGTTGAAGTCAACTTGTGACTTTTGTAAAGAGCACGATATTGCAATATTGGAGATGGAAGATGTGTTTGTTGTACCCGGGAGATCACGGCGTGGTGGTTATGTAATCACAAATTACCACCGGTATCGTGTTGAATTATTTAATACAGTGATTGATCATCAACTTCAAGAGTTGAATAATCGATTTGACAAGACTAATGTGGAGTTGCTTCTTTGTGTTGCCTCACTTGATCCAAAGGATTCCTTCTCTGCTTTTGATAAAAGTAGATTGATCCAATTTGCTGAATTTTATCCTTCGGACTTTACAGAAATAGAGCGTAGTGGTCTTTCAAATGAACTTGAGACATACATTATGGATGTGCGCAACGATGTTGAATTTGCCAATGTGAAGGGGATTGGTGAACTTGGTGAGTTGATGGTTGCGAAGAAAAAGGATACTGTTTATCCTTTGGTTTATTCACTCCTCAAATTTGCTTTACTTTTGCCTGTTGCAACGGCAAGTGTTGAGAGAGTATTTCCAGGGATGAAACTCATTAAGACACCGTTACGTAATAAAATGGGAGATGCTTGGTTGAATGATTGTTTGGTGATCTACGTAGAGGATGAGATTTTTAGGAAAATTGCAAATGAAGATATTATGGAGTATTTTAAAAAGATGAAGAATAGGAAACCACTTATGTAACTTTTTTCTTATTATATTATCAAACTTTGAATTCGTTTGAAAAAAAGGGTTTATATGTGTGTTTTTTATTGTCATTTTTTAGTGTATTTTTTTTTTTTTATCTTTTCTATATAATTTTTTGACCCCCCTGACTGTAAATCCTGGATACGCCACTGATTACGGGAATTTGAGAGCGGCAACCCCTCTGCGAACTCCCCAAATTTCGTTTGAAGTCTATAGTCCAATATCATATTCAAAATTGAAATTAGATCCAGAAGAAGTTTCGTTTCTATGGAAGAAGAAGACGAGGTGAGGTTGGGGATGTTGGATATTATGCCCTAGGCCCTTGAGAAAAACCTATGTGTTACTCTTCACTGTTATAGAGATAACAAGATAAATTATTATATCTTTTGCATGTATATTATAATAATCAATGTCCTTAGCACTTACGAAAAGCTAGCATGAGTTTAATGGATAATCATGTGATGATCATGGTGCATAGGATGCGGATTAAACTTGTGGGTACTTGTTGGAGAACAAGGTACTGGATTGACCCGTTATGAGATTTATGTCATGGTAATTAAATCTCATAATAGTCATACCATTTGAATCCTTAGACCTGAGATTATCATGGTCTTCCTGTAGATACCCCGGGAAACCACGGCTTGGCTAGAGCGCGTGAATTAACCTAGGACATCTACTTGGTTTTATTTTTTAGAGTCGCCACTCACGTTTTTAGAGGAACGCGAGAAAACCTAAGAGAATAGCTTTTTTGTACGAAAACCAGAGATTCGGGAGAGAAGGGTTCGGGGGTTAGGTGACGGAGTGGGAAGTACTTAAACACCCACTCCGCCCCGCTTACACGGGTCTTGCTACAATTGGTGTTCTAGTGCTAAATGTCCTTCAATTTATTAATATAAAAAAAAGTGCTAACAATCACAATGAAAAGAAAGGGGAAATTAAAAGAGAAATGATTTTATTAATTTAATGCTAAAAATTATATGTTGAATTATTGTTAAACAGTTATATTAAAGAATGAAAAGTAAATTAAAATGGAGTTTGGAATGTTGGAATGTAACCTTGGCCAAACTTCAATAGTGAAGTGGTCTTTTGGTTGTATTCCCTTTTATGGAGATTGCATACTAGTAAGACACAAATAAAAGAGAAGGAGAAAACTTGTACTTTTAGAAAAGAGAACTTGAAACCTTTACTTGAAAGTGTTGTTGTTGTAGAGAAATGGTTGTGTAGAAATTTGTGTAGAGTTTTGTTGTGTTAAACTCTTGTTGGGAGAACTCTTGTAAAGAGAATTCTTAGGAGAATTATGTATAGTGTATTTGTGTAGAGATTTCAAGTCAAAAGAGAAGGTCCTTTCTAAGGTAGAAGAAGGTGGTTTTTATAGGTAAAAAGGAGAGGGAAAGGTTGGAGGGAAAAGATGATCATCCATGTGAAATGGAATTGACCAATCAAAAATAAGATAAATAAAATAATAAATAAAAGAAATAAAAGAAAATCAAATAAAATAAAAAGGAAATATTTTGTTTTAAAGAAAAGGCTTAGAATGTGGGATTGAGAGTTATGAAATAAGGGGGGATGAATGTGGATGAAAAAGGGAGTGTTTGTGATCAAGAAAAGGGAGGGAAAAAGGCTGCAATCTGTAACTGCCATAATGGGAAGCGTGCGAGTCCCGCTTTTGGGATGAGAGGCGCGCGTGTCCCGTTGACAGTGTCGGAGGCGCCCGCGGGTAAAAATGACAGAAAGACAGAAATGACTCTAAAATTAATTCTGTTATGCAGTTTAGTCCAAAACTAACGGAATCAGTTAGGAACTTAACGGAAGTAACAAAAATTAACAAAAACAAGTTAAATAAAAATACTATGTATGCAATCGGGGTGAGAGGTCCAAAGCGGGGTGTCTACAGAGCCCCTCGGCGACGTGGATTGCAAAGCAAACCGCGTCGACGAAAGAAAGACAACCGCCGAGGACATCGACAAGAGAAAACAAAGACTCGATTAAACATGAATTTGAAATTTGCGAAGTATAGGGGTGCGCTCCCTGTGTGAGCGGCTTTATTGATATAGAAAGGATATGGCGGGATCCGTTTTGCTGAAGCGGGATCCGTTTTGCTGAAGCGGGATCCGTTTGCGGAAGCGGGATCCGTTTGCTGATGCGAGATCCGTTTGCTGAAGCGGGATCCGTTTACTGAAGCGGGATCCGTTTGCTGAAGCGGAATCTGTTTGCTGATGGCGGGATCCGTTTGTTGATGCGGGATCCGTTTGCTGAAGCGGGATCCGTTTGCTGAAGCGGGATCCGTTTGCTGAAGCGGGATCCGTTTGCTAAAGTGGGATCCGTTGCTGATGCGGGATCTGTTTGCTGATGCGGGATCCATTTGCTGAAGCGGGATCCGTTTGCTGATGCGGGATCCGTTTGCGGATGGAGGGAACCGAGGCTCCGTCTGCCTATATGTGATATTGTTGTGTTGCTTGATGGAAAGGTGGTGATTTTGCGGCTCACCATGGACCGAGTAGTTGACGACGGATCACTTTCTGCTAGGGATGAAGTGCCTTGAGTTGCAGATGCTGTTGACCTTATGGTGGTACCTGTTAAGTGTGTGCTTTGTAGGTATATGTGCTTGTGACATGTATGAGATGTGAAATGGCAGTTATGAGAGAAATTGTGCTTGTGGTGTGATGTAATTTGAAGGCAGATTTGCATGAGAGAGAATTTTTGTAAGAATGGAGAAAGTGATTTTGTGTGCGGTGTGATTTGAGGAAAGCCTCAGATGTATTCATACCTTCACTTACCATTGCCGTTGGATGGATTAGTGTTGTGGTGGTGGATGCCTTGATACTTTTGATGAAGAATGTCCATGCTTTGGATGGAGAATGATGATGTTGGTGATGATGAATTGTTTTTGCCTTTGATGGAGTGTCGGTGAGATGGTATTCTGGGTGATGGGTTGGTCGTGCCAAAAGGCTGCCTACGTATCCCTTTAAGAGAATCAGACCAGCGTAGTTCAAGGATGATGGAGAATGCTGGGGGAGAATGCTAGGAGCAAAGCAAAAAGGAAACACATAATTAGAAAGAAAAGAATATGCACACACGTGGGAAAAAGATTTTTTTTTTAGTTCGTGGGTGAACCATTTTAACCATTGTGTGTTTGTAAAGCCAACCCAAGATTAAGTCATGTTCAATCGAAGTCCGGATTGCCTTGCTTGAATTCTGTCGTCGTTGCCGTTGTGTCCAACGAAAAGTGATTTCTAGCCCCAAGAGATGTGTCAGTTATGGGGCTCCAAAAGACATTCGATGCCGAGATAAGGGGTTGCTGATTGTAAAGCCCCTAGAATGCCTTTGATGCCAAACTACGAGAGACTTGCATAGCCCCAAGATGAATCGACTCTTGACCTTTTCAAATAAATCGCCTTTTGCTGTTGACGTGAGCAAGCTCCAAGAGAAGATCATTGATACCAAGCTTCGAGAGATTACTAAGCCCTAAGTGTCGTGGGCTTGTTGTTTGCGAGCTTGTAGATGGCGGGATGTGAAGACCTTTTGGTGTGAAGCTCCAACTTATCTTGGCATTGTATTGAGAGCAGATGCACCATTGGGTAGAACTCATGAAAGTGATCTTCCTCTTGTTTGGAGATGAATGGCCCTTTTTTTTTTTTTTTTTTTTTTTTTTTTTGTGGTTGGTACCCAAGTGGCGGAGGGTCCATGTTGAAAATGCAGTAGAATCTTCGGCAAATGTCTCGTGGGAGATGGTGATGTTGTTGCGGATGATAGGGTTTTGACATGATAAAGTCTCAAACAGTACGTTTGCTTGAGTCTTCTTGAGTCGAACTAATAACGGATCTTCGGATGCAGCCTGTGCTTTTGATCTTGGAGAAGGGGGTGCAGTACTTGCAGAAACATTGGGATTGGCCGAGGCATTTCCCGCTATAACACAGTCACGTGAGTTTAGCATATTGAATATTTTTCCTTTTCTCTAAGACTTCCTTCATAATCTCGCTGAAAGTTCTAACAAAAATCATCAAATTCATTTATAACATCGGAGCCCTCATTTAAAACCAAGAGACCTTTGACTTGAGGTGTTGGGAGACCCTTGAAGCTTGATCTCTTTCATATAAGACTTCTCCACATTGCATTGCTTGAGCATTGTTGTCCCAAAAGACTGTCGGTTGCGAAGCCCCAATATTGCCCTTTGCTTGTATCACTGTAATGTCGTAGCCCAAAAGATTGTAGATTGCGAAGCCCCTTGAGACCTTCGGTGCCGAATTGAGGAAACTTCCAATGTTGCACATGACTCCGCCGGGGACACTGAAGTGAATTTCTTCTTGCCGAGGGAGTCTTTAAAACTTGATCGTACCCCCTAGAGTGACACCATTAATTAGGAGTGGAACGAGAAGGGCATATCCTTGATCGGGGGAACAAGTATGAGCATACATGACAAGAAGGTTCTTCTCGACATTCCTTTTGAGAGACTTTGAGGATAGTCTCACACATCTTTCTTGAGCGTAGCCCTAGGGCTCATTAACTGTCAAATGAAGCAAGAGAAGTTTTCTTTCTCGAGTCACATAGCCCCTAGGGCGTCATCACTTGTTGAGCAAAACAAGAGACTCATCCTCGTGTGGGGGAACAAACACAAGGGGACATGGCAAGAGTTACGCCATTTCCCGGCATACATACGTGTAGAAGCTCGAAAATTGAGTCACATGTTGTGGCCATTTGTTCCAAACCAATTGGCTTGCTGGGGATTACTTGTGCAACCTCGGGCCTTCTTTTTCATGAACCCAAAAATGGCACACTGCTGGAGAACAATATCCCAAAACAACCTTTGATTGTGCTACATCTTGTCGAGCCTTTTTCCATTCCAAAGTTGACTCGGTGGGGAATTTAATGGCACACTGTTGGAGAACAATATCCCAAAACAACCTTTGATTGTGCTACATCTTGTCGAGCCTTTTGCCGTTCCAAAGTTGACTCGGTGGGGAATTGGCTTGCTGAGGAGATTCAATGTTGAACTTGTGTCTTCATTAGAGGCTGGGGATCTCTATTTCTCTTTCCCTTCTCTCTCTCACTCTCTCATTTTTTTTATGACGCACCCTGTTTTTTGCCTAGACCGCCCTTTCGGGTTTTCAATCTAGCGGGAATCTCTTTTGCGTCTTCATTTTATTTTTTGACTCAATTGATGAGGAAATGTGAATTGACTCTAGATGAGGATGAGAGACATGTGATTTTGCGGTGAGGATCTTTTGTCACTAATGATGAGTGACATTGACTTGGCTAGGGAAGTAGCCCCTAGTATTGACTTTGTATATATTTGTTGAATGACTCACTGTCACGACCCGAAATCTAGGCTCTATTTTATTAGTAATAAATAATTATTATTTATTTATTTGCTTATTTATTTATTTAAATTATTATTTACCTAAATAATTATGTGTGCAATTTATGTGTTATAATAATTTATGCCTAGCATTTTAATTGAGTCATTTGGGTTAGTGTGGTATTGTTGAGTCTTAATTGTTAGTAGGGAGTATAGTATTGTGTTAGTAGAAGGGGAGGGGCCTAGATGTAACTTTTTAAATAATTTCCCTACTCCCTCCCTACTCCTTCCCTCACCTCCCTCATCCTCACACTCCACCTCCCAGCAAACTCTCTCTCTCTCCTCCATTTGTGTAGGTAAGCTTTCTCTCCCTTCTCTCTTCATTTTCTTCCTTTTCCTCTTGTTATTTCTCATTTCTTAAAACATGAATCTTGTTTAGATCGTCGATAGGTTCGTGTGGAGTCAAAAATATTTGAAATCCATCATCTTTGGGAAATCTCAAGTAAGTTGCTTTTCCCCCATTTTGATGCTAAAATGTTCATATCATGTTTATATAATGCTTGATGTATTATATTTGAAGTTTGGTTGAGTTTAGAATTTATTTAGGTTTTTGGTTAAAAATGGTGATTGTTATGAATGTTGGAATTAAATCTTGGTTTTGGTTGATAAATGGTGTTATTTAGGTCCCCATTTTAGTTAGATGTTGTTTGGGTACTTTGGGGATCAAGTTGGGAGTGTTGATTGTGAGAAATTTGGTTTTGGGTAAGAAAATGGAAGAACCCATTTGGTTCTTGCCGTTTTCCGGCGACCTGGGTGCGTGGGCGACCGCCCATGGGTGGTTTGGGCAACCGCCCATGAGATCAGTTGATCCGGAGAATTTGAGTAAAAGTGAGTGGGCGACCGCCCACTTTTGGGTTGGGCGACCGCCCACTTTTGTCAGTTGGTTTTAGGCTTGGGTGTGGGCTTTGGGCGACCGCCCGGACTGGCTATGGGCGACCGCCCATACCAGCTGTCCTGAGTACCTTTGTTTTCGAATTGTTTTATGGTTCAAGCCCGATCTAGGCTCGAAGTATCACCCTAGTTAACTTAAGATAACATCGTGGAACACTTCATTAAGTGGAATTGATTTTTATGTGAATAAATATGATATGGAATTTGATTAAGTATCATTTTGGGAATGTGGTCCATCCTTGATGTGTTGTTGGATTGATTTACCTTTGTGGTAATTTATTTGGATTGGTTCCCTACTTTGGAATCATTAGTTGTTTATCGTGCTAATGTATTATTACTTAGCATTTATTTGGAAGCCCAGCTGGCATATTTGTTGCATCGGGCGATGGGAAAGATTATAATGGCAAAGCCAAGTCCATTATAATGTTGACCATTGTTTGCCCTTACTATACCCCTTTTCCAGATTGGCCTTGGAAGAGATAAGTTAGCTTCCTTTGTGAATGTATCTAGCTACCGAGCATGACTTTGTGGCATGGCTCTTGTCCTTTGTGACACTCTTATGGTTATCGTTCCGGTACCGGGGGTTTTCTCTTCGGCTTTCATGCTATTATGAAGACGTGATTTGTTGATTATTGAAGCTGCGCAGCGATCCTTTATTTGGATGTATCGGTTTGGAAACCTTGACTAATATCCTTTGTTACGTGTTTATTTTCGCTGCTATTTATTATCTGATAATTGCTATGTTATATGAGATATTGATGTTGTTATTACTTATTGTATCATAACATGTCATGTAGTTGCATTAGTAACTTATTGAGATTTATCTCACCCCGTTTCTTGTTTCAAATTGTTTTTCCTTAACCCCCCCAGGTGCTAAGGATTAGTCTCGCTGATCACGAGAAAGAGGACGTCGAGTGTGGATACATTCTTTTGGGGAAAGTTGTTATAGGTTGGTTTACATTATATAAATGTGTAACCTTTTTGGGATAGTTGTACCAAACAATGACGTCATTAAGAATTATACATTTTTATTCTGTTGGGCATAAACTTGTGGAAGTTTATGATAGTTGTATTTGGTTATTATCAAACTTGGATTTGTAAAACTTTGGATCATCACCTTTTGGTATCAAATGGAATTTTTAACTTCGGTATTTCACAGTTTTGGTTTTAGAGTCGGCGTCCAGCTCGCGATCTCGGGCCCGTGGGGTTCGGGGTCGCGAAAGTTGGTATCAGAGCTGTGGTTTGGCTCTAAGTATAAGTCTAGGTGGATTAGTATGACCTAGGAGGGTAGTAGTGTGCGGAGTGATTAACGGTTGATGTTTTATGCAGGTACTTGTTTACAATGGTTCGTAGAAGGAGTGGTGAAGGTAGTACCGGTAATGCAAATCAGAATGACACAAGGGAAGAAGCACGTGCTATGTTTCAAGGCATGTTCGAGGCGTCCATGAAGGCCATACATGATCAAGGTCCGAGGGTAGAACAAGCACCACCCCGCTATGGATTGGAGCAATTTCTCAAACTGAAACCGGTTGAATTCAATGGGGAACCCGATGTTCGGAAAGCTGAGTTGTGGATTGAGTCGATGGAGAAGATTTATGAGGTATTTGGTTGCACGGATGAGGACAAGGTCCGGTTCGCGGCTTAGAAACTTGTGGGTGCCGCCGAGCATTGGTGGAAGGGTGTTAAAGCTAGTTGGGATGATACTCACACGGTGTATGCGTGGGAGTTGTTTGTGCGTAAGTTCAAGGAGCATTTCATTCCGGTTGTTGATCAAAACCGAAAGGAGATCGAGCTCCTCAATTTTGAGCAAGGTTTGTTGTCTATAGCACAGTACTCGGCTAAGTTCACAGAATTAGCCCGGTATTGTGACTATTTGGTGAGGACCGAGGAACAAAAAGCTATGAGATTCATTCGGGGATTGAAGACCTCCATCCGTACTCAACTTATTGCCCAACGGATTGTGACCTTCCAAGATGCGGTAGACCGAGCCTACTTGATAGAGCAAGATATTGGGGAGCACAAAAGGAAAACCGAGGTTGTGGGTACGGGTAAACCGGGAAGCCATGCTAAATCTCAACCTCAACACCGTTCCGACAACCGAGGTAACCCAGGAGCATCATCTCAGTTTAAGGGGCAAACCACACCGAGAAATCCGGGTACTACTCCAGGGATTCAGAATAGGAAGCCTTGTACCTTTTGTCAGAGGGTAGGCCATTCGGAGGATAGGTGTTGGAAAAAGCAAGGCAAGTGTACCAATTGTGGTGAAATGGGGCACTTTGCGAGAGATTGCACGAGGCACCGAGGTCAGTCATCCGGGTCAGGGGTTGGTACTAATCAGGGTCAGAAAAGGGATGCCGCTGGGAAGCCCAAAGTTCAAGGAAAGATATATGCCATGAATCAACAACAGGCGACCGATGATCCTTCGGTTATTGGAGGTATTGTTTCTGTGTCTAATGTGAGCGCACGAGCGTTAGTAGATCCAGGATCATCTCATTCATACATTTCTGTGCAATTTGCTTCCATGTTAAATGCTGCATTCGAGTCTTTACCGTACGTGCTAGAGGTGTCGACCCCTATAGGAGAATGCTTGATTTCTGATCGAGTCTTTCGTGCTTGTGATGTGGTTATTTGTGGTCGTGTCCTTTGTGCGGATTTGGTAGTTCTTCCTATCCAAGACTTTGATGTCATTTTGGGTATGGATTGGTTGAGCAAGTCTCATGCTTCCGTTGATTGCCGTAAGAAAACTGTTACTTTTTCTATTCCCGATGTGCCTAAATTTGTGTTTGAGGCTAGTCCTCTGAGTAGAAAGGTTCGCTTAATTTCTTATATGAAAGCGAGAAAATTATTGTATAGTGGTTGTGAGGGGTATTTGGCTAGTGTTCTTGATACTAGGAAAGAATCCCCTAGTTTGGATAGTGTTCGGGTAGTTCGGGAATTTCCCGATGTTTTCTCTACCGAGTATGATATGCCTCCCGATCGTGAGATTGAGTTATGTATAGACCTTTTACCGGGTACGGCTCCAATTTCGAAAGCACCTTATAGGTTGGCTCCCGCAGAGTTGAAGGAATTAAAGGTTCAATTGCAAGAGTTGCTTGATCGAGGGTTTATACGCCCTAGTGTTTCCCCGTGGGGAGCACCGGTTTTATTTGTGCGGAAGAAAGACGGTTCCTTGAGATTGTGCATCGATTACAGAAAGTTGAATCAGGTTACGGTGAAGAATAAGTATCCTCTACCTCATATTGACGATTTATTTGATCAGCTTCAAGGGTCCGTGGTTTTCTCTAAACTTGATTTGAGGAGTGGGTACCATCAGTTGAAGGTTCGATCGGAGGATATTCCGAAGACTGCCTTTCGCACTCGTTATGGTCATTATGAATTCTTGATTATGCCGTTTGGGTTGACTAACGCGCCGGCCGTGTTTATGGATTTGATGAACCGGGTTTTCCATCCCTATCTTGACTCATTCGTGGTGGTCTTTATTGATGATATACTCGTCTACTCTAAATCTAGAGAGGAGCACGAGCAACACTTGAGGACAGTTTTATCCGTTCTTGCGAGGGAGAAATTATTTGCGAAGTTTAGTAAATGCGAATTTTGCTCGAGAAAGTGTCATTTCTGGGCCATGTGATTTCTAAAGATAGGATTTCGGTGGATCCTTCAAAGATAGAAGCTATAGTGGATTGGAAGAGACCCGAGTCAGTGACCGAGATCAGAAGTTTTCTGGGTTTAGCCGGGTATTACAGAAGATTTATTGAGGGGTTTTCGAGGATTGCTACTCCGATGACTCAGTTGACCCGGAAGAATGTCCCGTTTGAGTGGACCGAGAAATGTGACAAGAGTTTCGAGGAATTGAAGAAGAGGTTGACTACCGCACCGATCTTGACTTTGCCTAATGGGAGCGATGGCCTAGTGATTTACATTGATGCTTCGAAAGAGGGTTTGGGTTGTGTGTTGATGCAGAATGGGAAAGTGATTGCGTATGCTTCAAGGAAGTTGAGCCCGAGTGAACAGAATTACCCGACTCATGATATGGAGTTGGCGGCGATAGTCTTTGCGTTGCACAAATGGAAGCACTATCTTTATGGAGCGAAGTTCGAGATTTTCACGGATCACAAGAGTTTGAAGTACCTATTCTCTCAGAAGGAATTGAACAACCGACAGCGCCGATGGATGGAATTGTTGAAGGATTATGATTGTACGATTTCTTATCATCTGGGGAAGGCGAATGTAGTAGCCGATGCGATTAGTAGAAAGTCTTATGTGGCCTCGATGATGGTTCGAGAGTGGAAAATGCTTGAGGATGTTCGAGATTGGTCTCCTCGTGAATCGAGACATGGGGCTATTTTTGCGAATATTAGGGTATCTCCGACCCTAATTCAGAGGATAAAGGAAGCTCAGAAAGAAGATCCCGAGTTGGTGAAGAAAATGGGTAAATTGAAGGAAAAGAACTTCGAGGATTTTTCTTTGAGTTCGAGTGGAGTGTTGACTTTCCGTGGTCGTTTGTGCGTACCCGATGTTGGCGGAATAAAGAGGCAAGTTTTAGATGAGGGTCACAAATCGAGGTATACAATTCATCCGGGTAGTACGAAGATGTATCAGGATTTGAAGCAACAATTTTGGTGGATCAATATGAAAAGGGAAATAGCGGAGTATGTTTCGAAGTGTCTAACTTGTCAGCAGGTCAAAGCCGAGCATCAGAGACCCGCGGGACTACTTCAGCCATTATAGATTCTCGAGTGGAAATGGGAGCATGTGACTATGGATTTCATTACGGGACTACCTCGTACCCGTAGGAAGTATGACAGTGTTTGGGTAATAGTGTATAGATTGACCAAGAGTGCACATTTCTTGCCTATTGACATCAGATATTCGATGGAGAAGCTTGCGACCCTTTACTTCGACGAGATCGTTAGATTGCATGGGGTTCCGGTTAGCATTGTGTCAGATCGAGACCCGAGGTTTACTTCTAGATTCTGGAAGGCGTTTCAGGAAGCTTTGGGTACAGATTTGCGATTCAGTACATCTTTTCACCCCCAGACCGATGGTCAATCCGAGAGGACCATTCAGATTTTGGAGGATATGTTGCGAGCTTGTTCGATAGACTTTTCCGATTCTTGGGATAGACATTTACCGTTAGTGGAATTCTCTTACAACAACAGTTATCAGGCTAGTATCGAGATGGCACCGTATGAGGCTTTGTATGGAAGAAAATGTAGATCGCCTATTTGTTGGGATGAGGTCGGTGAGGCGAAGATCGTGGGTATTGATTTGCTTCAGGATTCAGTCGAGAAAGTTAGAGTTATCCGGGATCGATTGAAAACAGCCCAGAGTCGACATAAGAGCTATGCAGATAACCGAAGGCGAGATCTTAGTTTTTAGACCGGTGATTTTGTGTTCTTAAAGGTGTCTCCAAAGGTGGGTATTCGTAGGTTTGGGAAGAAAGGCAAATTGGCTCCGAGGTTTATTGGTCCGTTTGAGATTTTGGGGAAAGTGGGACTTCTTGCGTATCGACTTGCGTTACCGCCATCTTTGGACCGATTGCATAATGTTTTTCACGTTTCTATGCTTCGGAAGTATGTTCATGATCCATCTCACGTGTTACCGAGGGTACCGGAGGATATAGAGCCCGATATGACTTATGAGGAATGACCGGTTCGGATCTTAGATTCTAAAGTTCAAGAATTGAGGAACAAAAGTATTTCATTGGTTAGAGTTCTTTGGAGGAATCATAATATCGAGGAGTCGACGTGGGAGCTCCGAGATGAGATCGAGAGGAAATTTCCGTGGCTTTTTAATTCGGGTAAGTCTCGTTAAAATTCGGGTCGAATTTTCTTTAAGGGGGAGTGAATGTCACGACCCGAAATCTAGGCTCTATTTTATTAGTAATAAATAATTATTATTTATTTATTTGCTTATTTATTTATTTAAATTATTATTTACCTAAATAATTATGTGTGCAATTTATGTGTTATAATAATTTATGCCTAGCATTTTAATTGAGTCATTTGGGTTAGTGTGGTATTGTTGAGTCTTAATTGTTAGTAGGGAGTATAGTATTGTGTTAGTAGAAGGGGAGGGGCCTAGATGTAACTTTTTAAATAATTTCCCTACTCCCTCCCTACTCCTTCCCTCACCTCCCTCATCCTCACACTCCACCTCTCAGCAAACTCTCTCTCTCTCTCCTCCATTTGTGTAAGTAAGCTTTCTCTCCCTTCTCTCTTCATTTTCTTCCTCTTCCTCTTGTTATTTCTCATTTCTTAAAACGTGAATCTTGTTTAGATCGTCGATAGGTTCGTGTGGAGTCAAAAATATTTGAAATCCATCATCTTTGGGAAATCTCAAGTAAGTTGCTTTTCCCCCATTTTGATGCTAAAATGTTCATATCATGTTTATATAATGCTTGATGTGTTATATTTGAAGTTTGGTTGAGTTTAGAGTTTATTTGGGTTTTTGGTTAAAAATGGTGATTGTTATGAATGTTGGAATTAAATCTTGGTTTTGGTTGATAAATGGTGTTATTTAGGTCCCCTTTTTAGTTAGATGTTGTTTGGGTACTTTGGGATCAAGTTGGGAGTGTTGATTGTGAGAAATTTGGTTTTGGGTAAGAAAATGGAAGAACCCATTTGGTTCTTGCCGTTTTCCGGCGACCTGGGTGCGTGGGCGACCGCCCATGGGTGGTTTGGGCGACCGCCCATGAGATCAGTTGATCCGGAGAATTTGAGTAAAAGTGAGTGGGCGACCGCCCACTTTTGGGTTGGGCGACCGCCCATGAAGTCAGTTGGTTTTAGGCATGGGTGTGGGCTTTGGGCGACCGCCCGGACTGGCTATGGGCGACCGCCCATATCAGCTGTCCTGAGTACCTTTGTTTTCGAATTGTTTTATGGTTCAAGCCCGATCTAGGCTCGAAGTATCACCCTAGTTAACTTAAGATAACATCGTGGAACACTTCATTAAGTGGAATTGATTTTTATGTGAATAAATATGATATGGAATTTGATTAAGTATCATTTTGGGAATGTGGTCCATCCTTGATGTGTTGTTGGATTGGTTTACCTTTGTGGTAATTTATTTGGATTGGTTCCCAACTTTGGAATCATTAGTTGTTTATCGTGCTAATATATTATTACTTAGCATTTATTTGGAAGCCCAGCTGGCATATTTGTTGCATCGGGCGATGGGAAAGATTATAATGGCAAAGCCAAGTCCATTATAATGTTGACCATTGTTTGCCCTTACTATACCCCTTTTCCAGATTGGCCTTGGAAGAGATAAGTTAGCTTCCTTTGTGAATGTATCTAGCTACCGAGCATGACTTTGTGGCATGGCTCTTGTCCTTTGTGACACTCTTATGGTTATCGTTCCGGTACCGGGGGTTTTCTCTTCGGCTTTCATGCTATTATGAAGACGTGATTTGTTGATTATTGAAGCTGCGCAGCGATCCTTTATTTGGATGTATCGGTTTGGAAACCTTGGCTAATATCCTTTGTTACGTGTTTATTTCCGCTGCTATTTATTATCTGATAATTGCTATGTTATATGAGATATTGATGTTGTTATTACTTATTGTATCATAACATGTCATGTAGTTGCATTAGTAACTTATTGAGATTTATCTCACCCCGTTTCTTGTTTCAAATTGTTTTTCCTTAACCCCCCCAGGTGCTAAGGATTAGTCTCGCTGATCACGAGAAAGAGGACGTCGAGTGTGGATACATTCTTTTGGGGAAAGTTGTTATAGGTTGGTTTACATTATATAAATGTGTAACCTTTTTGGGATAGTTGTACCAAACAATGACGTCATTAAGAATTGTACATTTTTATTTTGTTGGGCATAAACTTGTGGAAGTTTATGATAGTTGTATTTGGTTATTATCAAACTTGGATTTGTAAAACTTTGGATCATCACCTTTTGGTATCAAATGGAATTTTTAACTTCGGTATTTCACAGTTTTGGTTTTAGAGTCGGCGTCCAGCTCGCGATCTCGGGCCCGCGGGGTTCGGGGTCGCGAAACTCACGAAGGCAAGTAAGTCATTAAGAGAGAAGAGAAGGAAAGCCCCAGTTTGATTGCAATAAACTGGGAGTATCGCAAAAAGAAGAGAAACCCCTAGACTCGACAAGGAACGGATAGCGATTCCAAATCTAAGAAAGTTGTTCAATCTTTTGGTGATTAATTCATTGGCAAATGAATCGTATAAAGATGTCATGACAAGTTCGAGAGGAAGGCCGATCACCATAACGCGCTAGGGCTAAACATATCTTCTTTCTTGCATGAGACCGGACCCGAATGTTGCCTACATTCCTCCAGTGAAGAGGCTCAGGGCACCGTAGTTCTTGTGGATGCTCCATTCGTCGAGATGGTTGTTGCTTCATCCTTCATCGGTGGAATGATGTTGATCTTGTACTTATTTGATTGAGGGGGATTTTTTTTTTTTTTTTTTTTTGTGCTCTAACTTTTGCCTAGGTTGATTTGAGGATTTCAACCTAGTGAGTTTTTTTTTTTTTTTTTAATCCCCTTTTGAAAACTTTGCTTCATGATTGTTGCTCCACCTTTCTTTGTCTTGATTTCGTCGTTGATGTTGGCATCGATGTTTATCCCCTAGGCGTTCAAGTGACGGCCTTCGTTCTAAAACTTGTTTAGACATCTTTTCATCATTTTGCCAAGAATTAGATTGAACAACTTGGAATAATGTATGAGGACAAGAACGACTTTTATTTGATAAGTGACTCAAAATTTAACATTGGACGAGAGAAAACTTTAATGCACCCTTAAGAGGACTTTGACTCTTTTTTTTTATTCCTATTACTAGGTAGAGAAAGAGAAACGGAGATTGTTGTCATCGTAGACCTCATCATCGTTGTAGTCCTCATTGTCGTTGTAGTCTTCCATGTCGTTACTCGGGTTGCTCGGGAACCCTTCGTCGTTGAAGCTTGTCTCATAGGAGGACTCGGCCACTTCTCGGAGCAAATTGTCAACTCTAATACCCGCATCATACATGCTTGCAAAATCCGGATAAAAGGCCCCACTAAAATGAGTGCGGTAGTCTATTTTCAAACACTTCTAGAAGATGTCCATTTGTTCCTTCTTTGAGGGCCTATCAATAATCTCGGCTAACTTGTCATTCCAACGGCGAGAGAAGTCCCCAAATGAATCATCACCCTCTTGCACGGTGCTCTCCAATTCTTTCTTGGTGGTACGGAACATAAAATTGCCTTGGTATTGCTTCTTGAAGGCAAGCATAGCGGCATCCCAATTGAGGCGGGTGGAAACCGGAAGACCCATATACCAATCTTTTGCGACCCCCTCGATAGTAAGTGGGAAGCATTGTGCCATCATTTGAGGAGACACTTTCTTTGGTAGCATGGCCCAAATGTAGGAGTCGACATGAGCATCGGGACAAGAGGTGCCTTTGAACTTGCCAATATCGGGCATCTTGAATTTTTCAGGAAGATCCACCATAGTGTTCACGAGAAAAGAAGCATGATGAAGATCGGAGCTTGGGCCTTTGTGAAAATTTAGCCCACTAAGATTTTGGTCAATGTAGGACATGAGAGTGTTGACCAAACCTGTATTGATGCCTTGGACCTTTCTTTCATTCGTGAGCCCCTTCAATTGGTCCTCAAGTTTGGATACTTCTCTTTTATGGGCCATTTCCACATGCTCGTAACGGTCTCGCCATAAATCATCCTTGCGGCGAACATCCTCGGCTAGTGTATCATTTTGCCCTTTCAATACTTTCACCATGTTGAGTAACCCTTCGTTGGACACGGAAATGTTCTCACCCTTGTTGTTGTTGCCGTTGGAAGCCATTAGACCTATTGAGAGAACACGGTTGATCTTAGGTTGGTCCCACAAATACCTTTTGAGTAAAATAAATTCACCCACAAACAAAGGAAAAGACTCGACCATATAAGAAAAATGACTCTTTTTTTTTATAAGTCGGAGGGACGGGGTCCCTTTTGGGGTTTCTAAGAAGATAATGGAATCTTCACACTAGTATATAGACCATCTCGCGGTCCCATATACTCATCGGATTCCATCACGTTTGTGAATCCTACATGTATCGGGATTAAACTAAATCAATGTAGTAAAGCATGCATGCGGGGACAGATTTTTTATTTTCGTCCAAAATAACCACTTTTGGGGATGGATTTTTATTGCGTCCGTATCAACAAGTTGGCATGTATGATTTGAAAACATTAGTTTAGGGAAATCTCGGTACATGAAAACCGACTTGGTCACGGAGTGTTAGACCCTAACTAGAATTGTGTGGTTTGTGCTCGGCTAAAGAGAGGCTTAAAGGTCACCCCCGGCATGTAGTCTTGAACTATGCCACGGGCTGAGGTTGACCGCTTCGAAAGAGTCAAGGTCGGGTGGAGCTTGAAACTTTCTAGGACGGGCCTCGACGGGTTTGGGGTTGGACTTATGCGACTCGATGGTGAGCAGTTAATAGGAATTATGTGCGCGTAGTGTGAGGTCCATCACGTGACAATTTTTTTTTTTTAAAGAAATAATAAAAAACAAATAAGCACGTATTTACAACTTTCGAATCACCCGTGTGACCGATATAATTAAAACAAAGAATTAAAAGATGGGTTTGTGTAGGCCCGGTGCCCACGCACTGTCAAAACTGCTCTGTTCCGTGCACTGTTCTGTTTTGGAAAGTTGCCCAGACGAGCGCGCTTTATGCTATGAGGATGGGAGGCGCGCGCCTTAGGCACTAGAGGGCAGAGGCGCCCGCTTCTGGGCAATACCTGCAAATTCATGGGTTCAAGGGACTGCCTTGACCCTAAATAAAAACACTTTTCCCCTGCAGAAACTGTTAGCACAATAACATGAAATTTGAAGGACAAGATGAGAGGCGGGCGATTCTGGTGGTGAAGGTGGGATGCGCGCGCCTTAGGCCAAGAAGGCTAGAGGCGCATGCGTCTCACCTTTTTCCACCAGAATGCCCAGAAAACTGTAAAAAGAACACCAAAAATGAAAAACGCAAGTTTAACCTTCTAAGTCCCCAGCGGAGTCGCCACTGTAGATACCCCGGGAAACCACGGCTTGTCTAGAGCGCGTGAATTAACCTAGGATGTCTACTTGGTTTTATGTTTTAGAGTCGCCACCCACATTTTTAGAGGAACGCGAGAAAACCTAAGAGAATAGCCTTTTTGTACGAAAATCAGAGATTCGGGAGAGAAGGGTTCGGGGGTTAGGTGACGGAGTGGGAAGTACTTAAACACCCACTCCGCCCCGCTTACGCGGGTCTTGCTACAATTGGTGTTCTAGTGCTAAATGTCCTTCAATTTATTAATATAAAAAAAGTGCTAACAATTACAATGAAAAGAAAGGGGAAATTAAAAGAGAAATGATTTTATTAATTTAATGCTAAAAATTACATGTTGAATTATTGTTAAACAATTATATTAAAGAATGAAAAGTAAATTAAAATGGAGTTTGGAATGTTGGAATGTAACCTTGGCCAAACTTCAATAGTGAAGTGGTCTTTTGGTTGTATTCCCTTTTATGGAGATTGCATACTAGTAAGACACAAATAAAAGAGAAGGAGAAAACTTGTACCTTTAGAAAAGAGAACTTGAAACCTTGACTTGAAAGTGTTGTTGTTGTAGAGAAATGGTTGTGTAGAAATTTGTGTTGAGTTTTGTTGTGTTAAACTCTTGTTGGGAGAACTCTTGTAAAGAGAATTCTTGGGAGAATTGTGTATAGTGTATTTGTGTAGAGATTTCAAGTCAAAAGAGAAGGTCCTTTCTAAGGTAGAAGAAGGTGGTTTTTATAGGTAAAAAGGAGAGGGAAAGGTTGGAGGGAAAAGATGATCATCCATGTGAAATGGAATTGACCAATCAAAAATAAGATAAATAAAATAATAAATGAAAGAAATAAAAGAAAATCAAATAAAATAAAAAGGAAATATTTTGTTTTAAAGAAAAGGCTTAGAATATGGGATTGGGAGTTGTGAAATAAGGGGGGATGAATGTGGATGAAAAAGGGAGTGTTTGTGATCAAGAAAAGGGAGGGAAAAAGGCTGCAATCTGTAACTGCCATAATGGGAAGCGTGCGAGTCCCGCTTTTGGGGCGAGAGGCGCGCGAGTCCCGTTGACAGTGTCGGAGGCGCCCGCGGGTAAAAATGACAGAAAGACAGAAATGACTCTAAAATTAATTATGTTATGCAGTTTAGTCCAAAACTAACGGAATCAGTTAGGAACTTAACAGAAGTAACAGAAATTAACAAACACAAGTTAAATAAAAATACTATGTATGCAATCGGGGTGATAGGTCCAAAGCGGGGTGTCTACACTTCCATATGATGATCATTGTGTTTGACGTACTCAAACGCTACCCTTAACCAGGTAGTTATAAAGGCTACGATTGGCACACTCAGATTCTTGTAGGGAAGAATGATAAGTCAAGATGAGATTTATCCCTCTCTCAAGAGAGATATCTTCTTGGCCACTCGATGAGTGAGATTGATGATAGTGTATGGCCATACCCAAATGAATTGATGTGTTCAATATCATTTGCTCATATCAATCTACTTGGGATCGAGAAAGCATTGGACAACATAAGTTGACGTGGACCATGACTTATGTCCAATATGATATCGCGTGACAAAGGGATTGTGATATGTTCTATTAAGGTAACTTTGGACTTTCAAAGTTATACTATTGGGTAGTCATAATGGCTTGCTAGTGTCCGCTTATGACTTACGGGTTCTGACTTGTTCGGACTCGTTACCAACATAGTATAATCCTATTGGGTCACACACAAAGAACGAATTGAAAAGGCTAAAAATCTGCGAAACTGCAGAACCAGTTTGGTACGGCTGGCTAGGAAGAGAACGGCTCCAATGGAGCCGTACTGCTCCCTGGCCCGTCCCATTCCAGTTTCTGCAGATTTCCTCTTGGAGAAGGAATCCCGGGTCCAATTAGAATTAGGTCAAACCCTCATATAAATATATGCAGACGAGATTGACAGCCTCTATGGTTGATTTTAGAAATCAATAACCATTATTTGAGAAAAAAAAACATAGAGAGAGAGAGGAATTATTTATTTTGTGATTTAGAATCAACAAAATACAATAATCAATGAAGCAAAATAATTCATACGAAGAAAGTGTTTCTTCATCATCAAGCCTTGAATCTAGCAATCAATCAAGAAGGTGTTCTTGAGTTTGTTCGACGTGTGGATACTGATAGAGGGTGTTTGCTTTAGCACCTTAAAGTCTGTATTCATGGATGCGATCTTCAAGGGTTAGTATTCTTTCATCTTGTATTTAATTTAATCAACATGGACGGATCCGGGCTCATGGGTGTTTGATTTCATGTTATTATTCTGCTGCGCATGGTGCATCAAAACCCAACAGTGGTATCAGAGCCCCGTTCATCGTTGATTATTTTAATATATCATGTTTAAATTATTTAATTCGATTATATAATTTTGCATGATAATAAGATGATTGTGTGATTAAGGTTTTATATGGGATATAAAATTTATGAGCGTGAATATGGGGATTATGTGATTATTATATTGATGAGATCCATATGAATAATTGCATATTAGGGATATCTGTTGGGTATGATTATCTCTTAACCCTCATACTCATGTTAGAATTGATTGATACCATCACCTATTAGTATTTTATGGACTTTAAGACCCTATGTAAGAAGTTTAATAACTTAAATTTTTAGCTTAGTCCATTTTATAGCATAAGCTTAGAATATAGGACTTGGAGCGAAAATGAATGAAGAACTAAGCAAGCCTTTTGTCTCTGCGCAGGACTTCTCTGCGCAGGACATCACTGCGCAGGTCTTTGCTGCGCAGCTTTCAACCTTGCTCAGTTTTCAACGTCTTCAGATTACCTAACTTGGAAAGCGCTTAAAAGATGTACGCTTATTAAGTGTTGAGCTGTGCAAAAATGACAAAACTAGTACACTCAGCAGATCCAACGATGGAGATGCGCTCAGATGAAATAATTCAAATGAAGACAGCTGTCCACCTTCTAGAAGAATCTTTTGAATTTGGTCTTCATGCTTTGACTCCAACGGCTCAAGGACTACTGCGCACCAATCATATTGTGCCAGCTCATGATCCTTGATCAGAGTTCCAAACAGCTATAAAGGACACCTGCGCACCAATCATATTGTGCCAGCTCATCGTCCTTGCTCAGAGCACCAACGGCTACTTTTAAGCTCTCAGCTATTGTAGACACCCCGCCTTGGACCGCTCACCCCGATTGCACGGTTGATTTTGTGTTTCTCCCTCTTTTAAGTGTTTTTTGTCAGTTTCTGTTACTTCCGTTAAGTTCTTGACTGACTTCGTTAAGTCCAGGGACTAAACTGAATAACAGGGCTGACTTTGCAGTCCATTCTGTCAAAAAAGCCTTCTCTAAGTCGCGCGCCTCCGACAAAAGGAGCCAGAAGCGCGCGCCTTCCACACCCAAGGTGGGAAGCGCGCGTCTCTGGGCGTCAGTTATAGATTTCTGACCAAGAATCTCCCCCTTGCTCATTTTACATGATTTTGCCCGGGAAAGATTTCTTGGTGACCTCGTTTTGGCACCAAAAACATCCTTTTTACACTTATAATAACCCCTCTTCTCCACCATTTCAAAGGACTCTTTTTAGCACTCTTAAGAGAGGACTTTTGATCATTAAGAAAACTCTACACAAAATACTTTCAAAGCATTTCCCAAGAAGTTCTCTAAGAAGTATTTGAAGGTTCTTGAAGCATAGGTAAAAAAGTTCATCTTCCTCCTTCTCTACTTCATCTCTTCTCTCTTTTACTTTAATCAAACGTGCAATCATCCCAAATCATTTTGGGACATGACACCAACGACTACTTCACTTCATTGAAGCTAGTCAAGGAGTCATCTCCCTACATTCCAAAACCCCCTTTTTAACCCCTTTTATCATTATCGAAGAATAGGAAGAACATTTTGATTATGTAGATTTTGAACAAGCAAGACCAACATTAGTCGGGCGAGATGGGTGTTTAAGTACTTCCCATCTCGTAACCCAACCCCCGAACCTCATAACAAGAATCTCCGTTTTCGTATCAAGTTAGACATCCTAGGAACAACACACGCGCTCTAGCCAAGCCGTGCTCCTCCCGGGGTATCTACAGTGCCGACTCCGCTGGGGACTGTTTGAGGGTTAAACTTGAATTTTGTTCAAAATCTACATCTTTTCTGGGCATTCTGGTCTCTGATGGGGGAGGCGTGCGTCTCTGGCCTTCTTGGCCTAAGGCGCGCGCATCCCACATCAAGGACCAGAATCGCCCGCCTCCCATATGTTCTTCCTAGTTTTCTCTTCTTTTCTTCTACACTAATAATTTCTGCAGGGGTTACAATACATTCAGGACCAGGGCAATCCCCTGAGTTCAAAGTCTGACATTCTGACAGGTTTGCCCAGAAGCGGGCGCCTCCCATAGACATTGCGCCATGCGCGCGCTTCCCATAACACCAGCCAGAGGTGCGCGCTTCTGGGTAGGTTTCCAGGACAAGAACATGTTTCAAAACAGAGCAGATTTGATGGGGTGTGGGCACAGTTGCCTGCATCAGACCTAATCTGGCCTTTTAAACTGTTTTACTTTCGTGTTTTATTTTATCGGTCACACGGGTGATTCGAGAGTTGTAATTTATGTGCTTATTTGCTTTTCTTTCAAAAAAAAAGTAAAAAATGTTTTGTCACATGTTAGACCTCACACTACGTGCACAAATTCCTATAAATTGCTCACTATCGAGTCGCACAAGTCCAACCCCAAACCTGTCGAGGCCCGTCATAGGAAGTTTCAAGCTCCACCAGACCTTGACTCTTTTGAAGCGGTAAACCTCAGCCCGTGGCGTAGTTCATGACTACATGCCGGGGGTGACCTTAAGCCTCTCATTTAGCCGAGCACGAGCCAACACAATTCTAGTTAGGGTCTAACACTTCGTGACTAAAGTCGCTTTTCATATGCCGAGATTTCCCTAAACTAATGTCTTCAAATCATACATGCCAAGTGGTTATCATGGTCGAAATAAAAACCCATCCCCAAGTGGTTATTATGGACGAAATAAAAATCCGTCCCCGCATGTATGCTTTAATACATTAATTTAGTTTAATCCCGACATGTGTAGGATTCACAAGCGTGATGGAATCCGATGAGTATATGGGACCGCGAGATGGTCTCTATACTAGTGTGACGATTCCATTATTTTCTTAGAAACTCAAAAGGGATTCCGTCCCTCCGTCTTATAAAAAAAAAGAGTCTTTTCTTATGTGGTTTTGAGTCGTGTGCCCAATGTGTGCTCTAAACCCCTTCATGGACCGAAAGTGTACTCAAGACTGACAAGGGCCTCTTCTGCAATATAGGTTCAATTGTTACTTACCGTGTCTACCGGGATTCAACGAATCGGTTAGTTCGTGAAGAGATCACTCCAACAGCTTCGACAGCATCAATGGCCGGCGGCTCTAACGCCGACAACACCATGACTCTCGAGCAACTCTCCACCATGGTCCAACTTCTCCAAGAACAAGTCTCCACACTTATTAAGGAGGCTCAAAGAAAAGATGACATTTGGCAATCCCACCTCGATAACCAAAAGGGAGGCCCATGAGGCCGAAATGGAGCTCATGAAAGAAAAGCTCACCAAGCTCGCCAATGGCAAAGGCAAAGAGAATAATGAGGAGTCCGAATGGACTAAGGGTCTGTTTTAAATCCCTTATGTTAGTGCCCGTACCAAGAAGATGGGAGAACTAAGCAACGAGAACAATGAGCCCAAGATGGTTGATTCAATCATGGCCTACATAGATCAACGCTTCAACGGTCTCAACTTGGGGAAAGGCTCCGATACAAGCCTCTATCAGTCATCCATTCTCATGAACACAATGGCTTCCCTCCCCGACAAGTTCAAGATGCCCGACATCAGCAAGTTCAAAGGCAACTCTTGTCCCATGGAACACATAGAGACTTACATTTGGGCTATGGTACCAAACAAGGTCTCTCCCAAGGTTATGGCACAATGCTTCCCCCTTACTCTCGAGGGGGCGGCAAAGGATTGGTATGCTACTCTCCCGCTCACAGTCCGTCTTGATTGGGACGCCGCCATGCTTGCCTTCAAGAGTCAATACCAAGGCAACACCACCCACCGGCCAACCAAGAAAGAGCTTGAAAACACCACTCAAAGGGACAACGAGTCCTTTATTGACTTCACTAGAAGGTGGAATGACAAGCTTGCTGAGATTGTCGAGATGCCTAATACTAAGGAGCAAATAGACATCTTCCTTAAGTGTCTAAAGATTGATCTCCGCACCCACCTTAGTGGGGCTTGCTATGCCGATTTCTCTCAAATGTATGAGGCGGGGATCCGAATGGATGAGCTACTTAGGGAAATCAATAAAAGTGCTCCTACCCTCCGTTACAAGGCCGCCTCCAGCTCCTCAAAAGAAGCTTCAGTTAATGCCGCCACCACCGACAAGGGGAATTACAAAAAGGTGTAGACACCCCGCCTTGGACCTCTCACCCCGATTGCATACAAAGTATTTTTATTTAACTTATTTTCATTAATTTCTGTTACTTCGGTTAAGTTCCTAACTGATTCCGTTAGTTTTGGACTGAACTGCATAACATAATTAATTTTAGAGTCATTTCTGCCTTTCTGTCATTTTTAGAATCGCGCGCTTCCGGCACTGCTAACGGGCCGCGCGCGCCTCCCGTCCCAAAGGCGGGACTCGCGCTCTGTCCGATATGGCAGTAACGGATTGCACCTTATTTCCCTCCCTTTTCTTATTTACAAACATCTTTTCTTGATCACAAAAACCATCTTTTTACATCCACATTCATCCCCCCTTTTCTCATTAACTCCCAATCCCACACTTCTAGCCTTTTCATTAAAACAAAATATTTCCTTTTTATTTTATTTGATTTTATTTTATTTATTTTATTTATTATTTTATTTATCTTATTTTTGATTGGTCAATTCCATTTCACATGGATGATCATCTTTTCCCTCCATCATCTCCCTCTCTTTTTTACCTATAAAAACCATCATCTTCTACCTTGGAAAGGGACCTCATTTTTTAGACTTGGAACTTTCTCTCTACACAAATTCTATATCATTTTTCCCTACACAAATTCTCCCAACAAGAGTTTTACGCAACGAAACTCTACACAAATCTCTACACAACAACATCATTTTCAAGTCCAAGTTTGAAGTCTTCTTTCTAAAGGTACAAGTCTTTTTTTTATTCTATTCATGTTCTAGTCAATGTATGCAATCCCCATTAATGGGACACGACCAACATGACTACTTCACATATTGAAGTTAGTTAAGGTTATCTCCCTACATTTTAATCTCAACTTTAATTCACCATGTTAATTTCTCTTCATCTCTTAATGTAATTCTTTAACATTACTTGTTACATGTAATCTTTATCATTAAATAAATAAAACAATTCTATTTTATTTCCCCTTTATTTCCCCTTTTCTTCTCATCACAATTGTTAGCACATTTCTATTTAATTAATTGAAGGACATGTAAATATTAGAACACCAATAGTAGCAAGACCCGCGTAAGCGGGGCGGAGTGGGTGTTTAAGTACTTCCCACTCCGTCACCTAACCCCCGAACCCTTCTCTCCCGAATCTCTGGTTTTGTATATAAATTAGGCTATTTCTAGGTTTTTCTTATGTTCCTTTAAAAACATAGGTGGCGACTCTAAACAATCTAAAACAAGTTAGACATCCTAGGACAATTCACCGCTCTAGCCAAGCCGTGGTTCCCCGGGGTATCTACAAAAGGTTCCTCCACCCCAAAGCAAGAAGTCTCAAAATGACCGTGTCTACACGCCTCTCCAAGGCATGACTCAAATCGAGGCCTTCGAAGTTCTCAAATCAAAGGGGCAAGTCACACCCATACAAGGGTACCAACCTAAGACGGTCAATGCTAATCATGCTCATCACAAGTATTGTGGCTACCACCAATATAGTGGCCACACCACCAAGGAATGCTTCGTTCTCCGCAATGTCATCCAAGATCTCATAGACAAAAAGGAATTCATAGTTCCTAATGTGGGTGGTGTCAATGTAATAAAGGTAGGAGAATTTGAGGAGACCACTCATTCAATCCCAATTGTGAGTGAGGGCTCCAATGCCATGAATAAGATTGATAATTCTTGTTATGTTGTGACTTACGATGAGGTAATGAGGGAAGTACTAGAGAATAGGAAAAAGAAGCAAGATGGGAGCGTCAACATGCTAACTCGATCCATAGCAAGCAACCCCTCCACTTCTGCACCAAGCACCTCTTCTCAAAGGTCGCAAGCTCGCGACACTCCCGAAGACCCTCTACTAGTTCAACTCAAGAAAACTCAAGCCAACATCTCCATTTGGGACCTCATTGCATCCTCAAATAAGCACCGATATCTTGTCATCAGTAATCTCGACGACACGTCAATCTCTCCCGATACGACTCCCGAAGACCTTACGGCAATGATAGGTCACATTCATTTTGGCAATGTCATCACCTTTGCCGACATGGACCTCCCACCATTTGGGTCCGATCACAATGAGGCTATCTACCTTAAGGTAAGAGCAAGGGGGAGACCCATTTCAAGAGTCTTAGTTGACGGTGGTTCCGCACTCAACCTAATGCCCGGCCGAATCATGGGCATACTGGGGCTTAAGAATTCAGATTTGAAGCCTTCTACTCAAGTAATCTAAGGTTACGACAACACTGCCCGTACAGTCATGGGTATGGTGGAAATAGACATTGAGTTTGGGAGCATGGTCATGTCCGTCCCGTTTCAAGTACTCGATGTGCCTTCTTCATTCAATTTGCTTTTGGGCCGACCGTGGATACACAGTTCTAATGCCGTCCCTTCAACTCTCCATCAGTGTGTAAAGTTCAGAAATGGGGATGAAATAGTGACCGTTATGGCGGAAAACATCACTATCCACAAAAAGGGGGAACCCATCCACCAAATTCAGCATGGTTTAGCAGACTCTACCCTCTCCGGCGTCTCAATCAACGCCATTGACAAAGAAGGGGGAAACAGATCATGGACCCTCGGTAATCGCAAAGTCCTCCGCATGATGAGGAACATGAACTACTTCCCTGGTTTAGGCCTAGGGAAATATCAACAAGGGAGAATACAACCCATTGAGGTTCCTTTTGTTAAGAACACGTTTGGTCTAGGATATGAACCTTCCAAAGACGACTTAAAACACGAGCAAGCCGTCAGGAATGAAAAGGCCCGAGCTCGTAGGGAAGGCCGTCATTATGAGATTCCCAATCTAAGGCCTTACCGCAAGATGTTGAATGGGTATTTTGTTCGCCAGGGGGAAGCTGTTCCGTACATGATCTTTCCCGAGCCATGGGTTAACAGCAAAAGCATCAGAAAGCCCGGCCTTGAGATCTTTGTCGACTGCGAGATTCAGAAGTCCGAAAGGGAACCAACTCCCATATCACCCCGTGAATGGTGGGGGAAGAAAATGACCATAGAGTCCAAGACAGAGATCACCGTGGGGGAAGAATTGACAGATTTAGCCTCCATGTTCGAGGAACTTGCCATCATGGATGAGTGCCAAGTCAATGCCATCTATGACACCGACACGAGAAGGGAGACTATCAATGAGATCCATCCAAGCTCCGAGCCGATCAATAACTGGTATTCTACGAAGGGACCCATGGTATATGAGGAATTCTTGGTCGAGAAGATGGGTTGCATTCCGCGCAAGGTTACAAAGGAAGACTTGTTCACTTTCACTTTCGAGTCTGAGAGTGTTTCTGATACCCTCACCCAAGAGGATATGGAGGCCATAGCCGAGCGTGTGTTCCCTTTCTTTGTTAAAGAAAAATTTGATCTTTCTGAGTACCCCGAGATTGCAAATATCATGAATGATGAATTAACTAATAACGAATCTAATGAACTAGTTAATAATGATTCAAATAATGATGAAATAGACCACGAAAACACAACATACTTAAATGAACTTGCTCAACAGGTCCGTAGTAGTGGTGAAAATGGTCCAGGGGCTGACGAAGAATTGCATGTTGTTAATCTGGGTACCGATAAAGAGCCGAAAGAAACCAAGATCGGAAGCTTCTTTAAGAGGGAAGAGAAAGACAGATTGACTGCACTGCTCAGAGAGTTCGTGGATGTGTTTGCATGGTCATACAAAGACATGCCAGGTTTGGACAGAAAGGTCGCTGAACACAGAATTCCGATCAAAGACGATGCCAAGCCAGTCAAACAGAAGCTCAGAAAGATCAATCCAGAATGGTCTCTACAAGTCAAAGAAGAGATAGAAAAGATTCTCAGTGTGGGATTCATCAAAGTTATTGAATATCCGACATGGCTAGCTAATGTGGTCATATTCCGAAAAGCCAACGGCAAGGTCCGTGTTTGTGTAGATTTCCGGGATTTGAACAAAGCTTCTCCAAAGGATGACTTTCCACTACCCAACATCGACATGCTAGTCGACTCCACCGCTGCCTACGAGGTCCGTTCATTTCTGGATGGTTTTGACGGGTACAATCAGATTCTCATGGCCGAGGAGGATCAATACAAAACTGCTTTCACCACACCATGGGGCACCTTTTGCTACACAGTCATGCCGTTTGGGTTAAGGAACGCTGGGGCTACCTATCAAAGGGCCGTAATAGACTTGTTCCATGATATGATCCACAAAGAGATTGAGGTTTATGTGGACGACATGATCATCCACTCAAAAGGGACCGACGGTCAAAATTTGATCGATCTCCGCAAGTTCTTTGAAAGGCTTCGTCAACACAAGATGAGGCTCAAGAAGCTTTCGACCAAGTGAAGCATTACTTGACATGCCCTCCAGTCTTGGTTCCACCTCACAAAGAGAAGCCTCTCTTGGTCTATCTCATAGTAAACGATGAAGCCCTAGGGGCTATGCTAGCACAAGAGCAACGAGACTCCAGAAAGGAGAATGCCATTTACTTTGTCAGTCGCCGATTTCAAGGAGGCGAAAAGAACTACTCTATCTTAGAGAAGTCATGTGCAGCACTGGTTTGGGTTACTCAAAAGCTCAAACATTACATGGAAGCCTTTCCGATCAAGCTAGTAGCAAAAGTGGACCCACTCCGCTACATCTTCGAGAAGCCTTTCATGTCGACAAGGATAGCCAAATGGTACTTCATGCTCGCCGGCTATGACATCACTTACGTCACACTCAAATCCATCAGGGGGAAAGTGTTCAGTGATCAGCTTGCTGAATTTCTGTGTGACGAAGTGAAGGGGGAAGACTTACAGTTTCCCGACGAGCACTTGGTTTGCACTACAACCGAGGAAAATAAATGGCAACTTTTTTTTTGATTGCGCCGCCAACAAACATGGTTTTGGGATATGAATGTTGCTTGTCGATCCAAAGGACATCTACACTCCAATTGCCACCCGTCTCGAATTCGAAGCTACCAACAACATTGCCGAGTATGAGGCATGCATAGCGGGGCTAGAAGCAGCCCTAGAAAGAAATGTCACAGAACTAGAAGTATTCGGTGACTCCCTGCTCCTTATCAATCAAACATCGGGTAAATGGCGAATCCAAGACCCGACCCTTCAACAGTACAGTCGACACCTCGAGGAATTGGTAAAACAGTTTCAAGACATCACGTTCACTTATTTGCCAAGGGACAAGAATCACTTTGCCGATGCTTTGTCTACTATAGCCTCACTGGTTGAGATGCCCAAAGGAAAAATGGTAAAAGCCTTCAAAATTTCAAGGAGGACCTGTCCGGCATACTGCATGAACATTGAGATCAATGAAGTCCAAGATAACCCCCCGTGGTACACTAACATCATGAACTTCCTCAACAACAGCACCTTCCCCAACAATAGCAACGGGAAATCTCGAGTGGCACTACAAAAGCTAGCCGCCAGATATGTGTTGATTGGAAACCGAGTCTATAAGAGACATTATCAAGGGATCAATCTCTTATGTGCAAACGAGTCCGAAGCTCAAGAAATCATGCACGAAGTCCATGAGGGCGAGTGTGGACCCCACATGAATGGGATTATGTTAGCCAAGAAGATACTCCGTATTGGCTACTATTGGACTACAATGGAAAGAGACTGTGTCGAGAAAGTCAGGAAATGCGCTAAGTGCCAGTTCCATGCTAATCTACAACATGCTCCGCCTTCACAACTGTACAACATGACCACACCTTGACCATTCTCTTGTTGGGGCATAGATATCATCGGCAAAGTCCATCCTACAGGGAGCAATGGACAGTCATTAATCCTTGTGGCCGTAGACTATTTCACAAAATGGGTCGAAGCACAAGCTTACCGAGTTCTCAATGCCAAGAAAGTGGCCGAATTCGTGAAGAACAACATTATGTGCCGATATGGTATCCCCCATGAGATCATCTCCGACAATGGCTCCCACTTCGAGAAAGAAATGGATGCACTTTTGATTAACTACAAAATTACCAAGCACAAGTCATCCCCGTACCGTCCCCAAGCCAATGGAGCGGTCGAAGCAGCAAATAAGACAATCGAGGTCATCATACAAAAAATGGCTTCAACAGGAAGGGATTGGCCCGAGAAATTACCGCTAGCATTGTGGGGCTACCGCACATCAATACGGTCAGCAACAGGAGAAACTCCTTACTCATTGGTTTATGGCTCTGAATCCGTACTCCCGGTCGAGCTCGAGGTTCCTTCTCTACGGGTCTTACTCGAGAACCAAGTCAACGAGGTTGATTGGATGCAAAGTCGATACGAGCAACTATCCCTACTCGACGAAAGGAGATTAAGAGCGTTCGAACGCACGAGGGCTTACCAACAAAGAATGGCAAGGGCTTTCAACAAAAAGGTGAAGCCTCGAAATATCAAAGTGGGAGATTTGGTCCTAAGACAACATCCTCCCAATGTCATGAATCCCCTTGGGAAGTGGGGACCTCGATGGATCGGTCCTTACGTGGTCAAGAAGATACTAAGCGGCGGTGCAGTCCGACTCGTAGACTTGGATGGCGATCAATTGCCAAAGGAGGTCAACCTCGACAAGATCAAGAAGTTCTACGCTTAAAAAATAAAGACCAAAAAAAAAACGCTCGCTAGGTTGAAAACCCGTAAGGGCGGCCTAGGCAAAAATTAGAGCACGTGCAAAAAAGAAGCCCGCTAGATTGAAAACCCGAAAGGGCGGTCTAGGCAAAAAACAGGGTGCACACACAAAAAAAATGGTCTTCATTTGTTTGAACTACGGAGACCTGAGCCTCTCTAGTAGAGGAACGTAGGCAACCTTCGGGTGCGGTCTAAAACATAATTTTTTACCCAATCAAGTCATAACAAAATGCAATTTTATTTATCTCTTGAATTATTTTAACCACTACAATGGATCTTGTTGAGCAATAAAAGACAATAAAACATTAAATCCTAAACAAGTGGTCTATTTAATTGTAATCTTGGGGTACTAGGAAAAATCTAATTTTCTCTTAGCCTTTGAAGGGCCACCCGAACAGCTCTCAATCCTATTCTTCTTGGGAGGCCTAGGAACACTGAGGCGGACCGAAACCTTCTGCACAACAACGCCCCTCCGAGCATAGAAGCTATCCAAAGGGGTACTGAAAGGGTCAGCCAAAATATTGTGCGAATCAGCAGCAGCTTCCTTATACCGCAAAGCGCTGCTAGGATCAAAGTCTTTTCCTAACAGCTCAGCACGAAGCACGTCAACCCAAGTAATGCCACGGTAAAGAGTGCCAAACAGATAGTCCAGATAACTCTCGGGAAGAAAGATACTACCCCGGTTAATAGGGGCAGAAGCCCACCGATGGCAGTCACTCCCCAAGCCGACTGAAGCTCCGCTGAAAAGTCCGGACCCATATACGAGACTGGACGAAACACCCCGCTCCTAGGGAAAGGGATAATCTGTTGGCGACCAAACTGCCTCAAAACCCGTTCCGGATAGTAAAATGAAGAGTCTCTCAAGCCGGGTAAGACCACATGCTCAAAACCCGAGGTCCATTCCACAAAGGGACGAAGACCCCAAGAAGGAGGGCACCGCTTAATGTCGGCCGACGCCTGAGAAGCAAAGAATTTTTTCCAACTATCCTCGGTTAAGTCTCGGACCAGCAACTTTCTCCTATGAACAGCAAAAGGAGACAGGTCGCCATCCGGGGAATAAATCCTGAAATGCTCTCGAAGCTATATGGTCAATAGCAAGGGGCTTCCCCGACGCATCTCACCTGTCCGATGCAGCTCATCGAGGCCATGCAGAGTTTCTCCCACTATAAGAGGAATTACGCTAAACTGTTGCTCTTTTATCTCAGCCAACTGTGCATCCGCTGTCCCGAAAGGTGCAACGAACAAAACCTCGCTGAAAAGGCAAACTGCCATGGCATTCCTCTTAAGGGACTGAACCGTCGGTTCCTCCGAATGCAAGCTGAAGAACATTGGCAACTCAGTTATATCTACCACGGTGCCATGCAACATCTTCCTCACATCTCCGATGGGAAGGTTCAACAAGTCAGACCAAGAATCGATCACTCCACGATGATATTTAGGGATGGCAATTTGACCCACCAGTGGCATACCAAGAATGGAACCGAAGTCATAACAGTAGGCACCATTTCATTCGCCGAAAAGTTGAAAGTGTGGTTGTCGCAATCCCAAAAGGCTGCAGCGGCCTTCAACAAACCCCAATCCGGCTTCAAAGTCTGAAGTGTAAAAAGAATTCGGAAACCAAAATCTTTGATGAAATCTTTCTTGGGATGGGTCTTGAAAGATTACACGAAGGTCGAAAAATCCTTCTCATACTCACCAACAACCTTGGCATCAAGGACAAAAGAATTGGAAGCCATGGAGAAGGTTGATTACAAGCAAAATTGAGCAAAGAAAGAATGTTCAAGAATAGCAGAAAATAGCTATTGGGAGAATAGCCTCGAACAGAGGCTGATATTATAGCTGTTGGGGATATTTGGCCAGCAAATGTCAAGCCCCGAAATTCGTTCCCCAGAAGCACGCGCCTCCCATCACCCGCATGATCGGCACGCGCATCCCATGGTCACTAGAAGAGGCGCCTGCCTCTCGTTCCAGAAACATATAAACTGGCCCTTGTAAGAAGAAGAAATCATGTAGAAACAAAGTCCAAGTGCTCCCGAAATCAGCAGGAATCAACATTCTCCACCCTTGGTGACACAGTTGGACACACATTAATTTGGTCCGCCCCTAAGGCACGTCTAAATTAAAATTAGATAGAAACTTCCACTAAAAGTAGGTTGTGTCTTTATTTTTAAACCAAGGTCAATCTCGACATTTTCCTCGCTAAAGGGAAAACCTTCTTTTCGGCCCGCAGTCAACTGTGCCCGCACCCCGAGAAAAGTCAACATCAAATGCAGCTACAAGCAGCAATTCGGTCTACAGGGATCCACTGAAATCACCAATTATCAAGCAACATAACAGATTCACTAACGGATCCGTCAACAAGGGTTCACTGACGGACTCATCCAAAAGAGTTCACTAACGGATTCATCCAGCGGATTTACTAACGGATTCGTCAACAAGGGTTCACCAACGGCCTCATCCAAGGGATTCACTAACGGATTCATCAAACGGATTCACTAACGGATTCATCAACAAGGGTTCACTAATGGATTCAGCCAACGGATTTACTAACGGATTCGTCAACAAGGGTCCACCAACAGACTTTTCCAAGGGTCCACCAACAGACTCATCCAACGGATTTACTAAACAAGGGTCCACCAACAGACTCTTCCAATGGATTCACTAACGGATTCATCAAGCGGATTCACTAACGGATTCGTCAACAAAGGTTCACTAACGGACTCTTTCAAGGGATTCACTAAAGGATTCGTCAACAAAGGTTCACTAACGGACTCTTTTATGGGATTCACTAACGGATTCATCAAACAGATTCACCAACGGATTCGTCAACAAGGGTTCACCAACGGACTCATTTAATGGATTCACTAACGGATTCACTAACGGATTCATCAACAAGGGTTCACCAACGGACTCATCCAAGGGATTCACTAACGGATTCATCAAGTGGATTCACTAACGGATTCGTCAACCAAGGTTCACTAACGAACTCATTCAATGGATTCACTAACGGATTCATCAAGCGGATTCACTAACGGATTCAACCGGCGGATTCACAAACAAATCATGCCACCTCTTCTACCAACATAAGCCGCTCATACAGGGAGCACACCCCTATCTCTCGCAATTTCAAATTCCTGCTTTCATCGAGTCTTTGCTTTTTCTTGGTGATGTCCTCGGCGGATGTCTTTTCTTTCGTCGGCGCATTTTGCTTCGCAATCCACGCCGCCGAGGGGCTCTGTAGACACCCCGCCTTGGACCGCTCACCCCGATTGCACGGTTGATTTTGTGTTTCTCCCTCTTTTATGTGTTTTTTGTCAGTTTCTGTTACTTCCATTAAGTTCCTGACTGACTTCGTTAAGTCCAGGGACTAAACTGAATAACAGGTCTGACTTTCCAGTCCATTCTGTCAAAAAAGCCTTCTCTGAGTCGCGCGCCTCCGACAAAAGGATCCATAAGCGCGCGCCTTCCATACCTAAGGTGGGAAGCGCGCACCTCTGGGCGTCAGTTACAGATTTCTGACCAATAATCTCTCCCTTACTCATTTTACATGATTTTGTCCGGGAAAGATTTCTTGGTGACCTCGTTTGGGCACCAAAAACATACTTTTTACACCTATAAAAACCCCTCTTCTCTACCATTTCAAAGGACTCTTTTTAGCACCATTAAGAGAGGACTTTTGATCATTAAGAAAACTCTACACAAAATACTTTCAAAGCATTTCCCAAGAAGTTCTCTAAGAAGTATTTGAAGGTTCTTGAAGCATAGGTAAAAGTTCATCTTCCTCCTTCTTCTCTACTTCATCTCTTCTCTCTTTTACTTTAATAAAACGTGCAATCATCCCAAATCATTTTGGGACATGACACCAACGACTACTTCACTTCATTGAAGCTATTCAAGGAGTCATCTCTCTACATTCCAAAACCCCTTTTTTAACCCCTTTTATCATTATCAAAGAATAGGAAGAACATTTTGATTATGTAGATTTTGAACAAGCAAGACCGACATTTGTCAGGCGAGATGGGTGTTTAAGTACTTCCCATCTCGTAGCCTAACCCCCGAACCTCATAACAAGAATCTCTGTTTTCGTATCAAACTTAGGCTAAATATTAGGTTTTTCTTATGTTCCTCTAAAACATAGGTGGCGACTCTACAATTAAAACAAGTTAGACATCCTAGGAACAACACACTCGCTCTAGCTAAGCCGTGCTCCTCCCGGGGTATCTACAGCTATAAATAGCCTGCTCATCTTCATTTCCAAGTTGCTAGAGTTTGTGCTTACTAAGTATCTTTGAAGTTCAGAAGATTGCTGCTCATATTCCCAGATTCAAGAACAACCTTCAAACCTTCATATCTTCAAACTCCTGCCCAAATCCTAAGCCTTATATCACCAGAATTCTTCGTGCTCTTCATCTCATAGATTCATAGAGCCCAGAATTTCTGACACACACACACACCTCTTGAAGCTTCGATCATATAGATTTTACTTCTCGAGAAACATCGGTTTAGTCTAGGATTTGCTCTTCATAGATTAGATTTGATTTGAGTTTTGATTCTTTGTAATCTTGTAAAAGCTCCTCACATCAATATAAATCTCATTAGAAAATCCAAGACTAAACATCTTGGTAGAGGACGTAGATCTTTCATCGATCGAACCTCTCCAAATAGCTTGTTCATTATTCTTACTGCTTATTTCCTGCTTACATTATTTCTTAATAGCTGCTTTGTTTGATCTTATCAGATTGCTATTATTGCTGCTGTGTTTGTTATTGCTTATTGCCTTGGAACATTTTTAACCAACTCTTTAGCCAAAACTTAGTGCGTGCGTTTTTAGTCCCTGCGCAGTATACTCTGCACAGTGCTGCTTTAAATTTCCGCTGTGCATTTCACACTCTCTCTGCGCGCTATACTTAGCTTATTTGAGAACTGTGCGCATAAGCCATTGATTTGCAAAAGGGTTTGAAAAGAATTTAAAAATGCTATTCACCCCCCCCCCCCTCTAGCATTTTTCATACCCTTGTTGCCCCTTTGGGACCAACAAGTGGTATCAGAATAAACACCTTCATAAAACTTGTTTTGTTTTTCAAGCTTAACAGCTTGGGTGCCGATTTAAGATGGCTTCAAAATCTTTGGCAATGGCTAACTATTCACATGTTCCTGTGCTCAACGAAGATCACTTCGATATCTAGAAGCACATCATGCTCACTCATTTTTCTTCAATCGACGAGATCCTCCACGACATCATTCTTGAAGGACCCTAGATTCCTATAAAGGCAAATCCTGATGCTGCTACCAACAAGGACAATCCTACCATCAAGAAGGATAAGGAGGAATGGACTGATGAAGAAAAGAAATGGGTTGGCTATGACGTAAGAGCAAGGAACATCATTCTAAGCACCCTGGACCTCTCCACGCACAATCAAATTGTGAGTTGCGGAACTGCTAAGGAGCTGTGGGATGCTATTAAAGGCTATGTGAATGGTGACAAAGTTAGCAAGGAAAATAAAAAATTTATTGTGCTAAGAAAATTCAAATTCTTCATGAGACTTAACGGCGAAACCTTGAGACAAACTTATGATCGCTATTGTGCTATTGTAAACTCATGTAAATCTCTTGGTAAAGTCTTCACCAACAAAGAAATTAATTCACAATTCTTAGATGCGCTTGGTTCTAGATATGTTCACAAGGCAAGTAATCTAGAAGGAAAAGGAAAATTAAAAGTGTACCAGCTCAAACTTGATCGAATTGATGAAACTGAAGGAAAAGGAAAATTAGTTTCTATGGTTGCGCAAAAAGAACCTGCGCCTGCTCAAACCTCAGATAATGTCTCTACTTCCTCTTTACTAGAAATGGATGACGGACTTCGCTATGTTTGTAAAGTGATTTCAAAAGTTCAGGAAATTCTCAAAGCCAGGATCCTCAAGTAAAGCTCCTGCTAAGTTCTCTCGAGGCAGGGACTCAAAGAAAGATGATGACTTGGTTTTCTACAACTATAGAAAGCCTGGTCATTTTGCATCAAAATGCCCTACTCCAAAATTTGAGTACATGAAGAGGAACAATGCGCAAAGATCATTTAAGCAGCGCGGAATGGTTGCTGAAGAAGACTGCGCAGAAAAGGAGCTCAAGACCTGGATAGAGACTGATACAGAGGACAGTGATGATGATGACTCTGAAGACGGACTGCTCTGCTTAGTGGCAAATGCTGATGATAGCGATTCAGAAAATAACGTTCCAGATATGAACTCAGAAAATACGCCAAGGACAATCAAGATGAAGAAAGGTCCCACAACCCATGAACTGCTGGAAATGGGACATCTAACTCCAAGCAGACAGAATGGCAAGTACCTATTTGCCAGAGCAGACTTATCAAAGAAAGTTGCAGCTAAGCCATCGCGTAATCAATCTCTTGAAATTCCTGCTGAAATTGTAATAGAAAAGGATGTCTCTGCTGTTGAGCATGAGACTATTTTTCAACAAGCTAAAAAGGTAATCAAGAAATTTAATTCTATGAAAGAAGCAGTGGACTTATCAATTGGAGAAATGTCACAGCTTAAGACGGAGAAAACTCTTTTAAAATCTGAAATCACCCTCCTTAAGGGGCAGATTAAGAGCATGACTCCTCTTACTGAAAAGAATCGTTTCTTAACAGATCAAAATGCATTATTTAAAGTAAGAAATGATGAACCGGCTGCGCAAGTAGCTGATCTCACAAAGATCACTGATGTGTGGACCAAATCTCGTGTCACTATGAATCAAATTTTAGAATCCCAAAAAGCCAGTGGAGCTAAGGAAGGCTTGGGGTTCTCAACTAGTGACGACTTTAAATGCGCATGAAAGCCATGCGCCTCAACGCCAGTTACGCATTCTTAAGAAAAGCGCACCCAAACATCAAAAGATGGTGTTTGTCAAAGCTAGTTCTCCTGCTCCAGTAAAGAATGCTGCGCCAAAGAAAAGTAAAGAGTTTGTAAAAACCCAATCTATAAGTGGCTTACATCATTGTGTTGTGTGTGATGGTTTAGGTCATAAGGCTACAGAATGCCTTTTGCGATTTGCTCCTAATGCCAAGGGACGTAAAAATCCTAAGGTTAGACAGGAGTGGGTTGTCAAAAGTTGCTAACTCTAGGACCCAAGAATAAAGGGGACCTGCGCTTTAATGTTTATCTTTCAGGTCTCCTGCTTCATTGCGCACTCTTTACAAGCTAAAGCGCATATATGGTATCTCGACAGTGGATGTTCTAGACACATAACTGAAGATGATAATGATCTTGAAGATGTGCATGAAGGAAGAGGTCCCTCAGTAACTTTTGGGGACAACAACAAAGGGCACATTGTTGGATATGGTGTGCATAGAAAAGTCCGCGCTCGTAGAAGGCCTGAAAAACAACCTGCTCTCCATATCACAATTCTGCGATAAGGTTTGGAGTGCCATTTCACTGCAACGCGTTGCTATATCAAAGATGGCATATCTGGACTAACTTTGATTACAGGGACTCGTAAGACTAATGTTTACATTATTGATCTTACTGCTGTAAATTCTATCACTAATCTCTGTTTTGTAGCAAAGAACGTTAGTGAAAGCAGCTAGCTATGGCATAAGCGCTAGAGTCATTTGAACTTCAAATATTTGGCGAAGCTAGGAAGGGAAAATCTTGTCAAAGGACTTCCTAAAGTAGCTGACCATCATGACAGAAAATGCGCAGCTTGCCAGCTTGGTAAACAACGTAAGCAGTCTTTCTCCAGCAAGATTGCTTCCTCAACTTCCAAATGTTTACAGCTTCTTCACATGGACTTGTTTGGACCTGTCAACACCGCGAGCATTGGAGGAAACAAATACACTTTAGTTGTGGTGGATGACTATTCAAGATATATATGGGTTGAAATGATGATATCCAAGGACGACTGCTATGATATCTTGACTGCTCTATTCCGAAGGCTCCAAACTCAGAAGGAAGACGACATTGTGAGCGTTAGATCAGACAATGGTACTGAATTTAAGAACAACGGTGTCGCGCAATTTTGTGATGATCATGGAATTGATCACAATTTCTCTGCTGCTGGAGTTTCTCAACAAAATGGCGTTGTGAAAAGGAAGAATCACACGTTGATTGAGGCTGGAAAAACAATGATAGCAGAAGCAAAGCTTCCAAAGTATTTATGGGGAGAAGCTGTCAACACGGCTTGCTTTACTCAGAATAGATCCCTCATCAACAAAGCCTACAACAAAACTCCATATGAGCTATGGAGAGGAAGAGCACCCAACATTGCTTTCTTCAAATATTTTGGCTGCAAGTGCTATATCCTCTACAATGGCAAAAATCATAGAGGTAAATTCGACACCAAAGCAAATGAAGGTATTTTTGTTGGGTATGCCAAACATTCTAAAGCTTTTCGTGTTTTTAATAGAACTACTCTAGTTATTGTAGAATCTGTACATGTTACTTTTGATGAACATTCTCTCCTTGAGCCACATTTGGCTCCAAATGATTCTGATGATTCTGCTGAGAATGTTGAGACAGGTACGCAGCCACAAAATGCACCTGCGCAGAATGCTAATCAAGTAAATCACAATTAGAATCAAGCAAGTCCATCTCATGCGCCAACGCCAGATGCTGCGCCAGAAGTTACTACTCCTGATGCGCAGACACCACCTTCTGCGCATGACGTTTCTTCGCTTCAGCAAATCACTTTCGATGATCTCGATGCTGGAGAAAATGAAGTACCCATAGAAAATCTTCGTATTCCTACTACTCAACCTAACTTACCTCCCGAGGTTCGTAAAGTTAGAGATCATCCAACAACAAACATCATTGGTGATCTCAATGTAGGGGTTCGCACAAGGAGAGCATCAAACTTTGATGAGTATCATTCTTTTATCTCTCAAATCGAACCAAAAAAGATTGATGAAGCGCTCCAAGATTCAAGTTGGGTTGTTGCTATGCAAGAAGAGCTCAACCAATTTGAGCGCTGCAAGGTTTGGACTTTAGTACCCAGATCTCATGACCATGGAGTTATTGGTACAAAATGGGTTTTCAGAAACAAGATGGATGAGAATGGAAGCATCACCAGAAACAAAGCAAGGTTAGTTGCGCAAGGCTATAGGCAAGAGGAAGAAATCGACTACGATGAAACATTTGCGCCTGTAGCAAGACTCGAAGCTATCAGAATCTTCTTAGCTTATGCCTCTCACAAGAAATTCAAGCTATATCAAATGGATGTTAAGAGCGCATTTCTCAATGGTGAACTCCAAGAGACGGTCTACATAGCTCAACCCCCTGGATTTGAAGATAGCATATTTCCAAATCATGTCTTCAAACTTCAGAAAGCCTTGTATAGACTTAATCAAGCTCCAAGAGCATGGTACGATATTCTATCAAAATTCCCGCTAGAGAAAGGCTTCAAGCGCGGTAAAATCGATACAACTCTTTTTATTGCTAAATATAATGATCACTATTTACTTCTTCAAAGTTTTAAATGAGCATGATGGCATCTTCATAAATCAAGCCAAGTACACAAGAGATTTAATCAAGAAATTTGGAATTGAGAATGCTAAAGCATACGACACTCCTATGGCCACAGGAAATAAGCTTGACAAAGACTTAAAAGGTAAGAAAGTTGATCAAACTTTATATCGACGTATGATTGGCTCTCTCCTTTATCTTACTGTAAGTAGGTCAGATATTATGTTTAGTGTGTGTGTCTGTGCGCGCTATTAAGCGGACCCTAGAGAAGCACACTTAACTGCTGTTAAACGCATTATTCGTTATCTTTCTAGAACTGTTAACCTTGGACTTTGGTACACCAAAGATTCAAATTTCGATTTGCTAGGTTATTCAGATGCAGATTACACAGCATGCACAATTGACAGGAAGAGCACAAGTGGAACTTGTCATTTCCTTGGAAATCGACTTGTTGCGTGGGCAAGTAAGAAGCAAGCTGCTGTGTCCATCTCCACTACAGAAGCTGAATACATCGCTGCTGGAAGCTGCTGCTGCCAAATCCTTTGGATGAAGCAACAATTAGTGGACTATGGAATTCATGAAGGAAATTGCCCAATTTTCTGCGATAATATGTCCACCATAGCAGTCTCCAACAATCCTGTCATGCATTCAAAGACAAACCACATCGACATCAAATATCATTTTCTTAGGGACCACGTGGAAAAAGGAAATATTCATTTAGAGCACGTAGGCACAGACAATCAAATTGCTAATATCCTCACAAAGGCTCTTGACGCAAAGAGATTTGTCTTTTTGAGAGGAGAAATGGGTATGCTTGAACTTAGCTAACTTGTCCATATGATTTGTTATTACTAAAAATCTTGTGTTTGCTTGATAATTATTCAAAGGTTAAGTTTTATGCCTCTGCGCAGCCCCTGCGCAGTAAGTTAATACGCATGGAACAATTCAGTTATGAGGTTTGAAGAATATCTGCGCTACGTTAAACGCTGCGCATAGTGTCATACGCACTTCACGTGGACCACAGGTAAGTGTTCTATTCATTAGATTTTGCACATAGGTCCCTGACTGAAAAGTCAACGCTTAGTCACAAGGGTACTTGTGTAATTAAAATTTTCCTGTGCCTTTATTTTTTGAATTTTCTTGGGAAATTACCATTTTACCCCTACGCATGTCCCATTGTCATTTAATGCAAACTGCGATTGATGACAGCGCTTTTTCGAATGTCTGCTCACCATTTAATGAGGAAGGTTATGCGACAGCAGTCAGCCTCTTTTCGCTGACACACGCGCGCGCAAAGACTGCGCACGCGCGTTCCCCATTCGGCCACGCCACCCTGCTAACGTTCACCCGTCCTTTCACTGACTCAGCATTTATGAGGAAGTTGAGTCGACAGTGACTTGCTTAGAACTTCACACTCACGCGCGCGCTAGGCCTGTGCACGCACGCCTCTGGTTGGGCTGTTGGTGTTGATTCCCTAGGCACGTTTAATAAACGTTGTAATTGTTATCACTTATTTCATATTAATAAAGAGATGTTTTGATTATTATTGTTGTTCATGTTTACTTATAATAATCTCTGTCCCTATTACTTGTTTGGTATTAATATAAAGGATAAATGATCATGGGATGATCATGTTAGATTTATGGGTACTTGTTTAGTACTGGACATTGTAGACACCCCGGCTTGTACCGCTTACCCCGATTGCACACTTGGTTTTGTGTTTCTCCCTCTTCTAAGTGTTTTCTGTTAGTTTCTGTTACTTTGGTTAAGTTCCAGACGGACTCCGTTAAGTCCCGGGACTAAACTGAATAACAGTTCTAACTTTCTAGTCCATTCTGTCAAAAATTGCTTCTCAGAGTCGCGCGCCTCCACCCCTTGAGGCCAGACGCGCGCGCCTTCCGCCGCCTAGGTGGGATGCACGCGCTGTCACGCCCCGAAATTCTCAAAAATCCATAAACATAAAATTTACAAAATATACATCTCCAAAATGCTAAATACCAAACCGGGCGCGTGAATTCTACTATAAACCAATACCAACAAACAATACCTCAACGAGATTATAACTCGGAGAGTAGAAACAAACGCGGAAGCAAGAAAAACTGTTAATAATATAAATTCCCAAAGGGCAACAGTATATACATAACCCTGGAAGACCACAACCTTTCAACCATATACAAAGAGGCTCTGAAGAGCAACTACCCCAAAGGCGATCAACCTGCTCAGAAGACTCCCGATACAACGGACCTCAAACGATACCACTTGCTTTCCTGGGGGGGGGGTTAAGGAAAAACAATTTGAAACAAGAAACGGGGTGAGATAAAATCTCAGTAAGTTACTAATGCATCTACATGGCATAATATCATGCAAATCAATTATATATCTGAGCAAGTAAATCACATAACAACAAATGAGAAAGCTCCCTATCGCCAACTGTCCCATACCAGTTGGAAATAACGACTAACTCATCATGCAGCACATAAGACTGAAATAAACACGTTACAAAGGATACCGAGCCAAGGTTTCACCACTGATTGAACAATCGCTGCGCAGCTTCAACCGATCAGCCAATCAACAATAGCAGCATAACAACTGAAGAGAACCCCGGTCAGAACCGACCAATCAATCAATCAACCCATCAAACCATCTTCGTAGTAGCATAATAGCTGAAGAGAAAACCCCCGGTACCAGAACCAATAACAACAAGGGGACGATGACACACAGTCAAAGCCCAAAACCAATAGCTATAATGCTCACAAAGGGGCTAGCTCATCTCACATCTAAGGCCAATCTGGAGGAGGGTAATAATGGGGCAAAACAATGGTCAAGAATTATAATGGACTCAGCTCATTGCCATTATAATCTTTCGCATCGCCCGAAACAAACACAAATGCCAGCTGGGCTTTCAAATAAATGCCAAGTAATAAATACTAGCTTAGATAAACAACTAGTGATTCCAAAGTAGGGAACCATACCAAATAATCACCATAAAGATGAAACGGTTACTCATGAAGAGTTTAACAGCAACGATAACAAGAGTTTCTCATGAAGAGCACCACAACGATAAACGGAATTGCTCATAAGGAGCCCAACAACAATGATTATTAAAACATGATGATTCCAAGATAAGGGACCATACCAAACTCATCCTAAAGATGATACCCACGAGTGACTCATAAGGAGCACAACTCAAACGGTCGCTCACAATTGGTACAATAACTATTACCAAAATTTCCCTAAACGTTTACTCATAAAGATATACTAGGACTATGAACTCAACCATCTCATCACACCTGGAATTCCAAGTAGGAAATCCGAATGAATACACCTTAAGGTTAATCAAACCGTAGGTACCCAATTGCCAATTCGCGCTTTACATCCGTTCATAACGAACCAATTCTAAACACCCCAAACGAATCCAAAATGTTACACTTATTCATACATGATCACAAATGGACCAAACCCAACACTTTAGTGTTCCAAAACAACCCTCTAGGTACTATAGGATATCACCTAAAACCTAGACCAAGTCTTATCCTAAAATCAATTCAATCAGTAAAATAACTTTCAATTAAAGGGTCTCAAAGTATGAAATCCTCACTTATGTCACAAAGATGATCACAACAACTCAACAAAGTAACTCAATTGGATTTGCAAAACTTGATCACAATGGATCGATACAACTCCTCTTAACCTCAAACACCCAATAAAATTCTGAAGTATAAAACTTATAACTTCACTGAAAAACCTATCCCATCTTGTAGTACTCGAAGAGATCTTCGAAACGATAGTTTACACGCCTAAAACGGAGTTCGGACGAAGAAGTTATGGCCTCCGGAAGATTGAGCGAAAAACGGACAAACTACAGGAGAAAAGGGTGCGCGCGCCTCCCAAAAAAGGGTGCGCGCGCCCCCTTTGATCAGTTTGGAGGCTTTTGAGTGCACTAGAGGGTGCGCACGCCTTCCCTAAAAGGGTGCGCGTGCCCCGAATCATCTTTTTGGCCTTCCAGAAAGGCTAAAATTGCATAAACTCATCCCATACCAACCTAACCTCCATTCCTACTTCAAAACACAATTAAAACTCTTACTTTGGCTCTATAATCAGTTCTAAAAACTAACTTAACTAAGAGTTTCAAACACAACCAAACCCGAAATTCCCAATTTGTTTCTTGGGTTCATTTACACTCAAAATTTGAGAGTAAAACTCTCCCAAACAAACCCATCAACACAAAACTCACCCAAGACACAACCTTAGTACATCTGTCACGACCCGAAAACTAGGCTCTATTTTATTAGTAATAAATAATTATTATTTATTTATTTGCTTGTTTATTTATTTAAATTATTAATTATTTAAATAATTATGTGTGCATTTTATGTGTTATAATATTTATGCTTAAGCATTTTATTTGGGTTATTTGGGTTAGTGTAGTATTGTTGGGTCTTAATTGTTAGTTGGGAGTGTAGTATTGCGTTAGTAGTTGGAGAACGGGCCCGAGTGTAACATTTTGAATAATTTCCCCTACTCCCTCCCTACTCCTTCTCTTCTCCCTCACCTTCTCCCTCACTCACTCCACCCCTTTCCCAGCCAACTCTCTCTCTCTCTCTCTCCTTGTATGGTAAGTTTTTCTTTCCTTACTTCTCTCTTCATTTTCTTTATCTTCCTCTCATAATCTCTCATTTCTTAAAATGTGAACCTTGTTTAGATCGTCGATAGGATCGCGTAGAATCAAAAATATTCGAATTCCGTCAACTTTCATTATTTTCAAGTAAGTTACTTTTCCCCCATTTTGATGTTAAAATGTTCATCTCATGTTCATATAATGCTTTTGTTGTTATATTTGAAGTTTGGATGAGGTTGCAATTTATTTGGAATTTATTTGAGTTTTGGTCAAAAATGGTGATTTTATGAATGTTGGGTTTGATTCTTGATTTTGGTTGTTATATGAGTATTTTTGGACTTATAAGTTGTTTTGGTACATTAGTAAACTAGTTGGAAGGTTGGATTTTTGGTTGAATTGTGTTTTGGTATGAAAATGGAAGAACCCATTTCTTCCTCCCCGATTTCCAGCATTCCAGAATATTGGTACCGCCCAAAAATGCCTGGGCGACCGCAAATCTATCTGAAAGCTTTTGTTCTTGTTTGATGGCCTTTTTGGGCGACCGCACAGACCATATTGGGCGGCCGCACAGATCTCTGAAAATTTACATTTGTTAATTTGTGTGATTGAAGAATGCGTTTTGGTCTAAATCTTGGGTGTCCTTCTAGTTGACCTTAGTGAACATTGTAGTGCACACTAGTGATAGAATTGGGTCCTTTGTGATTAAGTTTGTGTTGGAAATTAATTAAGTGTTAATTGAGATTGTTGGAAAGCTTTAATTGTGCGTTGTGGTACATTTCACTTTCTTTGTGACTTCTTGGTATGGTTCCCTACTTTGGAACCTTAAGTTGTTTATTCATGCTACAATTGTCACGACCCGAAATATAGGCTCTATTTTATTAAGTAATAAAGGATTTTATTTAATTATTTGCTTCGTTATTTATTTAAATTATTATTTATTTAAATATTTATGTGTGCATTTTATTCGAGTTATTTGGGCTAGTGTGGAAGTGTTGAGTCTTAATTGTTAGTCGGGAGTGTAAGAAACTGTGTTAGTATGGGGAGGGGGTCTAGTTGTAACATTTCAAAAATAATTTCCCCTACTCCCTCTCCTCCCTCACCTTCTCCCTCATTCTTTCACTCATCTCCCAGAAATCTCTCTCTCTCTCTCCAAGCTTTTGGTAAGTTTTCTTCCTCTCACTTCTCTCTTCTTTTTCTTCACCTTCTTCTAGTCATTTCTCATTTCTTAAAACGTAAACCTTGTTTAGATGGTCGATAGGATCGCGTAGAGCCAAAAAGAATCGAATTCCGTCAACTTTCATTATTTCCAAGTAAGTTACTTTTCCCCCATTTTGGTGCTAAATTGTTCATATCATGTTCATGTGATGTTTGATGTGTTATTTTTGAAGTTTGATTGAGTTTTGAATTTATTTTGAGTTTATTTGAGTTCTTGGGAAGAAATGGTGATTTTGGAATGTTGGGTTTGATTCTTGATTTTGGGTTGTTAGATGGTGTTGTTTAGGTTCCCTAGATGTTTAGATGTAGTTTTGGTACCTTGGAAACTAGTTTGAAAGGTTTGATTTTGAGCATTTATGGAAGGTTTGTGTTTTGGCTCGAAAATGGAGAACCCAGCTGAGAATTCCTCCCAGTCCGTAGACCAGGCGCCCGCCTGACCCTTTCCAGGCGCCCGCCTACATGTCATTTTCTGATGACCAAACTTACTGGACAAACAAGCGCCCGCCTGCCCCATACCAGGCGCCCGCCCGCCCCCTAGTCCAGGACTTTGACCTTTTTACTTGGTTTAAGACTTAGAGTTTAACTAGCGGAGGTTTAATTCTTCTAATTAACTTAAGATAACACCGTGGAACACTTTATTGTGTGGATTTGGTTCTTTTGTGAATGAAAATGATGTGAAATTTATTTAAGTACCGTTTTGGTGATGTTGGGCATCTTTAATGTGCGGTTTGGATTGGTTTACCCTTGTGGAAATTTAAATGGAATGGTTCCCTACTTTGGAACCCTAAGTTGTCTAATTAAGCTAGTATTTATTACTTAGCAGTTATTTGAAAGTCCAGCTGGTATTTGTGGTTGTGTCGGGCGATGTGAGATATTGTGATGGCACCGGCCAAGTCCATTATGGTGTCGACCATTGTTTTGCCCTTATTTTCCTCTTCCAGATTGGCCTTGGTTGAGACGTTTGGAGCATGACTTTGTGGCATGGCTCCCGCCCCTTGTGGCATATTACTTTGTTATTGGTTCCGGTACCGGGGTTTTCTCTTCAGCTCTCATGCTATTATGAAGATGTTGATTGGTTGATTATTGAAGCTGCGCAGCGATCCTTTATTTGGATGTTCCGGTTTGGAAAACCTTGGCTATATCCTTTGTTATGTGTTTATTTCCGCTGCTATCTGTTATGTGCTAAATGCTATATGCTATGTGATATTTATTATTGCTTATTGTATATTGCATTATAGCATGCCATGTAGTTGCATTAGTAACTTATTGAGATTTATCTCACCCCTTTCCTTTCATCTTTGTTTTTCCTTAACCCCCCCCCAGGTGCTAAGGATTAGTCTCGCTGATCACGAGAAAGAGGACGTCGAGTGTGGATCCGTTCTTTTGGGAAGGTTGATATAGGTTGGTTTCCATTATGTAAATGTGTAACCATTTTGGGGTATTTGTACCAAACATTGACGTCATTAGGATTTGAGTATTTTGTAACTTTAGTGTATAAACTTGTGGAGTTTATACTAGTTTTACTTTGTTGTTCAAATGATTTGTAAAACTTGGTTTTGTAACTTTGGACCATCCCCTTTTGGGTTAAATTAGAATTTTTAACTTCGGTATTTCACCGTCTTGGTTTTAGAAGTCGACGTCCAGATCGCGGTCTCGGGGCCCGCGGGGTCCGGGGTCGCGACAGTTGGTATCAGAGCTATGGCATTAGCTCTAAGTATAAGTCTAGGTGGATTAGTGCGACCTAGGTGGGTAGTAGTGTGCGGAGTGATTAACGGTTGATGTTTTATGCAGATAATTGTTCTCAATGTCTGGAAGAAGAAACAGAGGAGGTGCTAGTGGGGCACAGAATCAGAATGATACAAGGGAAGAAGCCCGTGCCATGTTTAAAGGCATGTTTGAGGCGGCCATGAAGGCCATACATGATCAAGGTCCGAGGGTAGAACAAGCACCACCCCGCTATGGATTGGAGCAATTTCTGAAGTTGAAACCGGTTGAATTCAATGGGGAACCCGATGTTCGGAAAGCTGAGTTATGGATTGAGTCAATGGAGAAGATTTACGATGTGTTTGGGTGTTCGGATGAGGACAAGGTCCGGTTCGCGGCTTATAAACTTGTGGGAGCCGCCGAGCATTGGTGGAAAGGTATTAAAGCTACTTGGGATGATACTCACACGGTGTATGCGTGGGAGTTGTTTGTGCGCAAATTCAAGGAGCATTTCATTCCAATTGTTGATCAAAACCGAAAGGAGATCGAGCTGCTCAACTTAGAGCAAGGTGTGTTGTCTATAGCACAATACTCGGCGAAGTTCATGGAGTTAGCCCGGTATTGCGACTATTTGGTGAGGACCAAGGAACAAAAGGCTATGAGATTTATTCGGGGATTGAAGACCTCCATCCGCACTCAACTAATTGCTCAACGGATCGTGACTTTCCAAGATGCGGTGGACCGAGCCTACTTGATAGAGCAAGATATTGGGGAGCATAAAAGGAAGACTGAGGTAGCTAATCCGATTAAGCAAGGAGCTCAAGGCAAGCCACAACACCGTTCCGATAACCGAGGTAACTTTGGGGGACAATCTCAGTCCCGAGGGCAACCGATCCCAAGGAACCCGGGTACCACTTCCGGGAACCAAGGGAGTCAAATTAGGAGGCTTTGTTCGTATTGTCAAAAGGAAGGTCACTCTGAAGACCGTTGTTGGAAGAAGCAGGGAAGGTGCACCAATTGTGGTCAAATGGGTCATTTTGCAAGGGATTGTCCGAGGAATAGGATTCAACCATCGGGGGTAGGAGCTGGGGCTCCTCAGGGTCAGAAAAGGGACGCTACGGGAAAGCCCAAGGTCCAAGGGAAAGTGTTTGCAATGAATCAACAACAAGCCACAGATGATCCTACAGTTATTGGAGGTATTATTTCTATATCTAATGTGAGCGCACGAGCGTTAGTAGATCCAGGATCATCTCATTCATACATTTTTGTGCAATTTGCTTCCATGTTAAATGCTGCATTCGAGTCTTTACCGTTCGTGCTAGAGGTGTCGACCCCTATAGGAGAATGCTTGATTTCTGATCGAGTCTTTCGTGCTTGTGACGTGGTTATTTGTGGTCGTGTCCTTTGTGCGGATTTGGTAATTCTTCCTATCCAAGACTTTGATGTCATTTTGGGTATGGATTGGTTGAGCAAGTTTCATGCTTCTGTTGATTGCCGTAAGAAAACTGTTACTTTTTCTATTCCCGATGTGCCTAAATTTGTGTTTGAGGCTAGTCCTCTGAGTAGAAGGGTTCGCTTAATTTCTTTTATGAAAGCGAGAAAATTATTGCATAGTGGCTGTGAGGGGTATTTGGCTAGTGTTCTTGATACTAGGAAGGAATCCCCTAGTTTTGATAGTGTTCGGGTAGTTAGGGAATTTCCCGATGTTTTCTCTACCGAGTATGATATGCCTCCCGATCGTGAGATTGAGTTTTGTATAGATCTTTTGCCGGGTACGGCTCCGATTTCGAAAGCGCCTTATAGGTTAGCTCCCGCAGAGTTGAAGGAATTAAAGGTTCAGTTGCAAGAGTTGCTTGATCGAGGGTTTATCCGCCCTAGTGTTTCCCCGTGGGGAGCACCGGTTTTATTCGTGCGGAAGAAAGATGGTTCGTTGAGATTGTGCATCGACTACCGGAAGTTGAATCAGGTTACGGTGAAGAATAAGTATCCTCTACCGCACATTGATGATTTATTTGATCAGCTTCAAGGGTCCGTGGTTTTCTCTAAACTTGATTTGAGGAGTGGGTACCATCAGTTGAAGGTTCGATTGGAGGATATTCCGAAGACTGCTTTTCGCACTCGTTACGGTCATTATGAGTTCTTGGTTATGCCGTTTGGGTTGACGAATGCGCCGGCCGTATTTATGGATTTGATGAACCGGATTTTCCATCCCTATCTTGATTCGTTCGTGGTGGTTTTCATCGACGACATTCTTGTTTATTCGAAATCTCGAGATGAGCACGAGCAGCACTTGAGGACAGTTTTATCCGTTCTTGCGAGGGAGAAATTATTTGCGAAATTCAGTAAATGCGAATTTTGGCTCGAGAAGGTGTCATTTCTGGGTCATGTGATTTCGAAAGACGGGATTTCCGTGGACCCGTCGAAGATTGAGGCCATAGTGGATTGGAAGAGACCCGAATCAGTGACAGAGGTTAGAAGCTTTCTTGGTTTAGCCGGATATTACCGAAGATTTATTGAGGGATTTTCGAGGATTGCTACTCCGATGACTCAGTTAACCCGGAAGAACGTTCCGTTTGTGTGGACCGAGAAATGTGGCAAGAGTTTCGAGGAATTGAAGAAGAGGTTGACTACCGCACCGATCTTGACTTTGCCTAATGGGAGCGATAGCCTAGTGATTTATAGTGATGCTTCGAAAGAGGGTTTGGGTTGTGTGTTGATGCAGAATGGGAAAGTAATTGCTTATGCTTCAAGGAAGTTTACCCCTAGTGAACAGAATTACCCGACTCATGATATGGAGTTAGCGGCTATTGTATTTGCGTTGCACAAATGGAAGCACTACCTTTATGGAGCGAAGTTTGAGATTTTTACCGATCACAAAAGTTTGAAGTACCTTTTCTCCCAGAAAGAGTTGAACAACCGACAGCGTCGATGGATGGAATTGTTGAAGGATTATGATTGTACGATTTCTTATCATCCGGGGAAGGCGAATGTGGTAGCCGATGTGATTAGTAGAAAGTCTTATGTGGCTTCGATGATGGTTCGTGAATGGAAAATGCTTGAGGATGTTCGAGATTGGTCTCCTCGTGAATCGAGACATGGGGCTATTTTTGCGAATATTAGGGTGTCTCCGACCCTAATTCAAAGGATAAAGGAAACTCAGAAAGAAGATCCCGAGTTAGTGAAAATAATGGGTAAATTGAAGGAAAAGAACTTCGAGGATTTTTCATCGAGTTCGAGTGGAGTTTTGACTTTCCGTGGAAGATTGTGTGTTCCGGATGTTGATGGAATTAAACAGAGAGTTCTTGATGAGGGTCACAAATCGAGGTATACTATTCATCCGGGTAGTACGAAGATGTATCAGGATTTGAAGCAAAAATTTTGGTGGATAAATATGAAAAGAGAAATAGCCGAGTATGTTTCGAAGTGTTTAACGTGTCAGCAGGTCAAAGCCGAGCATCAGAGACCCGCGGGATTGCTCCAGCCGTTAGAGATTCCCGAGTGGAAATGGGAGCATGTGACTATGGATTTCGTTACGGGACTGCCTCGTACCCTTATGAAGTATGAGAGTGTTTGGGTAATAGTGGATAGATTGACCAAGAGTGCCCATTTCTTGCCTATTGACATCAGATATTCGATGGAAAAGCTTGCGACCCTTTATATCGACGAGATTGTTAGATTGCATGGGGTTCCAGTTAGCATTGTGTCAGATCGAGACCCGAGGTTTACTTCTAGATTCTGGAAGGCGTTTCAGGAGGCTTTGGGTACAGATTTGCGATTCAGTACGGCTTTTCATCCTCAGACCGACGGTCAGTCCGAGAGGACTATTCAGATTCTTGAGGATATGTTGCGAGCGTGTTCGATAGACTTTTCCGATTCTTGGGATTCGCACCTACCGTTAGTGGAGTTCTCTTACAACAACAGTTATCAGTCTAGTATTGAGATGGCACCGTTTGAGGCCTTGTATGGAAGAAAGTGTAGATCGCCTATTTGTTGGGATGAGATTGGTGAAGCGAAAGTTTTGGGTATTGAGTTGCTTCGGGATTCGGTTGAGAAAGTTAGAGTTATCCGGGATAGATTGAAGACAGCCCAGAGTCGACATAAGAGCTACGCAGATAACCGAAGGCGAGATCTTAGTTTTTAGGTTGGTGATTTGGTATTCTTGAAAGTGTCTCCGAAGGTGGGTATTCGTAGGTTCGGGAAGAAGGGTAAATTGGCTCCGAGGTTTATTGGTCCGTTTGAGGTTTTGGGAAGGGTTGGACTTCTAGCGTATCGTCTTGCGTTACCGCCATCTTTGGACCGGTTGCACAACGTTTTCCACGTTTCTATGCTTCGGAAGTATGTTCATGATCCGTCGCACGTGTTACCGAGGATACCGGAGGATATTGAGCCCGATATGAGTTATGAGGAACGACCGGTTCGGATCTTAGATTCCAAAGTCCATGAGTTGAGGAGCAAGAGCATTGCGTTGGTTCGAGTTCTTTGGAGGAACCATAACATCGAGGAGTCAACGTGGGAGCTTCGTGATGAGATCGAGAGGAAATTTCCGTGGCTTTTTGCTTAAGGTAAGTCTCGTTAAAATTCGGGTCGAATTTTCTTTAAGGGGGAGTGAATGTCACGACCCGAAATATAGGCTCTATTTTATTAAGTAATAAAGGATTTTATTTAATTATTTGCTTCGTTATTTATTTAAATTATTATTTATTTAAATATTTATGTGTGCATTTTATTCGAGTTATTTGGGCTAGTGTGGAAGTGTTGAGTCTTAATTGTTAGTCGGGAGTGTAAGAAACTGTGTTAGTATGGGGAGGGGGTCTAGTTGTAACATTTCAAAAATAATTTCCCCTACTCCCTCTCCTCCCTCACCTTCTCCCTCATTCTTTCACTCATCTCCCAGAAATCTCTCTCTCTCTCTCTCTCAGCTTTTGGTAAGTTTTCTTCCTCTCACTTCTCTCTTCTTTTTCTTCACCTTCTTCTAGTCATTTCTCATTTCTTAAAACGTAAACCTTGTTTAGATGGTCGATAGGATCGCGTAGAGCCAAAAAGAATCGAATTCCGTCAACTTTCATTATTTCCAAGTAAGTTACTTTTCCCCCATTTTGGTGCTAAATTGTTCATATCATGTTCATGTGATGTTTGATGTGTTATTTTTGAAGTTTGATTGAGTTTTGAATTTATTTTGAGTTTATTTGAGTTCTTGGGAAGAAATGGTGATTTTGGAATGTTGGGTTTGATTCTTGATTTTGGGTTGTTAGATGGTGTTGTTTAGGTTCCCTAGATGTTTAGATGTAGTTTTGGTACCTTGGAAACTAGTTTGAAAGGTTTGATTTTGAGCATTTATGGAAGGTTTGTGTTTTGGCTCGAAAATGGAGAACCCAGCTGAGAATTCCTCCCAGTCCGTAGACCAGGCGCCCGCCTACATGTCATTTTCTGATGACCAAACTTACTGGACAAACAAGCGCCCGCCTGCCCCATACCAGGCGCCCGCCCGCCCCCTAGTCCAGGACTTTGACCTTTTTACTTGGTTTAAGACTTAGAGTTTAACTAGCGGAGGTTTAATTCTTCTAATTAACTTAAGATAACACCGTGGAACACTTTATTGTGTGGATTTGGTTCTTTTGTGAATGAAAATGATGTGAAATTTATTTAAGTACCGTTTTGGTGATGTTGGGCATCTTTAATGTGCGGTTTGGATTGGTTTACCCTTGTGGAAATTTAAATGGAATGGTTCCCTACTTTGGAACCCTAAGTTGTCTAATTAAGCTAGTATTTATTACTTAGCAGTTATTTGAAAGTCCAGCTGGTATTTGTGGTTGTGTCGGGCGATGTGAGATATTGTGATGGCACCGGCCAAGTCCATTATGGTGTCGACCATTGTTTTGCCCTTATTTTCCTCTTCCAGATTGGCCTTGGTTGAGACGTTTGGAGCATGACTTTGTGGCATGGCTCCCGCCCCTTGTGGCATATTACTTTGTTATTGGTTCCGGTACCGGGGTTTTCTCTTCAGCTCTCATGCTATTATGAAGATGTTGATTGGTTGATTATTGAAGCTGCGCAGCGATCCTTTATTTGGATGTTCCGGTTTGGAAAACCTTGGCTATATCCTTTGTTATGTGTTTATTTCCGCTGCTATCTGTTATGTGCTAAATGCTATATGCTATGTGATATTTATTATTGCTTATTGTATATTGCATTATAGCATGCCATGTAGTTGCATTAGTAACTTATTGAGATTTATCTCACCCCTTTCCTTTCATCTTTGTTTTTCCTTAACCCCCCCCCCCAGGTGCTAAGGATTAGTCTCGCTGATCACGAGAAAGAGGACGTCGAGTGTGGATCCGTTCTTTTGGGAAGGTTGATATAGGTTGGTTTCCATTATGTAAATGTGTAACCATTTTGGGGTATTTGTACCAAACATTGACGTCATTAGGATTTGAGTATTTTGTAACTTTAGTGTATAAACTTGTGGAGTTTATACTAGTTTTACTTTGTTGTTCAAATGATTTGTAAAACTTGGTTTTGTAACTTTGGACCATCCCCTTTTGGGTTAAATTGGAATTTTTAACTTCGGAATTTCACCGTCTTGGTTTTAGAAGTCGACGTCCAGATCGCGGTCTCGGGGCCCGCGGGGTCCGGGGTCGCGACAACAATATTATTACTTAGCATTTAATTAGAAGCCCAGCTGGCATATTTGTTGCATCGGGCGATGGGAGAGATTATAATGGCAAAGCCAAGTCCATTATAATGTTGACCATTGTTTTGCCCCCTTCTATACCCTTTTCCAGATTGGCCTTGGAAAAGACAAGTTAGCTTCATTTGTGAATGTATCTAGCTACCGAGCATGACTTTGTGGCATGGCTCTTGTCCTTTGTGACACTTTTATGGTTATTGGTTCCGGTACCGGGGGTTTCTCTTCGGCTTTCATGCTATTATGAAGATGATGATTTGTTGATTATTGAAGCTGCGCAACGATCCTTTATTTGGATGTACCGGTTTGGAAAACCTTGGCTATATCCTTTGTTATGTGTTTATTTCCGCTGCTATCTGTTATGTGATAACTGCTATGTGCTATCTCTGATTTATTATTGTATATTGCATCATAGCATGTCATGTAGTTGCATTAGTAACTTATTGAGATTTATCTCACCCCCTTTCTTTTATCTTTGTTTTTCCTTAACCCCCCAGGTGCTAAGGATTAGTCTCGCTGATCACGAGAAAGAGGACGTCGAGTGTGGACTCATTCTTTTCAGGAAAGTTGTTATAGGTTGGTTTGCATTATATCAATGTGTAACCTTTTGGGGATATTTGTACCAAACATTGACGTCACTAAGATTTGTGTATTTTGTAACTTTGGTGTATAAGCTTATGGAGTTTATACTAGTTTTTACTTTGTTGTTCAAGTTGATTTACAAAACCTTGTGTTATCATCTTTTGGGTATAAAAGGAAATTTTTATCTCCATTATTTTAGAGTTTATTGTTTAAGTCGACGTCCAGCTCGCGGTCTCGGGCCCGCGGGGTCCGGGGTCGCGACAACATCCTTGACCTCTAAACACAATTCTAAACTCCAAAACACCAATTACCAACATCAAACCCAAATTCATCCATGGCTTCAAATCAAGATTTAAATCCCAACATTCATATTAACACAAAAATTAACCAAAAATACTAATAATTTCTAAACTCAACCAAAACATCATATACATATCACTAAAGCATCATACAAACAAATGATGAACATTTTAGCATAAAAATGGGGGAAAGTAACTTACCCGGATTTCTCAAAGGTGACGGAATTCAAATATTTTTTGCTCTACGCGATCCTATCTACGATCTAAACACATTTCATAAAATGAGCATTAAGAAATAATGAATAGAAGATGGTCAAAATGAAGAGAGATGGAGGGGGAGAAACTTACCTTCCATTAACAATGGAGGAGAGAGAGAGATTGAGTGTGTGTGCAGGAGAAAGTGAGGGAGAAGGGGGGAGTAGGGAGGGAGTAAATAGAATTATTTTCAAATTTTACACCTAGGCCCCCTCTAGACCCAACTAACACACAAACCCATATTCCCTACTAACAACTAAGACCCAATAACTCTACACTAGCACAAATGATCAATTAAAATGCTAGGCATAAAATATTATGAAACACAAAATGCACACATAATTATTTAAATAAATAAATAATTTAAATAAATAAATAAGAAATAAATAAATAATTAAATATTTATTACTAAGAAAATAGAGGCGGGTTTTCGGGTCGTTACAATCTACCCTCCTTAAAAAGAATTCGCCCGCGAATTCACTTATCAAAATCATAACACAGAAATATCGAGGCTACAAAATATCGATTCTCATAAAGCACTCATAATCCCAATCAAGTACCTATTAAAGATTTCAGACATCGATTCCATGACTCAAATAAACTCACACATAATGAACACATACATATCTCAAGCATATTCATATCAAACATCCTAAAGTTAACTTCCTCTTTCATCCCGAATTTCACATTCTCAAGACTATCACTTGTTCACCAATTCTAAGACATTGCCGATTCGATCCTGATTAGCATTACGCTTTCCATCAACCCTTAAATCATCAACATCCATAAGTTTTACTTTTCCGGTTCATCCGCACGCATTGACGATCTATGCATCAACCCACGTAATCATACTACTACCCGAATAAATAAGAGAAGGAATAGGGCTAACGATTATTGTCACCCAATGACTCAATGATATACTCAAAAATTTACCGTCATCAACTATCCGATCAAATGAGATTCGACTACCACACCCACTTCTTCATGAGATAAAGCATGATACAGTCATAATCTTTGAATTCCTCAACTACTTGCATTACCTCATACTTAGTTTTCTAAGGAACCATCAACTCTTGGTAGTCCGCGATCATAACGTTTCAACTTGGTCCCAAAATAAAATAAAATATATAATCCGCTAAGGCAATATCAACAAAATCACCACCAATCCCAAATCATAGATAGTTCCATTTATTAAGCGTTAATCCTCGAAGCATGCACAACCACTTTATCACCCAAAATCGTTACATACCTCCATCTCTCTTTGGAAGCATCACCATAGATAATGGATTTATCAATTTTCACTATAATGGAAAACTTAACATATCTCCAAGAAAACATAACACTGATCACACCTTTTAAGGTAACAGTGATACCAGCCCAAACCACGAAACAACATTAATACCGAAATTATCATCATTACATTACTCCAATCCTTGAAGGTTTAAAACAATTCCAAGTACTCAGTATTCTGCAAAACAATACAAGTTTTATCTTCAAAAAATTTCCTCTAACTCCCATTTAAATTAATAATCCGTGCTTATATACCCAAATGAATTTTAACAAATCCTAAATCTTCAATGGCTAACCCAAATTAGTCTTTCACGTATACATTTATTAACCCAACTTTCTTTACAAATCCTTAATCCAAACGAGAATGCCACTAAGGAAAGATTCAGAACCAAGTGACAACTGTTTAATTAAAACCCAAAAATGCCTTTAATATTGTTCGAGAAATTCTTACCTTCTCAAAATATGTTTAGTCCTTTAAACTTAACGCGCTTACCATCATTAATGATTATAGCTTCCACAATATACTCATAACTCATATTGCTTTAACTCAACTCCGGTTATGTATTAAAATGATCCCAAAAGTATTATAACTCAACTTCTTAATATGACCCATAATAAATTAAGTATTTCCTCATACTAAACAATTCCGATGCATTCACGTAGATGTACTAAAAGTAAAGAAAAAAAAATCTCCTATCAAGAAATTCTCAAATTGAATCTTTAACTCTTTTAACCCAACCGATACTATATGTCCACCGATTCACCTATCAGTATTGTAGCCCATATCAACTCATCAAATAACTCAAGTTCTCTATCAGTCAAGCGACATATTGCACCCAATATAAATTATACCTAATAATTCAAAATTAAAATTGCCAACTGAATAGGCTAAATTCCCAGCACAACCTTATAATAAAGATTTTCTGATTTTCAACATAGAACCTGAACATTATATATATATATATATATATATATATATATATATATATATATATACCTAGTATGCTTCTAAACAAAGTCAAACATACCAATATAGAAATATTCTCCACCTATCGATGGCACACAAGAAATTTGTAGCATATAGAAAGCTAAACCATACCACTTAACTCATCAATATCCCGCATAGGTGACATAACTAAATCACCCTATACATACCAATAGCAATCACGAAATTTCGTACTCGAGAATACACCCCAACATAAATCACTTAATGAGAACAAACATACGAATATAGCACAAGACATTTCCACTTTACGAATTAGGTATGCCCAAGCCTTCAAAACTCGTACTCTCGATTCCAAAACCGACTAACCCCAATGGAACCAACACTATTGACACCAATCCTACACTTGAGATACCTCAAGAGAAGAAACACTTGACGTCAATATCACGACTCATAGCTCAACCAAATTCTACCTTAACCTCATCTTTCAAGAAAACTTAGTTTCCGAAACCGCTCAAAGCTATAACACCCAAGTATTGAAACCTATTCCATATCAGAGTTCTTATTCTACTTCAAGATCTAAAACCATTGCTCTGATACCAACTGTCACACCCCGAAATTCTCAAAAATCCATAAACATAAAATTTACAAAATATACATCTCCAAAATGCTAAATACCAAACCGGGCGCGTGAATTCTACTATAAACCAATACCAACAAACAATACCTCAACGAGATTATAACTCGGAGACTAGAAACAAACGCGGAAGCAAGAAAAAATGTTAATAATATAAATTCCCAAAGGGCAATAGTATATACATAACCCTGGAAGACCACAACCTTTCAACCATATACAAAGAGGCTCTGAAGAGCAACTACCCCAAAGGCGATCAACCTGCTCAGAAGACTCCCGATACAACGGACCACAAACGATACCACTTGCTTTCCTGGGGGGGTTAAGGAAAAACAATTTGAAACAAGAAACGGGGTGAGATAAAATCTCAGTAAGTTACTAATGCATCTACATGGCATAATATCATGCAAATCAATTATATAACTGAGCAAGTAAATCACATAACAACAAATGAGAAAGCTCCCTATCGCCAACTGTCCCATACCAGTTGGAAATAACGACTAACTCATCATGCAGCACATAAGACTGAAATAAACACGTTACAAAGGATACCGAGCCAAGGTTTCACCACTGATAGAACAATCGCTGCGCAGCTTCAACCGATCAACCAATCAACAATAGCAGCATAACAGCTGAAGAGAACCCCGGTCAGAACCGACCAATCAATCAATCAACCCATCAAACCATCTTCGTAGTAGCATAATAGCTGAAGAGAAAACCCCCGGTACCGGAACCAATAACAACAAGGGGACGATGACACACAGTCAAAGCCCAAAACCAATAGCAATAATGCTCACAAAGGGGCTAGCTCATCTCACATCCAAGGCCAATATGGAGGAGGGTAATAATGGGGCAAAACAATGGTCAAGAATTATAATGGACTCAGCTCATTGCCATTATAATCTTTCGCATCGCCCGAAACAAACACAAATGCCAGCTGGGCTTTCAAATAAATTCCAAGTAATAAATACTAGCTTAGATAAACAACTAGTGATTCCAAAGTAGGGAACCATACCAAATAATCACCATAAAGATGCAACGGTTACTCATGAAGAGTTTAACAACAACGATAACAAGAGTTTCTCATGAAGAGCACCACAACGATAAACGGAATTGCTCATAAGGAGCCCAACAACAATGATTATTAAAACATGATGATTCCAAGATAAGTGACCATACCAAACTCATCCTAAAGATGATACCCACGAGTGACTCATAAGGAGCACAACTCAAACGGTCGCTCACAATTGGTACAATAACTATTACCAAAATTTCCCTAAACGTTTACTCATAAAGATATACTAGGACTATGAACTCAACCATCTCATCACACCTGGAATTCCAAGTAGGAAATCCGAATGAATACACCTTAAGGTTAATCAAACCGTAGGTACCCAATTGCCAATTCGCGCTTTACATCCGTTCATAACGAACCAATTCTAAACACCCCAAACGAATCCAAAATGTTACACTTATTCATACATGATCACAAACGGACCAAACCCAACACTTTAGTGTTCCAAAACAACCCTCTAGGTACTATAGGATATCACCTAAAACCTAGACCAAGTCTTATCCTAAAATCAATTCAATCAGTAAAATAACTTTCAATTAAAGGGTCTCAAAGTATGAAATCCTCACTTATGTCACAAAGATGATCACAACAACTCAACAAAGTAACTCAATTGGATTTGCAAAACTTGATCACAATGGATCGATACAACTCCTCTTAACCTCAAACACCCAATAAAATCCCGAAGTATAAAACTTACCACTTCACTGAACAACCTATTCCATCTTTTATTACTCGAAGAGATATTCGAAACGATAGTTTACACCCCTTAAACGGAGTTCGGACGAAGAAGTTATGGCCTCCGGAAGATTGAGCGAAAAACGGACAAACTACAGGAGTAGAGGGTGCGCGCGCCTCCCAAAAAAGGGTGCGCGCGCCCCCTTTGATCAGTTTGGAGGCTTTTTAGTGCACTAGAGGGTGCGCACGCCTTCCCTAAAAGGGTGCGCGCGCCCCGACCCCCGAATCAGCTTTTTGGCCTTCCAGAAAGGCTAAAATTGCATAAACTCATCCCATACCAACCTAACCTCCATTCCTACTTCAAAACACAATTAAAACTCTTACTTTGGCTCTATAATCACTTCTAAAAACTAACTTAACTAAGAGTTTCAAACACAACCAAACCCGAAATTCCCAATTTGTTTCTTGGGTTCATTTACACTAAAAATTTGAGAGTAAAACTCTCCCAAACAAACCCATCAACACAAAACTCACCCAAGACACAACCTAAGTACATCCTTGACCTCTAAACACAATTCTAAACTCCAAAATACCAATTACCAACATCAAACCCAAATTCATCCATGGCTTCAAATCAAGATTTAAATCCCAACATTCATATTAACACAAAAATTAACCAAAAATACTAATAATTTCTAAACTCAACCAAAACATCATATACATATCACTAAAGCATCATACAAACAAATGATGAACATTTTAGCATAAAAATGGGGGAAAGTAACTTACCCGGATTTCTCAAAGGTGACGGAATTCAAATATTTTTTGCTCTACGTGATCCTATCGACGATCTAAACACATTTCATAAAATGAGCATTAAGAAATAATGAATAGAAGATGGTCAAAATGAAGAGAGAAGGAGGGGGAGAAACTTACCTTCCATTAACAATGGAGGAGAGAGAGAGATTGAGTGTGTGTGCAGGAGAAAGTGAGGGAGAAGGGGGGAGTAGGGAGGGGGTAAATAGAATTATTTTCAAATTTTACACCTAGGCCCCCTCTAGACCCAACTAACACACAAACCCATATTCCCTACTAACAACTAAGACCCAATAACTCTACACTAGCACAAATGATCAATTAAAATGCTAGGCATAAAATATTATGAAACACAAAATGCACACATAATTATTTAAATAAATAAATAATTTAAATAAATAAATAAGAAATAAATAAATAATTAAATATTTATTACTAAGAAAATAGAGGCGGGTTTTCGGGTCGTTACACGCGCTTCTGGGGCGTGTCAGTTACAGATTCTGCCCAAGAATCTCTCCCTTGCTCATTATACATGATTTTGCCCAGGAAAGATTTCTTGGAGACTCCGTTTGGCTCCAAAAACAGTCATTTTTCAACTATAAAAACCCCTCCAATCCATCATTGGAGGAGGACTTTGGATATCATTATTTTTTAGAACTTTTAGTCACCTCTTTCTTAGACTTTCCCTTGGGATTTATTCAACAAAGTATTCAACCTCTTCTTCAAGGCTTTACAAGAGGTTCTCTTTTGAAGGATACTATTGGTAAATGTCTTAAGCATTTCTCTTCTTCTCCTTCTTCTTCTTCTTCTTCAATCAAATGTGCAATCACCCAAAACCATTTAGGACATGACACCAACGGTCCTTTCATTACGTTGAATTGGCCTAGGAGTCATCTCCCTGCATTTTAACTTTAAAACCCCTTTTTATCATCATTTTAATAGGAAGAACACATTTATCTTTAAAAGTGAATTATGAACAAACAAGACCAACTTTGCTCGGGCGAAATGGGTGTTTAAGTACTTCCCATTTCGTAACCTAACCCCCGAACCTCTCATCCCAAAGAATCTCTGTTTTCGTAAATCAAACTTAGGCTCATAAACATTAGGTTTTCTTACGTTCATCAAAAACGTGGGTGGTGACTCTAAAACACAATTAGACATCCTAGGGTAACCCACGCGCTCTAGCCAAGCCGTGGCCCCACCCCGGGGTATCTACAGTGGCGACTCCGCTGGGGAGGCTTGAGGGTTAAACTTGTGTTTCTGTTCATAATTCATTTTTTTTGGGCATTCTGGAAATTGACATGGGAAGCGCGCGCGTCCCACGTCAAATTCCAGAATCGCCCGCCTTCTATGTGTTCTTCCTATTCTTCCTATTGTTTCATGCTTACAAACATTGCAGGTGTTCTATCACACAATCAGGACCAGGGCAATCCCCTGAGTCCATAAGTCTCTGATAATCTGACAGGTGAGCCCAGAAGCGGGCGCCTCCCAGATACGATGCGCCAGGCGCGCGCTTTCCACAACACTAGCCCGAGGCGCGCGCTTTTGGGTCAATTTTCCAGGGCAAGAACAGGTTTCAGTGACTGAACAGAACAGTGGGGTGTGGGCACAATTGCCTACATCAGAACAGAATTGAACCCTTGGACTGTTTAATTTTGTGTTTTATTTACCGGTCACACGGGTGATTCGGGAGTTGTAATTTACGTGCTTATGTGTTTTTTATCTTTGCTTTTCAAAAAAAAAAATAAAAAAATTTGTCACGTGATAGACCTCACACTACATGCACATTACTCCTATAAATTGCTCACTATCGAGTCGCACAAGTCCAACCCCAAACCCGTCGAGGCCCGTCCTAGAAAGTTTCAAGCTCCACTCGACCTTGGCTCTTTCGAAGCAGTAAACCTCAGCCCGTGGCGTAGTTCATGACTACATGCCGGGGGTGACCTTTAAGCCTCTCTTTAGCCGAGCACCAACCACACAATTCTAGTTAGGGTCTAACACTCCGTGACCAAGTCGGTTTCCATGTACCGAGATTTCCCGAAACTAATGTTTTCAAATCATACATGCCAACTTGTTGAAACGGACACAATAAAATTCCGTCCCCAAAAGTGGCTATTTTGGATGAAAATAAAAAAATCCGTCCCCGCATGTATGCTTTACTACATTAATTTAGTTTAATCCCGACACATGTAGGATTCACAAACGCGATGGAATCCGATGAGTATATGGGACCGCGAGATGGTCTATATACTAGTGTGACGATTCCATTATCTTATTAGAAACCCCAAAAGGGACCCATTCCCTCCGACTTATAAAGTTCGAGTCGTGTGCCCAACTGTGTGTTCTCAACCTCTTCATGGACCGAAAGTGTGAACCGAGACTGACAAGGGCTACTTCTCCAATTATAGGTCCGATTGGTACTCTCCGCATCTACAGGGATTCAACCAACAGGCTTATCCGTGAACAGATCACTCCAACAGCTTCTACATCATCAATGGCCGGCGACTCCAACACCAACAACGCCATGACTCTCAAACAACTTTCTGCCATGGTTCAAACGCTCCAACAACAAGTCTCTACCCTTAACCAAGAGGCTCAAACCAAAGAAGCCTTGTGGCAAGCTCATGTCGACAGTCAAAGGGAGGCCCACGAGGCCGAGGTTGACCAACTGAAAGCCAAGCTCCTCAAGCTCTCCAAGAACAAGGGGGTTAATGACAATGAGGAATCCGAGTGGACCGAGGGTTTGTTTGAAAGCCCATATGTCAGCACCCGCACCAAAAAAGTGGGGAAACCAAGAACCAACAACAACGACCCCAAAATGGTCGATTCCATCATGGCCTACATTGATCAGAAATTCGACGGCCTCAACATGGGAAAAGGCTCCAACACAAGCCTTTATCAGTCATCCATCCTTATGAGCACGATGGCCGCTCTCCCCGACAAATTCAAGATGCCCGACATTAGCAAGTTTAAGGGAAACTCATGCCCGATGGCTCACATCGAGACTTACATTTGGGCTATGGTTCCGAAGAAGGTCTCCCCAAAAGTTATGGCTCAATGCTTTCCTCTCACTCTCGAGGGGGCGGCAAAGGATTGGTATACAACTCTCCCGCTCACTGTCCGTCTTGATTGGGATGCCGCTATGCTTGCCTTCAAAAATCAATATCAAGGCAACACCACTCACCGGCCCACAAGGAAAGAGCTCGAGAACACCACTCAAAGAGACAACGAGTCCTTCATTGACTTCACAAGGAGATGGAATGACAAGCTCTCTAAAATTGTTGAGAGGCCAAACACAAAAGAGCAAATGGACATCTTTCTCAAGTGTCTCAAGATTGATCTCCGCACCCACCTAAGTGGGGCTTGCTACTCCGACTTCTCCCAAATGTATGAGGCGGGGGTACGCATGGATGACTTGCTCAAGGAAATTAAAAAGGCCACTCCTACTTACCGATACAAGGCCGCCTCTAGTTCAAACAAAGCGGCTTCTGTCAATGCCGTTACTACCAACAAGGGGAATTACAAGAAGGTCCCTCCACCACAAGGCAAGCGGTTCCAAAACGACCGCGTCTACACTCCTATGAAGCTCTAAAGGTCAAAGGGAAAATCACCCCTCTTCAAGGGTACAAGTAACCACAACCGCTCCGTCCCAATCATGCCCACCACAAATGGTGTGACTACCATCAATGCACCGGCCACCTTGTAACACCCATCGAATTTCTTGTTAAATATTTGACATACTTGTTAAATATTTGAACTTGCATGTTATGTGTTAGTTTTACTTGGGTTAAATTTTTAACTGCTTTAGAATGTTAAGGTGGTTAAATGTCTAGTTTTGACTTTTGGGTCATTTATGAAGTTTTGACTTTAGGGGCCTTTTTGTTAAAAGTGAAACTTGAGGGACCTAAGTGAAATTCTTTGAAAGTTGCCAAGTATATCTTGTGTTTGCCTGGGAGAATCATTTCTTCCCCAAATCATTCTCGTTGTTTCCTCTGTTTTATAAGTTAGGTTTAGGGTTTTGCCTATTCTCGACTCCTCGAGTTTAATTATCCCTCCGTTCTTGATTCCGATCCCGGATTAATATTCGTGGCGTTGAATAGAGCGTTCCAGGCCGAACAGAAATAAATTTGGTTAACTTTGATTTTTGACTAGGTAAGTTATTAGCTCCCCCTTGCTTGTAATAACATGCATAAATGTTATTCTCAATACTTGTGATTGTTAATTTTGTGTTTGGGGTGATTTTTGTGATACTTGTAATTTTGGGACAAAGGGAGTAATAATCCTCTGAGGGAAATAATGAAAGAAAATGAAAGAGTTAGTTTTGAACTTGTAAATGCATTCTGGGTATGTTGAAATTGTTAGTAAATATTGCTCCTACGTTTGGGACGGAAAATATTTCAACCTGGGAAAGAAATAAAAATTTCGCATTTTGGTACATTGTGCGACCGCACAAAAATCCTTGGGCGACCGCACATCTTTCTGAAAGGTTTTTCAAAGAAATTGACCTGCTTGTGTGCGACCGCACAGTTCATTTTAGGCGACCGCACAGTTATCTGAAAAACCAAAAATGTTGTTTAAAGTTTGTATAAGTTGGAAGTAACCCTAGTTAAGGTATATAACCTTAGTATAAGATGTCCTAGCAAGTGTTGTGCACCTTAGAGGCATTAGCATAAGGTCTTAGACTTGAACATCCTAAGAATAGGATTGGGATTTTGTAAGAGTAAATGTATAACTCTTATACTTGTTTGAATGTCCAAAGATTGGGATATAACTTGAAGTATAAGACATTAAAATCTTGTACGTGACTTGAACATCCAAAGAATTGGATTAAAACTTGAATATAAGATAATAAAATCTTGTACTTGACTTGACTTGACACCAATACATATGTATGGTAGTGAACTAGAAAGTGCTATAAGTAAACTAACGTGTATGAGACATGTTCTTGTTGTGTATGTGCAAACATTGCATACATTTGCTTGATACAAGGTGACTTCTTGATTACTTGAAGCATGTTCCTTGTTGAGCTAGTCCACTACTTTTGGATTAGTTCTTCTCCCGTAGTTCAAGTAAATATCTACTTGTACCTTCTTGTGTGAGTCCAGCTGGTTCTCCTTGCTTGTTCGAAAATATATAGGTTCACGCTTGTCGTGAGAGCTGGGGCTTAAGTGACAATCGGGTCCCTATGTATTTCCGCCTGACCCCTTACTACCGGCCATAGTAAGGACATAGCTTCCTTAGTTGGAGTAATAAGCCTGACTTAAGTGAATGCTAAACTCCTGTCTTGAACACCTCGTGAATAATCATGAGTCTTGATATTGGGAATGACACTGGTTACCGGGTCTTCTGATACATACTGAATAATCAGTTCCTGTTATTGATCGTGATTGTCAAAGTAATACAAGCTACGACAACAATGGTATTCTTGGGAGGAATAAGGAAGGAAGCAATATCCTTATAACTTGCTTGTTTAGCCTTATGTGCTACTTGATGAGTGGCTTAGCCTCTCATATACTTGTTACTTGATGATACTTGATATATGATTATTTGAGTATCTACTTGAATTGCATGATAACATGTCATGTAGTTGCATCTAATAGCTTACTGAGATTTATCTCACCCTTTATTTGTTTAATTGTTCCCCCCCAGGAAAGGAAGGATAGTGCGCAGTGAGGCTCGACATAGTTGGGAGCTTACTTCGCAGGTCGTGATTCTTTTGGGGCTTGTGTCCTTTTACATTTGGTGAGGACGATGTATTATAGGTTTTGTAACTCCTTATTTTGGGGTAGACAGTCTTGTTCAGTTCATGTTGTCACTAGACATCTTGTATAGTACTCTTGATGCCAGCTTATGTGCTAGGCATGTTTCCGCTGTGTATGTATTAAGTTTGGTTTTAATTGCCTTGTCTAGAACTAGTGTTGTGAGCTAGTATAGCTCCTTACTCTAGAGTATATATAGATATATATATCATATCAGTTTTTTAAACAAATGTCATTAAGTTTCTTGTTAAGTTTCTTGTTTCTCGTTAGGCACTCCCATCCGGGTTCAAGGTTCTATTAGGGGATCCCGGGACCTGGGGGCGTGTCAGGTTGGTATCAGAGCTACCCTGGTTTAGCTACCCTGTTTAGCTACCTTGGTTTGCTCTAAGTCTGGATAGGGTCTATGTCCTAGGTATGGGTGAGTCTTGGGGTGTTATTAATAACGCTGAGTGTTTACCTACAGGTACAATGAGTTCTGAAGGTACTAGTGGCAGTAATCAGCTGAGATCTATAACTCCTCAAGAAGAAATGGTTGATAATGTAGACTGGGATTATCCTAATCGCCTTACAAGGTTCTTGAAGTTGAAACCTCGTAGTTTTGACGGGGAATTTGATGCCAAGAAGGCAGAAGAGTGGATTGAAAGTATTGAGAAGATCTTTACATCCTTGAGATGTGCAGGTGGTGATAAGGTAACCTTTGCAACCTTTAAACTTGAGAAAGCCGCTGAACATTGGTGGCAAGTGTTGAGTAAAAGTTGGGAACTGGAAGGTGTACCACAGACATGGGAGAATTTTCTTAAAGATTTTAAGTCACAGTTTATTCCAACAGTGATCCAAGATAGAAAAGAGATGGAATTTCTTAATCTGGAGCAAGGAAGCTTGATAGTGGGGCAATACTCAACCAAGTTCACAGAATTGGCGAGGTATTGTGATCACTTAGTTCTAAATGAAGCCAAGAAGGCACAGAGGTTTGTTAAAGGGTTGAGGACTGAGTATAGGAAGCAACTTCTTTCTCTACAGCTCACTAGTTATCATCAAGCAGTGGAGAATGCTTATACTATTGAAAATGATATCGAAGAACACAAGGTGAAGTTGGGAACAACCATGACTGGTCGTGTATCAGAGAAAACTCAGGGATCTGGTTCTAAAGGTGGTAAATCTGGTCGCCAAGATCGTCGATTCCAACAGCCAACCGAAAGCAAAGGTAGTGTATCAACTGGTTCGAGGACAACAGTCCAAGGTTCCAGGAAAGTATGTGGTTTTTGTTCGAAAGAAGGTCATTCTAAAGACAAGTGTTGGTCAAAGCAAGGAAAATGTTTAGTGTGTGGTGAAGCGGGGCACTTTGCTAAGAATTGTCTTAAAAGTAGAGGAAATCAAGTTGGGGGTACAAGTCAACAGGCCTCAGGTTCCAAGAGAGATAGTGGGGGTCGACCAAAAGTTCAGGGTTGAGTGTTTGCTTTAGATCAGCAGGGTGTAGCTGAGTCTTCTGCGGTCATAGGAGGTATTATATTACTTTCTAGTACGAGAGCGCGAGTCTTGATAGATCTAGGCTCATCTCATTCTTATGTGGCATCTCATTTTGTGTCGCATTTGCATGTTCTTCCGGATTCTATGCCTTATGTGCTAGAAGTATCTTCCCCTATGGGAGATTGCATGTTTACTTCTGAGGTTTACAGGAAATGTGAGGTTCTTGTGGGTGATCATGCCCTTCTTGCTGACCTAGTCGTGTTACCTATAAGGGACTTTGACGTAATTCTTGGCATGGATTGGCTATATGTGCATCATGCATCTGTTGATTGTTATAGAAAAGTAGTAACTTTTTCTATTCCTGGTTTGCCTGATTTTACCTTTGAAGGTGATAGGCCTTTATATGCTATACATGTTATTTCTGCTTTAAAAGATAGAAAACTTTTATCTCATGGTTGTGCCGGGTATCTCGCATGTGTGTTTGATCAGAGTTTATCTGTTCCCAAGATGGAGGATATTCCTGTTGTGTCTGAATTTTCAGATGTGTTCTCTTCTGAGTATAGCATCCCACCTGATCGAGAGCTTGAGTTCTGTATTGATTTACTACCAGGTACAGCACCAATCTCTAAAGCATCTTATAGAATGGCTCCAGCTGAGTTGAGAGAGTTAAAAACACAGCTTGAGGAATTGCTTGAAAGGGGCTTTATCAAGCCTAGTGTATCACCGTGGGGTGCACCAGTGTTATTTGTCAGAAAGAAAGATGGGACTCTACGATTGTGTATTGATTACAGAGATCTTAATCAGGTAACTATCAAGAACAAATATCCGTTACCTCATATTGATGACTTATTTGATCAGCTTCAGGGTTCAGTAGTGTACTCGAAGCTTGACTTGAGAAGTGGTTATCATCAGTTGAAAATCAGATCTGAGGATATACCAAAGACAGCTTTCCGTACCAGGTATGGGCATTATGAGTTTATTGTTATGCCATTCGGTTTGACAAATGCTCCAGCTGTATTTATGGATTTGATGAACCGTATTTTCAAGCCATATCCTGATTGTTTCGTGGTGGTATTCATTGATGACATTCTTGTGTATTCTAAGTCACGGGCTGAGCATGAACAACATCTCAGAATAGTATTACAAGTTCTTTGTGAGAAACAATTATTTGCAAAATTCAGCAAATGTGCTTTCTGGTTAGAAGAGGTTTCATTCTTGGGGCATGTTGTGTCTGCTACTGGTATTGCAGTAGATCCTTCCAAAGTTGAAGCAGTTGTAAACTGGAAGAGGCCAACTACAGTGACAGAGATCGTAGTTTCTTGGGCTTGGCTAGTTATTATCGGAGGTTCATTGAGGGATTCTCCAAGATTGCTACTCCATTGACTAATATGACTCGAAAAGCTATTTCTTTTGAGTGGAATGACAAATGTGAAGCAAGTTTTCAGGAGTTAAAAAGGCGTTTGACTACAGCTCCATTCTTGGCTTTACCTAGTGGTTCTGAGCATTTCATGGTTTATACGGATGCTTCTAAAGAAGGATTGGGTTGTGTTCTGATGCAAGATGGCAAGGTAATAGCTTATGCTTCTCGAAAATTATCTCCTTATGAAAAGAATTATCCTACTCATGATTTAGAGTTGGCTGCGATTATTTTTGCTTTGCATAAATGGAGGCATTACTTGTATGGAACCAAATTTGAAGTCTTTACCGATCATAAAAGCTTGAAGTACTTGTTTTCTCAAAAAGAGCTTAACATGAGGCAACGTAGATGGATGGAGAAATTGAAGGATCATGATTGTACTATCCTTTATCATCCAGGAAAAGCAAATGTTGTGGCAGATGCACTGAGCAGAAAGACTTATATTTCTTGCTTGATGATTCGTGAATGGAAGATGTTTGAAGACTTATGTGATTGGAGTCCTTGTGAATCAAATCATGGAGTTATCTTTGCTAATATAAAGGTTACTTCAGATTTACTCCAACAGATCAAAGAAGCTCAGGTAATTGATCCTGAATCGCAGAAAATCATTAGTGGAATGAATGAAGGAAAGCAACCAGATTTTTCTTTCAACAGTGATGGAATTGTTACCTTTTGAGGCCGAGTTTGTATTCCAGTTGATTCTGAGATAAAGAAGAAAGTTCTTGAAGAGGCTTACAAAGCCAAGTATACTATTCATCCTGGAAGTACTAAAATGTACCAAGACTTGAAGAAACATTTCTGGTGGAATAATATGAAAAGAGAGATTGCTGAGTATGTTTCCAAATGTTTGACTTGTCAACAAGTAAAAGTGGAACATCAACGTCCAGCAGGTTTGTTGCAACCATTAGAAATTCCAGAATGGAAATGGGAGCATATTACTATGGATTTTGTGACTGGTTTGCCACGTACCAGACGAGGCCATGATGCTGTTTGGGTTATTGTGGACAGGTTGACTAAATCAGCTCACTTCTTGTCTGTTTCCATGGGATATTCATTGTCTCAGTTGGCATCTTTGTATGTTCAGGAGATAGTCCGACTGCATGGGGTTCCTGTGAGTATTGTATCTGACAGAGATCCTCGTTTTACTTCTCGATTCTGGCAGGCTCTTCAGGGTGCTATGGGTACTAAATTGAATTTTAGTACAGCTTTTCATCCTCAATCTGATGGGCAATCTGAGAGACTTATACAGATTCTCGAGGATATGTTACGTGCTTGTGTTATTGATTTCAAAGGCAGTTAGGATACTCATCTTCCTTTGGCTGAGTTTGCTTATAATAATAGTTATCAGTCTAGCATTGAAATGGCTCCATATGAGGCTCTTTATGGCAGAAAATGTCGATCTCCTATATGCTGGGATGAAGTGGGAGAAGCTAGACTCTTGGGTCCTGAAATGGTTCAACAGTCAGTTGAGAGTGTGAAACTCATTCGAGATAGATTGCGCACAGCTCAGAGTAGACAAAAGAGTTATGCAGATCATCGTAGAAGGGATCTTGAATTCCAGGTAGGTGACTTTGTATTCTTGAAGGTCTCTCCTCGTAGAGGTATAAAGAGATTTGGGAAGAAAGGAAAGTTATCTCCTCGTTATATCGGTCCATTTGAAATTCTTGAAAGAGTTGGTAAGTTGGCTTATAGAGTGGCTTTACCTCCTTCTTTATCGGGTATTTATGATGTATTCCATGTATCTATGCTTCACAAGTATATGGCTGATGAATCACATGTTCTTGAGTATGAGGCTATTCCATTTCAGCCTGATTTGTCTTATGAGGAACAACCTGTTGAAATTCTTGACTGGAAAGAGCAAGTATTGCGTACCAAAAGGATTTCTATTGTGAAGGTCCTTTGGAGGAATCATGAAATTGAAGAGGCTACTTGGGAAACCGAAAAAGAGATGCGAGATAAATACCCGAGCCTATTTGAAAACTTTGGTAAGTAAAATTCGTGGGCGAATTTTCTTTAAGGTGGGGAGGATGTAACACCCATCGAATTCCTTGTTAAATATTTGACATACTTGTTAAATATTTGAACTTGCATGTTATGTGTTAGTTTTACTTGGGTTAAATTTTTAACTGCTTTAGAATGTTAAGGTGGTTAAATGTCTAGTTTTGACTTTTGGGTCATTTATGAAGTTTTGACTTTAGGGGCCTTTTTGTTAAAAGTGAAACTTGAGGGACCTAAGTGCAATTCTTTGAAGGTTGCCAAGTATATCTTGTGTTTGCCTGGGAGAATCATTTCTTCCCCAAATCATTCTCGTTGTTTCCTCTGTTTTATATGTCACGACCCGAAATCTAGCTCTATTTTATTAGTAATAAATAATTATTATTAGTTTAGTTGCTTAATTATTTATTTAAATATTTATGTGTTATAATAATTATGCCTAGCATTTTTATTGAGTCGTTTGGGTTAGTGTAGTATTGTTGGGTCTTAATTGTTAGTAGGGAGAGTAAGCATTTGCGTTAGTTGAAGGGGAGGGGCCTAGATGTAACTTTTTGAATAATTTCCCCCTACTCCCCTCTCCTCCCTCACTTCTCCCTCACTCTTCACCCTCACCTCCCAGCAACTCCCTCTCTCTCTCCTCCTTTGGGTAAGTTTCTCATCTCCTTTCATCTCTCTTCATTTTCTTCCTCTTCCTCTCATAATCTCTCATTTCTTAAAACGTGAAACTTGTTTAGATCGTCGATAGGATCGCGTAGAATCAAAAAGAATTGAATTCCGTCATCTTTGAGAATTTTCAAGTAAGTTACTTTTCCCCCATTTTTATGCTAAAATGTTCATATCATGTTTATATAATGCTTGATGTGTTATATTTAAAGTTTGATTGAGTATAGAATTTATTTGGAATTTAATTGAGTTTTTGGGTAAAAATGGTGAAATCTTGAATGTTGGGCTTGATCCTTGGTTTGGGGTCATTTATGGTGTTCTTGAGGTCCCCTTTTGTGTTAGATGTGGTTTGGGTACCTTAGAGATCTTTGGTTGTGTTTGATTTGAGGATTGGTGAAAATGGTATAAACCCCTTATGAACCCAGCTCTGTTTTCCCGGCTGGAATCCAGACCAGGTGCTCGCCCGCGTGGTGCCAGGCGCCCGCCTGCACCCCCTTTTCCAGCGGCCTGACCTTCTGGCCAAACAAGCGCGCGCCTGCCCATGCCCGAGCGCCCGCCCGCCCGCCTGCTTGGGATTTTTGCCTCTTTGCTTGTTTTAAGAATGTTAGCTTACCTAGTTTAGGTCCCTTTCTTCTAATTAACTTAAAATAACACCGTGGATCACTTATTTAAGTGGAATTGATTCTTTTGTGAATAAATGTGTTATGAAATTTATTAAGTACCGTTTTGGGAATGTTGGGCATCTTTGATGTGCTGTTTGGATTGGTTTACCTTTGTGGTAATTTAATTGGAATGGTTCCCTACTTTGGAACCTTAAGTTTGTTTATTTAAGCTAGTATTTATTACTTAGCATTTATTTGAAAGTCCAGCTGGTATTTTGTGTGTGTTTGGGCGATGCGAAACATTATGATGGCACAGCCAAGTCCATTGTGATGTTGACCATTGTTTTGCCCCATTATTACCCTACTCCAGATTGGCCTTGGATGTGAGAAGAGCTAGCTCCTTTGTGTGCATTTTAGCTTTACTTGGAGCATGACTTTGTGGTATGTCTCCCGTCCCTTGTGACACTTCATTTGGGTATTGTTCCGGTACCGGGGATTTCTCTTCAGCTTTCATGCTATTATGAAGATGTTGATTGGTTGATTATTTAAGCTGCGCAGCGATCCTTTATTTGGATGTACCGGTTTGGAAAACCTTGGCTATATCCTTTGTTATGTGTTTATTTCCGCTGCTATCTGTTATGTGATAACTGCTACGTGCTATCTATGATTTATTATTGTATATTGTATCATAGCATGTCATGTAGTTGCATTAGTAACTTATTGAGATTTATCTCACCCCCTTTCTTTTTATCTTTGTTTTTCCTTAACCCCCCCAGGTGCTAAGGATTAGTCTCGCTGATCACGAGAAAGAGGACGTCGAGTATGGATACATTCTTTTGGGGAAGGTTGTTATAGGTTGGTTTACATTATATCAATGTGTAACCTTTTGGGGATATTTGTGCCAAACATTGACGTCACTAGGATTTGTGTATTTTGTAACCTTGGTGTATAAGCTTATGGAGTTTATACTAGTTTTACTTTGTTGTTCAAGTTGATTTACAAAACCTTGTGTTATCATTTTTTGAGTATAAAAGGAAAATTTTATCTTCAGTATTTCACGGTTTTGGTTTTAAGTCGACGTCCAGATCGCGGTCTCGGGCCCGCGGGGTTCGGGGTCGCGACAGTTGGTATCAGAGCTATGGTTTAGCTCTAAGTATAAGTCTAGGTGGACTAGTATGACCTAGGTGGGTAGTAGTGTGCGGAGTGATTAACGGTTGATGTCTTATGCAGGTAATTGTTTGAAATGGCTAGAAGGAGAACAGGTGAAGGCTCTAGTGGAGCACAGAATCAGAATGACACAAGGGAAGAAGCACGTGCTATGTTTCAAGGCATGTTTGAGGCGGCCATGAAGGCCATACATGATCAAGATCCGAGAGTATAACAAGCACCACCCCGCTATGGATTGGAGCAATTTCTGAAGTTGAAACCGGTTGAATTCAATGGGGAACCCGATGTTCGGAAAGCTGAGTTGTGGATTGAGTCGATGGAGAAGATTTATGAGGTATTTGGTGCTCGGATGAGGACAAGGTCCGTTTCGCGGCTTATAAACTTGTGGGAGCCGCCGAGCATTGGTGGAAGGGTGTTAAAGCTAGTTGGGATGATACTCACACGGTGTATGCGTGGGAGTTGTTCGTGCGCAAATTCAAGGAGCATTTCATTCCGGTTGTTGATCAAAACCGAAAGGAGCTCGAGCTACTCAACCTAGAGCAAGGATTGTTGTCTATAGCACAATACTTGGCTAAGTTCATAGAATTAGCCTGGTATTGTGACTATTTGGTGAGGACCGAGGAACAAAAAGCTATGAGGTTCATTCGGGGATTGAAGACCTCCATCCGTACTCAACTGATTGCCCAACGGATAGTGACATTCCAAGATGCGGTAGACCGAGCCTACTTAATTGAGCAAGATATTGGGGAGCACAAAAGGAAGACCGAGGTTGTGAGTACGGGTAAACCGAGAAGCCACGCTAAGTCGCAACCACAACACCGTTTGGATAACCGAGGTAACTTTGGGGGACAATCTCAGTTCCGAGGGAAACCGATCCCAAGGAACCCGGGTACCACTTTCGGGAACCAAGGGAACCAAATTAGGAGGCTTTGTTCGTATTGTCAAAAGGAAGGTCATTCTGAGGACCGGTGTTGGAAGAAGCAAGGAAGGTGCACAAATTGTGGTCAAATGGGTCACTTTGTAAAAGATTGCCCGAGAGGTAGAGGACAAGCATCCGGGTCAGGAGTTGGTAATAATCAAGGTCAAAAAAGGGATGCCGCTGGGAAGCCCAAAGTTCAAGGAAAGATATATGCCATGAATCAACAACAAGCTACCGATGATCCATCCGTTATTGGAGGTATTGTTTCTGTGTCTAATGTGAGCGCACGAGCGTTAGTAGATCCAGGATCATCTCATTCATACATTTCTGTGCAATTTGCTTCTATGTTAAATGCTGCATTCGAGTCTTTACCGTACGTGCTAGAGGTGTCGACCCCTATAGGAGAATGCTTGATTTCTGATCGAGTCTTTCGTGCTTGTGATGTGGTTATTTGTGGTCGTGTCCTTTGTGCGGATTTGGTAGTTCTTCCTATCCAAGACTTTGATGTCATTTTGGGTATGGATTGGTTGAGCAAGTTTCATGCTTCGGTTGATTGCCGTAAGAAAACTGTTACTTTTTCTATTCCCGATGTGCCTAAATTTGTGTTTGAGGCTAGTCCTCTGAGTAGAAAGGTTCGCTTAATTTCTTTTATGAAAGCGATGAAATTATTGCATAGTGGTTGTGAGGGGTATTTGGCTAGTGTTCTTGACACTAGGAAGGAACCCCCTAGTTTGGATAGTGTTCGGGTAGTTTGGGAATTTCCCGATGTTTTCTCTACCGAGTATGATATGCCTCCCGATCGTGAGATTGAGTTTTGTATAGACCTTTTGCCGGGTACGGCTCCAATTTCGAAAGCACCTTATAGGTTGGCTCCCGTAGAGTTGAAGGAGTTAAAGGTGCAGTTGCAAGAGTTGCTTGATCGAGGGTTTATCCGCCCTAGTGTTTCCCCGTGGGGAGCACCGGTTTTATTTGTGCGGAAGAAAGACGGTTCCTTGAGATTGTGCATCGATTACCGGAAGTTGAATCAGGTTACGGTGAAGAATAAATATCCTCTACCTCATATTGACGATTTATTTGATCAGCTTCAAGGGTCCGTGGTTTTCTCTAAACTTGATTTGAGGAGTGGGTACCATCAGTTGAAGGTTCGATCGGAGGATATTCCGAAGACTGCCTTTCGCACTCACTATGGTCATTATGAGTTCTTGGTTATGCCGTTTGGGTTGACTAACGCGCCTGCAGTATTTATGGATTTGATGAACTGGCTTTTCCATCCTTATCTTGATTCGTTCGTGGTGGTTTTTATTGATGATATACTCGTCTACTCTAAATCCCGAGAGGAGCACGAGCAGCACTTGAGGACAGTTTTATCCATTCTTGCGAGGGAGAAATTGTTTACGAAGTTCAGTAAATGCGAATTTTGGCTCGAGAAAGTGTCATTTCTGGGCCATGTTATTTCAAAAGACGGGATTTCTATGGATCCTTCAAAGATTGAGACTATAGTGGATTGGAAGAGACCCGAATCAGTGACAGAGATTAGAAGCTTTCTTGGTTTAGCCGGGTATTACAGAAGATTTATTGAGGGGTTTTCGAGGATCGCTACTCCGATGACTCAGTTGACCCGGAAGAATGTCCTGTTTGTGTGGACCGAGAAATGTGATAAGAGTTTCGAGGAATTGAAGAAGAGGTTGACTACCTCACCGATCTTGACTTTGCCTAATGGGAGCGATGGCCTAGTGATTTACAGTGATGCTTCGAAAGAGGGTTTGGGTTGTGTGTTGATGCAGAATGGGAAAGTGATCGGTTATGCTTCGAGGAAGTTGACCCCTAGTGAACAGAATTACCCCACTCATGATATGGAGTTAGCGGCTATTGTATTTGCGTTGCACAAATGGAACCACTACCTTTATGGGGCGAAGTTTGAAATTTTTACCGATCACAAGAGTTTGAAGTACCTTTTCTCCTAGAAAGAGTTGAATAATAAACAGCGCGATGGATGGAATTGTTGAAGGATTATGATTGCACGATTTCTTATCATCCGGGGAAGGCGAATGTGGTAGCCGATGCGATTAGTAGAAAATCTTATGTGGCTTCGATGATGGTCCGTGAATGGAAAATGCTTGAGGATGTTCGTGATTGGTCTCCTCGTGAATCGAGACATGGGGCTATTTTTACGAATATTAGGGTGTCTCCGACCCTAATTCAGAGGATAAAGGAAGTTCAGAAAGAGGATCCCGAGTTGGTGAAGATAATGGGTAAATTGAAGGAAAAGAACTTCGAGGATTTTTCTTTGAGTTCGAGTGGAGTGTTGACTTTCCGTGGCCGTTTGTGCGTACCCGATGTTGGTGGAATAAAGAGGCAAGTTTTAGATGAGGGTCACAAATCGAGATATACTATTCATCCGGGTAGTACGAATATGTATCAGGATTTGAAGCGACAATTTTGGTGGATTAATATGAAAAGGGAAATAGCGGAGTACGTTTCGAAGTGTCTAACTTGTCAGCAGGTCAAAGCCGAGCATCAGAGACCCGCGGGACTACTTCAGCCATTAGAGATTCCCGAGTGGAAATGGGAGCATGCGACTATGGATTTCGTTACGGGACTACCTCGTACCCGTAGGAAGTATGACAGTGTTTGGGTAATAGTGGATAGATTGACCAAGAGTGCCCATTTCTTGCTTATTGACATCAGATATTCGATGGAGAAGCTTGCGACCCTTTATATCGATGAGATCGTTAGATTGCATGGGGTTCCGGTTAGCATTGTGTCAGATCGAGACCCGAGGTTTACTTCTAGATTCTGGAAGGCGTTTCAAGAAGCTTTGGGTACAGATTTGCGATTCAGTACGGCTTTTCATCCACAGACCGACGGTCAATCCGAGAGGACTATTCAGATTCTTGAGGATATTGTAGACACCCCGCCTTGGACCTCTCACCCCGATTGCATACAAAGTATTTTTATTTAACTTATTTTTGTTGATTTCTGTTACTTCGGTTAAGTTCCTAACTGATTCCGTTAGTTTTGGACTAAACTGCATAACAGAGTTAACTTTTAGGGTCATTCTGTCATTTTTCACCCGCGGGCGCTTCCGGCACTGCCAGTGAGCCGCGCGCGCGTCCCGCCCCAAAAGCCGGACCCGCGCGCTTCCCACTTTGGCAATAACGGATTGCACCTTATTTCCCTCCATTTTCTTATTTACAAACATCTTTTCTTGATCACAAAAAACCATCTTTTTACACCCACATTCATCCCCCCTTTTCTCATTAACTCCCAATCCCAAATTCTAAGCCTTTTCCCAAAAACTAATATTTCTTTAATTTATTATTTGATTTCTTTTATTTCTTTTATTTTTCTTTTATTCATTTATCTTATTTGTGATTGGCTCATTCCATTTCACATGGATGACCAATTTCCCTCCATCATTTCCCTCTCTTTTTTACCTATAAAAACCATCATCTTCTACCTTGGAAAAGGACTTCTTTTTGGGACTTCTTGTCACGACCCGAAATCTAGGCTCTATTTTATTAGTTATTAAATGATTTTTATTTAATTATTTGCTTAATTATTTATTTAAATTATTATTTATTTAAATATTTATGTGTGCAATTTATGTGTTATAATAATTATGCCTAGCATTTTATTTGGGTCATTTGTGCTAGTGTAGAATTGTTGAGTCTTAATTGTTAGTGGGGAGTAATTGTGTTAGTAGATGGGAAGGGGTCTAGTTGTAACTTTTTAAAATAATTCCCCTACTCCCTCCCTCTCTTCTCCCCCTCACCTCCCTCACTCTCTCCATCCCATCTCCTGGAAACTCTCTCTCTCTCTCTAGCTTGGGGTAAGTTTTCTTTCTTTATCTTCTCTCTTCATTTACTTCCTCTTCCTCTCATAATCTCTCATTTCTTAAAACGTAACATTGTTTAGATCGTCGTTAGGATCGCGTAGAATCAAAAAGAATTGAATTCCGTCAACTTTGAGATTTATCAAGTAAGTTACTTTTCCCCCATTTTGATGCTAAAATGTTCATATCATGTTTATATGATGTTTGATGTGTTATATTTGAAGTTTGGGTGAGTTTAGAATTTATTTGGAATTTATTTGGATTTTGGGTTAAAAATGGTGATTTATGAATGTTGGGCTTGATTCTTGATTTTGGGTTGTTAAATGTTGTTGTATGAGTCTTTTTAGACTTATTAGTTGTGTTGGTACATTAGTATACTAGTTGGAAGGTTGGATTTTGGGTGAAATGTGTTTTGGGTTTGAAAATGGAAGAACCCATGTTGTTCTTCCCGATTTCTGGCAATTCCAGAATATTGGGCGACCACCCAAATCAGTATGGGCGACCGCGCATCTTTCTTAAAATTTTTGTGCTTGGTTGAGGGCCTTGTTGGGCGACCGCACAGTCCCGTTTGGGCGGCCGCACAGTCCTCTGAAAGTTTTCATTTTGTTTGTTTGTGTGATTGAAGAATGTGTTTTGATCCAAATCTTGGGTGTCCTTCTAGTTGACATTAGTGAACGTTGTAGTGCACTCTAGTGATAGAATTGGGTCCTTTGTGATTAAGTTTGTGTTGGAAATTAATTAAGTGTTAATTGTGATTGTTGGAACACTTTAATTGTGCGTGATTGGTACATTTCACTTTCTTGGTGACTACTTGGTATGGTTCCCTACTTTGGAACCTTAAGTTGTTTATTCATGCTAAATTATTATTACTTAGCATTTATTTGGAAGCCCAGCTGGCATATTTGTGGCATCGGGCGATGGGAAGGATTATAATGGCAAAGCCAAGTCCATTATAATGTTGACCATTGTTTTGCCCCCTTCTTTACCCCTTTTCCAAATTGGCCTTGGAAGAGATGAGTTAGCTTCCTTTGTGAATGTATCTAGCTAACGGGCATGACTTTGTGTCATGGTCCTTGTCCTTTGTGACACTTTTATGGTTATTGGTTCCGGTACCGGGGTTTTCTCTTCGGCTTTCATGCTATTATGAAGATGATGATTTGTTGATTATTGAAGCTGCGCAGTGATCCTTTATTTGGATGTTCCGGTTTGGAAAACCTTGGCTATATCCTTTGTTATGTGTTTATTTCCGCTGCTATCTGTATGTGATAAATGCTATGTGCTATGTGATAGTTATTATTGCTTATTGTATATTGCATCATAGCATGTCATGTAGTTGCATTAGTAACTTATTGAGATTTATCTCACCCCCTTTCTTTTATCCTTGTTTTTCCTTAACCCCCCCCCCCCCCAGGTGCTAAGGATTAGTCTCGCTGATCACGAGAAAGAGGACGTCGAGTGTGGATACATTCTTTTGGGGAAGGTTGTCATAGGTTGGTTTACATTGTGTAAATGTGTAACCATTTTGGGATAGTTGTACCAAACAATGACGTCACTAAGAATTGTATATTCTATTTTGTTGGGCGTAAACTTGTGGAAGTTTATGATAGTTGTAATTGGTTTTTATCAAACTTGGTTTTGTAAAACTTTGGATCATTACCTTTTGGTATCAAATGGAATTTTTAACTTCGGTACTTCACAGTTTTTGTTTTAGAGTCGACGTCCAGATCGCGGTCCCGGGCCCGCGGGGTCCGGGTTCGCGACAGTTGGTATCAGAGCTATGGCATTGGCTCTAAGTATAAATTTAGGTGGATTAGTATGACCTAGGTGGGTAGTAGTGTGCGGAGTGATTAACGGTTGATGTTTTATGCAGGTACTTGTTACAATGGTTCGTAGAAGGAGTGGTGAAGGTAGTACCGGTAATGCAAATCAGAATGATACAAGGGAAGAAGCCCGTGCCATGTTTCAAGGCATGTTTGAGGCGGCCATGATGGCCATACATGATCAAGGTCCGAGGGTAGAACAAGCACCACCCCGCTATGGGTTGGAGCAATTTCTGAAGTTGAAACCGGTTGAATTCAATGGGGAACCCGATGTTCGGAAAGCTGAGTTGTGGATTGAGTCTATGGAAAAGATTTTTGATGTGTTTGGGTGCACGGAAGAGGACAAGGTCCGGTTTGCGGCTTACAAGCTTGTGGGTGCCGCCGAGCATTGGTGGAAGGGTGTTAAAGCTAGTTGGGACGATACTCACACGGTTTATGCGTGGGAGTTGTTCGTGCGCAAATTCAAGGAGCATTTCATTCCGGTCGTTGACCAAAACCGAAAGGAGATCGAGCTACTCAACCTAGAGCAAGGTGTGTTGTCTATAGCACAATACTCGGCGAAGTTCATAGAATTAGCCAGGTATTGCGACTATTTGGTGAGGACCGAGGAACAAAAAGCTATGAGATTCATTCGGGGATTGAAGACCTTCATCCGTACTCAACTTATTGCTCAACGGATTGTGACATTCCAAGATGCGGTGGACCGAGCCTATTTGATAGAGAAAGGTATTGGGGAACATAAGCGGAAGACCGAGGTGGCCAACCCGAGTAAGCAAGGAGCGCAGAGCAAGTCACAACCAAGGAATGATAATCGAGGTAACTTTGGGGGACAATCTCAGTCCCGAGGGCAACCGATCCCGAGGAATCCGGGTACTACTCCGGGGATTCAGAATAGGAAGCCTTGTACCTTTTGTCAGAAGGTAGGCCATGCGGAGGATAGGTGTTGGAAAAAGCAAGGGAAGTGCACCAATTGTGGTGAAATGGGGCACTTTGCGAGAGAGTGCACGAGGTACCGAGGTCAGTCATCCGGGTCAGGAGTTGGTAATAATCAGGGTCAGAAAAGGGATGCAGCTGGGAAGCCCAAAGTTCAAGGGAAGGTTTATGCCATGAATCAACAACAAGCTACCGATGATCCATCTGTTATTGGAGGTATTGTTTCTGTGTCTAATGTGAGCGCACGAGCGTTAGTAGATCCAGGATCGTCTCATTCATACATTTCTGTGCAATTTGCTTCCATGTTAAATGCTGCATTCGAGTCTTTACCGTACGTGCTAGAGGTGTCGACCCCTATAGGAGAATGCTTGATTTTTGATCGAGTCTTTCGTTCTTGTGATGTGGTTATTTGTGGTCGAGTCCTTTGTGCGGATTTGGTAGTTCTTCCTATCCAAGACTTTGATGTCATTTTGGGTATGGATTGGTTGTGCAAGTTTCATGCTTTTGTTGATTGCCGTAAGAAAACTGTTACTTTTTCTATTCCCGATGTGCCTAAATTTGTGTTTGAGGCTTGTCCTCTGAGTAGAAAGGTTCGCTTAATTTCTTTTATGAAAGCGAGAAGATTATTGAATAGTGGTTGTGAAGGGTATTTGGCTAGTGTTCTTGATACTAGGAAAGAATCCCCTAGTTTTGATAGTGTTCGGGTAGTTCGGGAATTTCCCGATGTTTTCTCTACCGAGTATGATATGCCTCCCAATCGTGAGATAGAGTTTTGTATAGATCTTTTGCCGGGTACGGCTCCAATTTCGAAAGCACCTTATAGGTTAGCTCCCGCAGAATTGAAGGAATTAAAGGTTCAGTTGCAAAGTTGCTTGATCGAGGGTTTATCCGCCTTAGTGTTTCCCCGTGGGGAGCACCGGTTTTGTTCGTGCGGAAGAAAGATGGTTCGTTGAGGTTGTGCATCGATTACCGGAAGTTGAATCAGGTTACGGTGAAGAATAAGTATCCTCTACCGCACATCGATGATTTGTTTGATCAGCTTCAAGGGTCCGTGGTTTTCTCTAAACTTGATTTGAGGAGTGGGTACCATCAGTTGAAGGTTCGATCGGAGGATATTCCGAAGACTGCCTTTCGCACTCGGTATGGTCATTATGAGTTCTTGGTTATGCCGTTTGGGTTGACTAACGCGCCGGCCGTGTTTATCGATTTGATGAACCGGATTTTCCATCCCTATCTTGATTCGTTCGTGGTAGTCTTCATCGACGACATTCTTGTTTATTCGAAATCCCGAGAGGAGAACGAGCAGAATTTGAGGACAGTTTTATCCGTTCTTGCAAGGGAGAAATTATTTGCGAAGTTTAGCAAATGCGAATTTTGGCTCGAGAAGGTGTCATTTCTGGGTCATGTTATTTCGAAAGATGGGATTTCGGTGGATCCTTCAAAAATAGAGGCTATAGTGGATTGGAAGAGACCCAAATCAGTGACAGAGATTAGAAGCTTTCTTGGTTTAGCCGGTTATTACCGAAGATTTATTGAGGGGTTTTCAAGGATTGCTACTCCGATGACTCAGTTGACCCGGAAGAATGTTCCGTTTGTGTGGACCGAGAAATGTGACAAGAGTTTCGAGGAATTGAAGAAGAGGTTTACTACCGCACCGATCTTGACTTTGCCTAATGGGAGCGATGGCCTAGTGATTTACAGTGATGCTTCGAAAGAGGGTTTGGGTTGTGTGTTGATGCAGAATGGGAAAGTAATTGCGTATGCTTCGAGGAATTTGACCCCTAGTGAACAGAATTACCCGACTCATGATATGGAGTTAGCGGCTATTGTATTTGCGTTGCACAAATGGAAGCATTATCTTTATGGAGCGAAGTTCGAGATTTTTACGGATCACAAGAGTTTGAAGTACCTATTCTCTCAGAAGGAATTGAACAACCGACAGCGCCGATGGATGGAATTGTTGAAGGATTATGATTGCACGATTTCTTATCATCCGTGGAAGGCGAATGTGGTAGCCGATGCGATTTGTAGAAAATCTTATGTGGCTTCGATGATGGTTCGAGAGTGAAAAATGCTTGAGGATGTTCGAGATTGGTCTCCTCGTGAATCGAGACATGGGGCTATTTTTGCGAATATTGGGGTGTCTCCGACCCTAAATCAAAGAATGAAGGAAGCTCAAAAAGAAGATCCCGAGTTAGTGAAGGTAATGGGTAAATTGAAGGAAAAGAACTTCGAGGATTTTTCATTGGGTTCGAGTGGAGTTTTGACTTTCCGTGGTCGTTTGTGTGTACCCGATATTGGTGGATTACAGAGGCAAGTTTTAGATGAGGGCCACAAATCGAGGTATACTATTCATTCGGGTAGTACGAAGATGTATCAGGATTTGAAGCAACAGTTTTGGTGGATTAAAATGAAAAGGGAAATAGCCGAGTATGTATCGAGGTGTTTAACTTGTCAGCAGGTCAAAGCCGAGTATCAGAGACCCGCGGGATTACTTCAGCCGTTTGAGATTCCCGAGTGGAAATGGGAGCATGTGACTATGGATTTCGTTACGGGATTACCTCGTACCCGTAGGAAGTATGACAGTGTTTGGGTAATAGTGGATAGATTGACCAAGAGTGCCCATTTCTTGCCTATTGACATCAGGCATTCGATGGAGAAGCTTGCGACCCTTTACATTGATGAGATCGTTAGATTGCATGGGGTTCCGGTTAGCATTGTGTCAGATCGAGACCCGAGGTTTACTTCTAGATTCTGGAAGGCGTTTCAGGAAGCTTTGGGTACAGATTTGCGATTCAGTACAGCTTTTCATCCTCAGACTGATGGTCAATCCGAGAGGACTATTCAGATTTTGGAAGATATGTTGCGAGCTTGTGCGATAGACTTCTTCGATTCTTGGGATTCGCACCTACCGTTAGTGGAATTCTCTTACAACAACAGTTATCAGGCTAGTATCGAGATGGCACCGTTTGAGGCCTTGTATGGAAGGAAGTGTAGATCGCCTATTTGTTGGGATGAGGTTGGTGAAGCGAAAGTTTTGGGTACTGATTTGCTTCGGGGTTCGGTTGAAAAGGTTAAAGTTATCCGGGATAAATTGAAAACAGCCCAGAGTCGACATAAGAGCTATGCAGATAACCGAAGGCGAGATCTTAGCTTTCAGACCTGGGATTTGGTGTTCTTTAAAGTGTCTCCAAAGGTGGGTATTCGTAGGTTTGGAAAGAAAGGCAAATTGGCTCCGAGGTTTATTGGTCCGTTCGAGATTTTGGGAAAGGTTGGACTTCTTGCGTATCGACTTACGTTACCGTCATCTTTAGACCGGTTGCACAACGTCTTTCACGTTTCTATGCTTCGGAAGTACGTTCATGATCCATCGCACGTGTTACCGAGGATACCGGAGGATATTGAGCCCGATATGACTTATGAGGAATGACCAGTTCGGATCCTAGATTCTAAAGTCCAAGAGTTGAGGAATAAGAGCATTGCGTTGGTTCGAGTTCTTTGGAGGAATCATCATATCGAGGAGTCGACGTGGGAGCTCCGAGATGAGATCGAGAGGAAATTTCCGTGGCTTTTTGTTTAAGGTGAGTCTCGTTAAAATTCGGGTCGAATTTTCTTTAAGGGGGAGTGAATGTCACGACACGAAATCTAGGCTCTATTTTATTAGTTTATTAAATGATTTTTATTTAATTATTTGCTTAATTATTTATTTAAATTATTATTTATTTAAATATTTATGTGTGCAATTTATGTGTTATAATAATTATGCCTAGCATTTTATTTGGGTCATTTGTGCTAGTGTAGAATTGTTGAGTCTTAATTGTTAGTGGGAGTAATTGTGTTAGTAGATGGGAGGGGGTCTAGTTGTAACTTTTTAAAATAATTCCCCTACTCCCTCCCTCTCTTCTCCCCCTCACCTCCCTCACTCTCTCCATCCCATCTCCCTGGAAACTCTCTCTCTCTCTCTAGCTTGGGGTAAGTTTTCTTTCTTTATCTTCTCTCTTCATTTACTTCCTCTTCCTCTCATAATCTCTCATTTCTTAAAACGTAACATTGTTTAGATCGTCGTTAGGATCGCGTAGAATCAAAAAGAATTGAATTCCGTCAACTTTGAAATTTATCAAGTAAGTTACTTTTCCCCCATTTTGATGCTAAAATGTTCATATCATGTTTATATGATGTTTGATGTGTTATATTTGAAGTTTGGGTGAGTTTAGAATTTATTTGGAATTTATTTGGATTTTGGGTTAAAAATGGTGATTTATGAATGTTGGGCTTGATTCTTGATTTTGTGTTGTTAAATGTTGTTGTATGAGTCTTTTTAGACTTATTAGTTGTGTTGGTACATTAGTATACTAGTTGGAAGGTTGGATTTTGGGTGAAATGTGTTTTGGGTTTGAAAATGGAAGAACCCATGTTGTTCTTCCCGATTTCTGGCAATTCCAGAATATTGGGCAACCGCCCAAATCAGTATGGGCGACCGCGCATCTTTCTGAAAATTTTTGTGCTTGGTTGAGGGCCTTGTTGGGCGACCGCACAGTCCCGTTTGGGCGGCCGCACAGTCCTCTAAAAGTTTTCATTTTGTTTGTCTGTGTGATTGAAGAATGTGTTTTGATCCAAATCTTGGGTGTCCTTCTAGTTGACATTAGTGAACGTTGTAGTGCACTCTAGTGATAGAATTGGGTCCTTTGTGATTAAGTTTGTGTTGGAAATTAATTAAGTGTTAATTGTGATTGTTGGAACACTTTAATTGTGCGTGATTGGTACATTTCACTTTCTTGGTGACTACTTGGTATGGTTCCCTACTTTGGAACCTTAAGTTGTTTATTCATGCTAAATTCTTATTACTTAGCATTTATTTGGAAGCCCAGCTGGCATATTTGTTGCATCGGGCGATGGGAAGGATTATAATGGCAAAGCCAAGTCCATTATAATGTTGACCATTGTTTTGCCCCCTTCTTTACCCCTTTTCCAGATTGGCCTTGGAAGAGATGAGTTAGCTTCCTTTGTGAATGTATCTAGCTAACGGGCATGACTTTGTGTCATGGTCCTTGTCCTTTGTGACACTTTTATGGTTATTGGTTCCGGTACCGGGGTTTTCTCTTCGGCATTCATGCTATTATGAAGATGATGATTTGTTGATTATTGAAGCTGCGCAGCGATCCTTTATTTGGATGTTCCGGTTTGGAAAACCTTGGCTATATCCTTTGTTATGTGTTTATTTCCGCTGCTATCTGTATGTGATAAATGCTATGTGCTATGTGATAGTTATTATTGCTTATTGTATATTGCATCATAGCATGTCATGTAGTTGCATTAGTAACTTATTGAGATTTATCTCACCCCCTTTCTTTTATCCTTGTTTTTCCTTAACCCCCCCCCCCAGGTGCTAAGGATTAGTCTCGCTGATCACGAGAAAGAGGACGTCGAGTGTGGATACATTCTTTTGGGGAAGGTTGTCATAGGTTGGTTTACATTGTGTAAATGTATAACCATTTTGGGATAGTTGTACAAAACAATGACGTCACTAAGAATTGTATATTCTATTTTGTTGGGCGTAAACTTGTGGAAGTTTATGATAGTTGTAATTGGTTTTTATCAAACTTGGTTTTGTAAAACTTTGGATCATTACCTTTTGGTATCAAATGGAATTTTTAACTTCGGTACTTCACAGTTTTTGTTTTAGAGTCGACGTCCAGATCGCGGTCCCGGGCCCGCGGGGTCCGGGGTCGCGACAGTTGGTATCAGAGCTATGGCATTGGCTCTAAGTATAAATTTAGGTGGATTAGTATGACCTAGGTGGGTAGTAGTGTGCGGAGTGATTAACGGTTGATGTTTTATGCAGGTACTTGTTACAATGGTTCGTAGAAGGAGTGGTGAAGGTAGTACCGGTAATGCAAATCAGAATGATACAAGGGAAGAAGCCCGTGCCACGTTTCAAGGCATGTTTGTGGCGGCCATGATGGCCATACATGATCAAGGTCCGAGGGTAGAACAAGCACCACCCCGCTATGGGTTGGAGCAATTTCTGAAGTTGAAACCGGTTGAATTCAATGGGGAACCCGATGTTCGGAAAGCTGAGTTGTGGATTGAGTCTATGGAAAATATTTTTGATGTGTTTGGGTGCACGGAAGAGGACAAGGTCCGGTTTGCGGCTTACAAGCTTGTGGGTGCTGCCGAGCATTGGTGGAAGGGTGTTAAAGCTAGTTGGGACGATACTCACACGGTTTATGCGTGGGAGTTGTTCGTGCGCAAATTCAAGGAGCATTTCATTCCGGTCGTTGACCAAAACCGAAAGGAGATCGAGCTACTCAACCTAGAGCAAGGTGTGTTGTCTATAGCACAATACTCGGCGAAGTTCATAGAATTAGCCCGGTATTGCGACTATTTGGTGAGGACCGAGGAACAAAAAGCTATGAGATTCATTCGGGGATTGAAGAGCTCCATCCGTACTCAACTTATTGCTCAACGGATTGTGACATTCCAAGATGCGGTGGACCGAGCCTATTTGATAGAGAAAGATATTGGGGAACATAAGCGGAAGACCGAGGTGGCCAACCCGAGTAAGCAAGGAGCGCAGAGCAAGTCACAACCAAGGATTGATAATCGAGGTAACTTTGGGGGACAATCTCAGTCCCGAGGGCAACCGATCCCGAGGAATCCGGGTACTACTCCGGGGATTCAGAATAGGAAGCCTTGTACCTTTTGTCAGAAGGTAGGCCATGCGGAGGATAGGTGTTGGAAAAAGCAAGGCAAGTGCACCAATTGTGGTGAAATGGGGCACTTTGCGAGAGAATGCACGAGGTACCGAGGTCAGTCATCCGGGTCAGGAGTTGGTAATAATCAGGGTCAGAAAAGGGATGCAGCTGGGAAGCCCAAAGTTCAAGGGAAGGTTTATGCCATGAATCAACAACAAGCTACCGATGATCCATCTGTTATTGGAGGTATTGTTTCTGTGTCTAATGTGAGCGCACGAGCGTTAGTAGATCCAGGATCGTCTCATTCATACATTTCTGTGCAATTTGCTTCCATGTTAAATGCTGCATTCGAGTCTTTACCGTACGTGCTAGAGGTGTCGACCCCTATAGGAGAATGCTTGATTTTTGATCGAGTCTTTCGTGCTTGTGATGTGGTTATTTGTGGTCGAGTCCTTTGTGCGGATTTGGTAGTTCTTCCTATCCAAGACTTTGATGTCATTTTGGGTATGGATTGGTTGTGCAAGTTTCATGCTTCTGTTGATTGCCGTAAGAAAACTGTTACTTTTTCTATTCCCGATGTGCCTAAATTTGTGTTTGAGGCTTGTCCTCTTAGTAGAAAGGTTCGCTTAATTTCTTTTATGAAAGCGAGAAGATTATTGAATAGTGGTTATGAAGGGTATTTGGCTAGTGTTCTTGATACTAGGAAAGAATCCCCTAGTTTTGATAGTGTTCGGGTAGTTCGGGAATTTCCCGATGTTTTCTCTACCGAGTATGATATGCCTCCCAATCGTGAGATAGAGTTTTGTATAGATCTTTTGCCGGGTACGGCTCCAATTTCGAAAGCACCTTGTAGGTTAGCTCCCGCAGAATTGAAGGAATTAAAGGTTCAGTTGCAAGAGTTGCTTGATCGAGGGTTTATCCGCCTTAGTGTTTCCCCGTGGGGAGCACCGGTTTTGTTCGTGCGGAAGAAAGATGGTTCGTTGAGGTTGTGCATCGATTACCGGAAGTTGAATCAGGTTACGGTGAAGAATAAGTATCCTCTACCGCACATCGATGATTTGTTTGATCAGCTTCAAGGGTCCGTGGTTTTCTCTAAACTTGATTTGAGGAGTGGGTACCATCAGTTGAAGGTTCGATCGGAGGATATTCCGAAGACTGCCTTTCGCACTCGGTATGGTCATTATGAGTTCTTGGTTATGCCGTTTGGGTTGACTAACGCGCCGGCCATGTTTATGGATTTGATGAACCGGATTTTCCATCCCTATCTTGATTCGTTCGTGGTAGTCTTCATCGACGACATTCTTGTTTATTCGAACTCCCGAGAGAGAACGAGCAGAATTTGAGGACAGTTTTATCCGTTCTTGCAAGGGAGAAATTATTTGCGAAGTTTAGCAAATGCGAATTTTGGCTCGAGAAGGTGTCATTTCTGGGTCATGTTATTTCGAAAGATGGGATTTCGGTGGATCCTTCAAAAATAGAGGCTATAGTGGATTGGAAGAGACCCAAATCAGTGACAGAGATTAGAAGCTTTCTTGGTTTAGCCGGTTATTACCGAAGATTTATTGAGGGGTTTTCAAGGATTGCTACTCCGATGACTCAGTTGACCCGGAAGAATGTTCCGTTTGTGTGGACCGAGAAATGTGACAAGAGTTTCGAGGAATTGAAGAAGAGGTTTACTACCGCACCGATCTTGACTTTGCCTAATGGGAGCGATGGCCTAGTGATTTACAGTGATGCTTCGAAAGAGGGTTTGGGTTGTGTGTTGATGCAGAATGGGAAAGTAATTGCGTATGCTTCGAGGAATTTGACCCCTAGTGAACAGAATTACCCGACTCATGATATGGAGTTAGCGGCTATTGTATTTGCGTTGCACAAATGGAAGCATTATCTTTATGGAGCGAAGTTCGAGATTTTTACGGATCACAAGAGTTTGAAGTACCTATTCTCTCAGAAGGAATTGAACAACCGACAGCGCCGATGGATGGAATTGTTGAAGGATTATGATTGCACGATTTCTTATCATCCGTGGAAGGCGAATGTGGTAGCCGATGCGATTTGTAGAAAATCTTATGTGGCTTCGATGATGGTTCGAGAGTGAAAAATGCTTGAGGATGTTCGAGATTGGTCTCCTCGTGAATCGAGACATGGGGCTATTTTTGCGAATATTGGGGTGTCTCCGACCCTAAATCAAAGAATGAAGGAAGCTCAAAAAGAAGATCCCGAGTTAGTGAAGGTAATGGGTAAATTGAAGGAAAAGAACTTCGAGGATTTTTCATTAGGTTCGAGTGGAGTTTTGACTTTCCGTGGTCGTTTGTGTGTACCCGATATTGGTGGATTAAAGAGGCAAGTTTTAGATGAGGGCCACAAATCGAGGTATACTATTCATTCGGGTAGTACGAAGATGTATCAGGATTTGAAGCAACAGTTTTGGTGGATTAATATGAAAAGGGAAATAGCCGAGTATGTATCGAGGTGTTTAACTTGTCAGCAGGTCAAAGCCGAGTATCAGAGACCCGCGGGATTACTTCAGCCGTTAGAGATTCCCGAGTGGAAATGGGAGCATGTGACTATGGATTTCGTTACGGGATTACCTCGTACCCGTAGGAAGTATGACAGTGTTTGGGTAATAGTGGATAGATTGACCAAGAGTGCCCATTTCTTGCCTATTGACATCAGGCATTCGATGGAGAAGCTTGCGACCCTTTACATTGATGAGATCGTTAGATTGCATGGGGTTCCGGTTAGCATTGTGTCAGATCGAGACCCGAGGTTTACTTCTAGATTCTGGAAGGCGTTTCAGGAAGCTTTGGGTATAGATTTGCGATTCAGTACAGCTTTTCATCCTCAGACCGATGGTCAATCCGAGAGGACTATTCAGATTTTGGAAGATATGTTGCGAGCTTGTGCGATAGACTTCTTCGATTCTTGGGATTCGCACCTACCGTTAGTGGAATTCTCTTACAACAACAGTTATCAGGCTAGTATCGAGATGGCACCGTTTGAGGCCTTGTATGGAAGGAAGTGTAGATCGCCTATTTGTTGGGATGAGGTTGGTGAAGCGAAAGTTTTGGGTACTGATTTGCTTCGGGGTTCGGTTGAAAAGGTTAAAGTTATCCGGGATAAATTGAAAACAGCCCAGAGTCGACATAAGAGCTATGCAGATAACCGAAGGCGAGATCTTAGCTTTCAGACCTGTGATTTGGTGTTCTTTAAAGTGTCTCCAAAGGTGGGTATTCGTAGGTTTGGAAAGAAAGGCAAATTGGCTCCGAGGTTTATTGGTCCGTTCGAGATTTTGGGAAAGGTTGGACTTCTTGCGTATCGACTTACGTTACCGTCATCTTTAGACCGGTTGCACAACGTCTTTCACGTTTCTATGCTTCGGAAGTACGTTCATGATCCATCGCACGTGTTACCGAGGATACCGGAGGATATTGAGCCCGATATGACTTATGAGGAACGACCGGTTCGGATCCTAGATTCTAAAGTCCAAGAGTTGAGGAATAAGAGCATTGCGTTGGTTCGAGTTCTTTGGAGGAATCATCATATCGAGGAGTCGACGTGGGAGCTCCGAGATGAGATCGAGAGGAAATTTCCGTGGCTTTTTGTTTAAGGTGAGTCTCGTTAAAATTCGGGTCGAATTTTCTTTAAGGGGAGTGAATGTCACGACACGAAATCTAGGCTCTATTTTATTAGTTATTAAATGATTTTTATTTAATTATTTGCTTAATTATTTATTTAAATTATTATTTATTTAAATATTTATGTGTGCAATTTATGTGTTATAATAATTATGCCTAGCATTTTATTTGGGTCATTTGTGCTAGTGTAGAATTGTTGAGTCTTAATTGTTAGTGGGGAGTAATTGTGTTAGTAGATGGGAGGGGGTCTAGTTGTAACTTTTTAAAATAATTCCCCTACTCCCTCCCTCTCTTCTCCCCCTCACCTCCCTCACTCTCTCCATCCCATCTCCCTGGAAACTCTCTCTCTCTCTCTAGCTTGGGTTAAGTTTTCTTTCTTTATCTTCTCTCTTCATTTACTTCCTCTTCCTCTCATAATCTCTCATTTCTTAAAACGTAACATTGTTTAGATCGTCGTTAGGATCGCGTAGAATCAAAAAGAATTGAATTCCGTCAACTTTGAGATTTATCAAGTAAGTTACTTTTCCCCCATTTTGATGCTAAAATGTTCATATCATGTTTATATGATGTTTGATGTGTTATATTTGAAGTTTGGGTGAGTTTAGAATTTATTTGGAATTTATTTGGATTTTGGGTTAAAAATGGTGATTTATGAATGTTGGGCTTGATTCTTGATTTTGTGTTGTTAAATGTTGTTGTATGAGTCTTTTTAGACTTATTAGTTGTGTTGGTACATTAGTATACTAGTTGGAAGGTTGGATTTTGGGTGAAATGTGTTTTGGGTTTGAAAATGGAAGAACCCATGTTGTTCTTCCCGATTTCTGGCAATTCCAGAATATTGGGCGACCGCCCAAATCAGTATTGGCGACCGCGCATCTTTCTGAAAATTTTTGTGCTTGGTTGAGGGCCTTGTTGGGCGACCGCACAGTCCCGTTTGGGCGGCCGCACAGTCTTCTGAAAGTTTTCATTTTGTTTGTTTGTGTGATTGAAGAATGTGTTTTGATCCAAATCTTGGGTGTCCTTCTAGTTGACATTAGTGAACATTGTAGTGCACTCTAGTGATAGAATTGGGTCATTTGTGATTAAGTTTGTGTTGGAAATTAATTAAGTGTTAATTGTGATTGTTGGAACACTTTAATTGTGCGTGATTGGTACATTTCACTTTCTTGGTGACTACTTGGTATGATTCCCTACTTTGGAACCTTAAGTTGTTTATTCATGCTAAATTATTATTACTTAGCATTTATTTGGAAGCCCAGCTGGCATATTTGTTGCATCGGGCGATGGGAAGGATTATAATGGCAAAGCCAAGTCCATTATAATGTTGACCATTGTTTTGCCCCCTTCTTTACCCCTTTTCCAGATTGGCCTTGGAAGAGATGAGTTAGCTTCCTTTGTGAATGTATCTAGCTAACGGGCATGACTTTGTGTCATGGTCCTTGTCCTTTGTGACACTTTTATGGTTATTGGTTCCGGTACCGGGGTTTTCTCTACGGCTTTCATGCTATTATGAAGATGATGATTTGTTGATTATTGAAGCTGCGCAGCGATCCTTTATTTGGATGTTCCGGTTTGGAAAACCTTGGCTATATCCTTTGTTATGTGTTTATTTCCGCTGCTATCTGTATGTGATAAATGCTATGTGCTATGTGATAGTTATTATTGCTTATTGTATATTGCATCATAGCATGTCATGTAGTTGCATTAGTAACTTATTGAGATTTATCTCACCCCCTTTCTTTTATCCTTGTTTTTCCTTAACACCCCCCCCCCACAGGTGCTAAGGATTAGTCTCGCTGATCACGAGAAAGAGGACGTCGAGTGTGGATACATTCTTTTGGGGAAGGTTGTCATAGGTTGGTTTACATTGTGTAAATGTGTAACCATTTTGGAATAGTTGTACCAAACAATGACGTCACTAAGAATTGTATATTCTATTTTGTTGGGCGTAAACTTGTGGAAGTTTATGATAGTTGTAATTGGTTTTTATCAAACTTGGTTTTGTAAAACTTTGGATCATTACCTTTTGGTATCAAATGGAATTTTTAACTTCGGTACTTCACAGTTTTTGTTTTAGAGTCGACGTCCAGATCGCGGTCCCGGGCCCGCGGGGTCCGGGGTCGCGACACTTCTTTTTGGACTCCAACCTTGATTCACCAACTACATTATACACAAATTCTCCCAACAAGAGTTCTTAGTAACAAGACTCTACACAAATTGTTCTACAACAATTTCATTACAACAACAACACTTTCAAGTCAAGGTTCCAAGTCCTCTTTCTCAAGGTACAACTCCATTTTCTTCCTTTGTTTTCTTCTTCTTGATGTATGCAATCCCCATTAATGGGACATGACCAACATGACTACTTCACATATTGAAGTTAGTTAAGGTTATCTCCCTACATTTTAATCTTAACTTTAATTCACCATGTTAATTTCTCTTCATCCCTTAATGTAATTCTTCAACATTACTTGTTACATGTAATCTTTATCATTAAATAAATAAAACAATTCTATTTTATTTCCCCTTTATTTCCCCTTTTCTTCTCATCACAATTGTTAGCACATTTCTATTTAATTAATTGAAGGACATGTAAATATTAGAACACCAATAGTAGCAAGACCCGCGTAAGCGGGGCGGAGTGGGTGTTTAAGTACTTCCCACTCCGTCACCTAACCCCCGAACCCTTCTCTCCCGAATCTCTGGTTTTGTACATAAATTAGGCTATTTCTAGGTTTTTCTTATGTTCCTTTAAAAACATAGGTGGCGACTCTAGACAATCTAAAACAAGTTAGACATCCTAGGATAATTCACCGCTCTAGCCAAGCCGTGGTTCCCCGGGGTATCTACAGTGGCGACTCCGCTGGCGAATGTTTAGAGGGTTAAACTTGCGTTCTTAACTTTTTGGTGTTATTTTATTTTATTTTATTTTCTGGGCATTCTGGTAAAAAGGGTAGGAAGCGCGCGCCTCCGGCCTTCTTGGCCTAAAGCGCGCGCGTCCGACCCTTATTACCAGAATCGTCCATCTTCCTTCTTGTCCTGCAATTCCATGTTTCTATGCTAACGTTTACTGCAGGGGAAAAAGTTCTATAATTTAGGGTCAAGGCAATCCCTTGAACCCACTGATTTGCAGGTTCTCACCCAGAAGCGGGCGCCTCTGCCCTTCTTCCTCTCACGAGCGCGCCTTCCGCATAGGCAACCCAATGCGCGCGCTTCTGGGCGCATTCCCGGAACAGAACAGTGCACAAAACAGAGTGGTTTTGACAATGTGTGGGCACCAGGCCTGCATACAATTTCTTTTACTTTCTGTTTATTTTTATCGGTCACACGCGTGATTCGAACGTTGTAAATTATGTGCTTATTTGCTTTTATTTCTTTTTCTTTAAAAAAAAAAATGTTTTGTCACATGTTAGACCTCACACTACATGCACATATTCTTATCAACTGCTCACTATCGAGTCGCACAAGTCCAACCCCAAACCCGTCGAGGCCCGTCCTAGAAAGTTTCAAGCTCCACTCGACCTTGGCTCTTTCGAAGCGGTAAACCTCAGCCCGTGGCGTAGTTCATGACTACATGCCGGGGGTGACCTTTGAGCCTCATATTCAAGCCGAGCACAAGCCACACAATTCTAGTCTAGGGTCTAACACTCCATGACTCAAGTCGGTTTCCATGTGCCGAGATTTCCCTAAACTAATGTCTTCAAATCATACATGCCAATTTGTTGCAATGGACGAAATAAAACTCCGTCCCCAAAAGTGGCTATTTTGGACGAAAATAAAAATCCGTCCCCGCATGTATGATTTACTACATTAATTTAGTTTAATCCCGACACATGTAGGGCTCACAAGCGTGGTGGAATCCGATGAGTATATGGGACCGCGGGAAGGTCTATATACTAGTGTGACGATTCCACTATTTTCCTAGAAACCCCAAAAAGGACCACGTCCTTCCGACTTTGTAAAAAAAAAAAAAAAAAAAAGAGTCGTTTTTCCTTATGTGGTTGAGTCTTTTTCTTTGTTTGTGGGTTAATTCATTTTATCCAAAAGGTGTTTGTGGGGCCAATCTAAGATCAACCGTGCTCTTCCAATAGGTCTAATGGCTTCCAACGGCAACAACAACAACGGTGGAAATGATTTCGTGTCCAACGAAGGGTTACTCAACGTAATGAAATCAATGGGGGAACAAATGGATAGGATTGTCGAGGATGCCCGCCGTAAAGACAATTTGTGGCAAGCCCGTTTCGATATCGACAAGAGGATTCACAAAGAAGAGGTTTCCGAACTCAAGGCCCGTCTTGATTATGAAAGAAGAATTCACAAGGAAGAGGTTTCCGAACTCAAAGCCCATTTGCAAGAGCTCACCGACAGCAAAGCAAAGTTCAATGATAAGGCATGCTCAAGTGGCCCGACCCTCAAAAGCTACAAAGGTATTGTCGCGACCCCGAACCCCGCGGCCCGAGATCGCGAGCTGGACGTCGACTTAGAACCAAAACTCTAAAATATAGAAATTAAAAATTCCATTTTGAATCAAAAGATGATAACACAAGGTTTTACAAATCCAAGTTTAAATCAATAAAGTGCATCTAACATAAGCTCCACAGCTTATACCAAAAAGAATAAAATATACAATTCTTAATGACGTCAATAATGGTAAAACTATCCCCAAAAGGTTATACATTTAAATAATGTAAACCGATCCATAACAACCTGCCCCAAAATCTCAATCCTCTCGACGTCCTCCTCGATCCGCGAATCCTAATCCTTTTCCTCCTGGGGGGGGGTTAAGGAAAACAAAGATGGAAATAAACGGGGTGAGATAAAATCTCAGTAAGTTACTAATGCAACTACATGCCATGCTAATATGCAATAACCAATAGCAATTAACATATGACAGATAGCAGCGGAATAATAAGTGACATGCTGTCAAACAGTAACATCCAATAATCAACCATATAAATAAGCATATAACAACAAATGAGAGGCTCCCTATCGCCAACCATCCCATACCGGTTGGAAATAACGACCAGCTCATCATGCAACACATAAAGCTGAAATAAACACTCATAAGTGGATACATAGCCAAGGTTTTCCAAACCGGAACATCCAAATAAAGGATCGCTGCGCAGCTTCAATAATCAACAATCAACATCTTCATAGCAGCATGAAAGCTCGAAGAGAAAACCCCGGTACCGGAACCAATAACCATAAAAGTGTCACAAAGGACAAGGACCATGACACAAAGTCATGCCCGCTAGCCAGATACATTCACAAAGGAACGCTGACTTATCCTTTCCAAGGCCAATCTGGAGAAGGGGTATAGTAAGGGCAAAACAATGGTCAACATTATAATGGACTTGGCTTTGCCATTATAATCCTTCCCATCGCCCGATGCAACAAATATGCCAGCTGGGCTTCTAATTAAATGCTAAGTAATAATATTTTAGCATGAATAACAACTTAAGGTTCCAAAGTAGGGAACCACACCAATTAATCACCATAAAGGTGCAAACGATTACTCATGAAGAGTTCAACAACAACGAACACAAGAAGTTTCTCATAAAAGAGCACAACAACGATAATTATTAGAGTACCGTAATTTCATAAAGAGAAACCATACCAGATACATTCCAAAGATGATACCCACGAGTTAATCATAAAGATCACAACCCAAACGGTCGCTCACAAATAGTACAACGACTATAACCCAAAATTATCCTAAACGTTTACTCATAAAGATGTACTAGGACTATGAACTCAACCATCTCATCACACCTGAAATTTCAAAGTAGGAAATCAGAATGAATATACTTTAAGGTTAATCAAACCGTAAGTACCCAATTGCCAATACACGCTTTACCTTCATCCTTAACGAACCAATCCCAAACCCCCAAACGAATCAAAAAGGTTAATCTTTAGAACATGATCACGACCGGACTAAACCCTACACTTTGGTGTTCAACCACAACCCTCTAGGTACTATGGGACATCGCCTAAAACCTAGACCAAGTCTTACTCGAAAATCAATTCGATTGGAACAACCACGAACACATCATAAGATGCCCAAACTTATACCAGATGATCTTCACAAAGATAAGTCAAACCAACGATACCTCAATAAGACGTTCCAAATCCCAATTAACACTTAATTAATTTCAAACACAAACTTGATCACAAGGGACCCAATTCTATCACTAGAGTGCACTACAATGTTCACTAAGGTCGACTAGGAGGACACCCAAGATTTGGATCAAAACGCATTCTTCAATTACAAAATGTTAACAATTGTAAACTTCCAGAGGACTGTGCGGCCGCCCAACAGGGAATGTGCGGTCGCCCAATAAGACCCTCAAACACGACCAAAATCTCTCAGAAAGTTGTGCGGTCGCCCAGGAATTTTTGGGCGGTCGCACAAAGCTCTGGTCTGCCGGAAATCGGGAAGAACAACTGGGTTCTTCCAAATTTTAACCCAAAACACATTTCAACCAAAATCCAACCTTCTAACTAGCATACTAATGTACCAAACAACTTATAAGTCAAAAAAAAAACTCATACAACAACATTTAACAACCAAAATCGAGAATCAAACCCAACATTCATAAATCACCATTTTTGACCAAAAATCCAAATAAATTCCAAATAAATTGCAACCTCATCCAAACTTCAAATATAATAACAAAAGCATTATATGAACATGATATGAACATTTTAACATCAAAATGGGGGAATAGTAACTTACTTGATAAATCTCAAAGTTGACGGAATTCAATTCTTTTTTGATTCTACGCGATCCTAACGACGATCTAAACAAGGTTCATGATTTAAGAAATGAGAGATTATGAGAGGAAGAAGAAGTAAATGAAGAGAGATGAAGAGAGAAAGATTACCCATTTTCTTCTTGGAGAGAGAGAAAGAAATGGCTGGGAAGAGAGAAATGAGGAGAGTGAGGGAGAAGATGAGTAGGGAGGGAGTAGTTAAAATGATTTAAAGAACTTACACTTAGGCCCCCTCCTCATCACTACACACAAAACTTACACTCCCTACTTATAATTAAGACCCAACAATACTACACTAACCCAAATAAAATGCTAGGCATGAATTATTATAACTCATAAATTATAAATTAAGTAATAATTTAAATACATAATTAAGCAAATAAATAAATAATAATTATTTATCACTAATAAAATAGAGCCTAGTTTTCGGGTCGTGACATTCACTCCCCCTAAGAAAATTCGACCCGAATTTTAACGAGACTTACCCGAAAGACCAAATAGCTACGGATACGATAGTTCTGCCATTTCTCAAATTCCTCAATTGTCCAATCTACCCCACTACAAGGTAACCTTAAATAATTCTTACGATACCACGACCTCTCGCACATAACTTCCTTCAATCATAACCTTCACTACTAATTAGAATCCACAATCAAAATTGGAGAATCCCAATTGCTCCCAATCATAACTCTCGAGATATCCCAAGCTCACCTTATTCATAACCTTAATTACACTGCAAATGTGTTTCCTTTCGTAAATCGCATACTTAGTAGTATTCCCCAGAAATTCAAAACATCACCATCCCGAGCCTAATTAGCTTTTAAAATATAAAAAGGCTAAAGAAATTTCTATTTCCACAATATTCATCGAAATGGCTATATCTCTATGGATTATCATTATAGTGTCTTCACTTTGAGTTAACACCTTAAATAAATAGTACCATACAAACCCCAAAATTTCTCGTACAAAGTCTCCACTTAAATCTATGTTATACTCTCATCCCTTCATTAATCTGGTCTTGAAGCCTAAACCATTCAATATACTCAATAGTCCGCAAAAAGACCCAAATTTCATCTTCAAAAGATTTTCTCTAACTCCCATTTTAAGTCATAATCTGTGTTCGTATACCCAAGGAAATCAACGAACTCTAAATTCAATAGCTAACTCCAGTTAGGCCCTCACGCATACATTTATTGACTTAATGATATTTAAGCTCAATGGTACTACCATCGTAATAAACCAATTAGCTAGTCACCTTCCAACTGACCCAATACCAAATCATAGTATTCTTTAATATGCCAGAGTATTTATACTCAACTTTCTTCACTTATTTGTAATCCAAAATAAGAAATGCCACCAAGACAAGATTTAGGACCATAGAACACCCCTTTAACTAAAACTCAAAATGCCTTTGATATAGGTCGCAATTTATTACTCTCCCGAAATGTGCTTAGTCCTTTCAAACTTACGCGCTCACCACTATCGATGATTATAACTTCCATAATATACTCATATCCCATAACACATCATGCTTTTCCTCATACTATCCAATTCTGATGCGCTCACGTAGATGCACTACAAGTAAACAAAATCTCCTATCCAGAAATCCTCAATTTGAATCCTCAACTCTTATAACCCAACCGATGCCATAAGGACATTGATCTAAATATTAGCACTACAACCTTGTACTATAACAACTCAATTTAACCCAAAGCTTCTCCTCGAACACTAAGTCCTATTCGGAAGAAAATGAAAATCTTACGAATGATAAATACACCCAACAAATTTACCGAAACTAAATACTCGGATTTCAATTAAGGAAAGATAGGTATAACTCTACCCAAAGGAACGGTCTCAAACAGTTTTAAGAAATTAGGAATGGAGAATATAACAATCCCCCTACAACAATAGACTAAAGCAATAGTAATATCAAAATCTTGTAATAGCAACATGGCTAATCTAGCAGGTGAGACATGACCATACTTAAGCACATCATAAGCACATAAGACTTCATCAGATACCCTAAACTCCTCCATAGGAGTAGACACCTACAACACATAAGTCAAAGACTCAGAAGAAATAAATGCAACTAAATGCACAGAAACACATAAATGCGATGACCCTAAAATGCACGCACTCGCTCTCACGACGCAATTAATACCTCCTGAAATTATCCGTTACCTGGTGAGTGCTGATTGATTGCAAATACTCTACCCGAAACCTTGGGCTTCCCCGAAGCATCCCTCTTCTGACCCTGTGATATTCCAGTTCCTGTCCCCGATGACTGAACTCTAAACCTCGGACAATCTTTAACGAAGTGTCCCAACTGACCACACTTCACACATTTTCCTTGCTTCTTCCAACACTTGTCTTCTGAGTGTCCTTTCCTCTGACAGTAGCTGCAGACTTTCCCAATTCGTGTCCCTTTATTAGAACCTCAATTTCCTACTGTTGGCTGCCCTTGAAGTTGCCTTCTGAATCGAGCTTGTACTCCAGAATTACCTCTGTTATCCGAATGTTGCTGTTGTGACTTACTCTGCCCTCCTTGCTTACCCGGGTTAACCATCTCAGCCTTCCTTCTGTGTTCTCCAATATCCTGCTTAGTTAAGTAGGCTCGATCCACCGCATCTTGATAAGTCTGAATCCGCTGTGCTATAAGCTGAGTCCGGATGGATGTCTTCAAACCCCTGATCAATCTCATCGCTTTCTGCTCCTCGGTCCGCACAAGGTATTCACAACACCTGGCTAATTCTGTGAACTTAGCTGAGTACCGTGCTACTGACATCATGCCTTGCTCCAAGCTGAGGAACTCGATCTCTTTCCGGTTTTGATTCACTAAAAAGATAAAATGATCCTTGAATTTCTTCACGAACCACTCCCAAGGATATGGTACAAGAGTCGCATCCCAACTGGTCTTCAGTGCCTTCCACCAATGTTTCGCAGTCCCCACGAGCTTATAAGATGAAAACAGAACCCTATCCTCATCAGTGCAACCAAAGACCTCGTAGATTTTCTCCATTGATTCTATCCATAGCTCGGCCTTCTTCACATCAGGCTCACCGTCGTACTCCCTTGGTTTCAACTTCAAGAACTGCTCCAACCCATATCGCGGAGGTGCTACATGTTCCTCTCTCGGCCCTTGGTCATAAATTGCTTTCACGGCCACTTCAAACCTGTCCTGAAACACTGCACGGTTTTCTTCCCTTAGACCATTAAGATTCTGAGTCCCACTAGAAGCTTCACCAATTCTTCTTCTAGCCATCACAAACAAATACCTGCATAAAATACTCATCGTTACTCACTCCGAACCCATCTACCCTCCTAGGTCATTCTAGTTCACCTAGACTTATACTTAGAGCTAAACCATAGCTCTGATACCAACTGTCGCGACCCCGAACCCCGCGGCCCGAGATCGCGAGCTGGACGTCGACTTAGAACCAAAACTCTAAAATATAGAAATTAAAAATTCCATTTTGAATCAAAAGATGATAACACAAGGTTTTACAAATCCAAGTTTAAATCAATAAAGTGCATCTAACATAAGCTCCACAGCTTATACCAAAAATAATAAAATATACAATTCTTAATGACGTCAATAATGGTAAAACTATCCCCAAAAGGTTATACATATAAATAATGTAAACCGATCCATAACAACCTGCCCCAAAATCTCAATCCTCTCGACGTCCTCCTCGATCCGCGAATCCTAATCCTTTTCCTCCTGGGGGGGGGTAAGGAAAACAAAGATGGAAATAAACGGGGTGAGATAAAATCTCAGTAAGTTACTAATGCAACTACATGACATGCTAATATGCAATAACCAATAGCAATTAACATATGACAGATAGCAGCGGAATAATAAGTGAGATGCTGTCAAACAGTAACATCCAATAATCAACCATATAAATAAGCATATAACAACAAATGAGAGGCTCCCTATCGCCAACCGTCCCATACCGGTTGGAAATAACGACCAGCTCATCATGCAACACATAAAGCTGAAATAAACACTCATAAGTGGATACATAGCCAAGGTTTTCCAAACCGGAACATCCAAATAAAGGATCGCTGCGCACCTTCAATAATCAACAATCAACATCTTCATAGCAGCATGAAAGCTCGAAGAGAAAACCCCGGTACCGGAACCAATAACCATAAAAGTGTCACAAAGGACAAGGACCATGACACAAAGTCATGCCCGCTAGCCAGATACATTCACAAAGGAACGCTGACTTATCCTTTCCAAGGCCAATCTGGAGAAGGGGTATAGTAAGGGCAAAACAATGGTCAACATTATAATGGACTTGGCTTTGCCATTATAATCCTTCCCATCGCCCGATGCAACAAATATGCCAGCTGGGCTTCTAATTAAATGCTAAGTAATAATATTTTAGCATGAATAACAACTTAAGGTTCCAAAGTAGGGAACCACACCAATTAATCACCATAAAGGTGCAAACGATTACTCATGAAGAGTTCAACAACAACGAACACAAGAAGTTTCTCATAAAAGAGCACAACAACGATAATTATTAGAGTACCGTAATTTCATAAAGAGAACCATACCAGATACATTCCAAAGATGATACCCACGAGTTAATCATAAAGATCACAACCCAAACGGTCGCTCACAAATAGTACAACGACTATAACCCAAAATTATCCTAAACGTTTACTCAAAAAGATGTACTAGGACTATGAACTCAACCATCTCATCACACCTGAAATTCCAAAGTAGGAAATCAGAATGAATACACTTTAAGGTTAATCAAACCGTAAGTACCCAATTGCCAATACACGCTTTACCTTCGTCCTTAACGAACCAATCCCAAACCCCCAAATGAATCAAAAAGGTTAATCTTTAGAACATGATCACGACCGGACTAAACCCTACACTTTGGTGTTCAACCACAACCCTCTAGGTACTATGGGACATCGCCTAAAACCTAGACCAAGTCTTACTCGAAAATCAATTCGATTGGAACAACCACGAACACATCATAAGATGCCCAAACTTATACCAGATGATCTTCACAAAGATAAGTCAAACCAACGATACCTCAATAAGACGTTCCAAATCCCAATTAACACTTAATTAATTTCAAACACAAACTTGATCACAAGGGACCCAATTCTATCACTAGAGTGCACTACAATGTTCACTAAGGTCGACTAGGAGGACACCCAAGATTTGGATCAAAACGCATTCTTCAATTACAAAATGTTAACAATTGTAAACTTCCAGAGGACTGTGTGGCCGCCCAACAGGGAATGTGCGGTCGCCCAATAAGACCCTCAAACACGACCAAAAGCTCTCAGAAAGTTGTGCGGTCGCCCAGGAATTTTTGGGCGGTCGCACAAAGCTCTGGTCTGCCGGAAATCGGGAAGAACAACTGGGTTCTTCCAAATTTTAACCCAAAACACATTTCAACCAAAATCCAACCTTCTAACTAGCATACTAATGTACCAAAACAACTTATAAGTCAAAAAAAAAACTCATACAACAACATTTAACAACCAAAATCGAGAATCAAACCCAACATTCATAAATCACCATTTTTGACCAAAAATCCAAATAAATTCCAAATAAATTGCAACCTCATCCAAACTTCAAATATAACAACAAAAGCATTATATGAACATGATATGAACATTTTAACATCAAAATGGGGGGAAAGTAACTTACTTGATAAATCTCAAAGTTGACGGAATTCAATTCTTTTTTGATTCTACACGATCCTAACGACGATCTAAACAAGGTTCATCATTTAAGAAATGAGAGATTATGAGAGGAAGAAGAAGTAAATGAAGAGAGATAAAGAGAGAAAGCTTACCCTTTTTCTTCTTGGAGAGAGAGAAAGAAATGGCTGGGAAGAGAGAAATGAGGAGAGTGAGGGAGAAGATGAGTAGGGAGGGAGTAGTTAAAATGATTTAAAGAACTTACACTTAGGCCCCCTCCTCATCACTACACACAAAACTTACACTCCCTACTTATAATTAAGACCCAACAATACTACACTAACCCAAATAAAATGCTAGGCATGAATTATTATAACTCATAAATTATAAATTAAGTAATAATTTAAATACATAATTAAGCAAATAAATAAATAATAATTATTTATCACTAATAAAATAGAGCCTAGTTTTCGGGTCGTGACAGGTACCACCAACAACCGAGTTTTAACTCCTCTCCAAGGAGTAACCCAAGCCGAGGCATTTGAAATTTTGGTGGCAAGAGGGAAGATCAAACCTTTGGAGGGGTACAAGCCGAAGGCGATACTGAAAAATCATGCTCATGGTGAATGGTGCGGCTACCACAAGCATAGTGGCCACACTAACGAAGGGTGCTTCCTTCTCCGAAACATCATCCAAGATTTGATCGACAACGGCGAATTTACCGTGGGTGAAGAGCAACTCATCAAAGAAGTGGCTTGGTTTTGAAATGGGGCTTCAACAAAGAGGACGACGACAACAATCTCCGTTTCTCTTTCTCTACCTAGTAGTAGGAATAAAAAAAAAAAAAAAAAAAAAAAAAAGAGTCAAAAGTCCTCTTTTGTGTGCATTAATGTTTTCTCTCGTCCCATGTTAAGTGTCGAGTCTTCTCATTAAATAAAAGTCGTTCTCATCCTCATACACTCTTCCAAGTTGTTCAATCTAATTCTTGGCAAAATGATGAAAAGATGTCTAAACAAGTTTTAGAAAAAGGCCATCACTTGAACGCCTAGGGGCTAAACATCGATGCCAACATAGACAACGAAGCCAAGACAAACAAGGTGGAGCAACAATCATGAAGAAGTCAAGCAAAGTTTTCAAAGGGGGATTAAAAAAAAAAAAAAAAAAAAAAAAAAGCTCGCTAGGTTGAAATCATCAAATCAACCTAGGCAAAAGTTAGAGCACAAAAAAAAAAAAAAAAAAAAAATAAAAAATAAAAATCCCCCTCAATCAAAGAAGTTCACATCAAGATCAACATCATTCCATCCACCAAAGGAGGACGAAGCTACACGACGAAGCAACAATTCCATCCCGAAGAATGGAGAATTCACAAGAATTACGGTGACCTGAGCCTCTACACTGGAGGAACGTAGGCAACCTGCGGGTCCGGTCTCATGCAAGAAAGAAGATATGTTTAGCCCTAGCGCGTTATGGTGATTGACCTTCATCTCGAACTTGTCAAGACATCTTTGTACGATTCATTTGCTAATGAATTAATCACCAAAAAGATTGAACAACTTTCTTAGATTTGGAATCATTTCGCTCTCCTTGTCGAGTCTAGGGACTTCTATTCTTTCTGCATACTCCCAATTTCTTGCAATCAAATTGGGGATTTCATTCTCTTCTCTCTTAATGACTTACTTGCCTTCGCGAGTCATTCAATTCAATAAAAAATACATGTCAATACTAGGGACACTTCCCTAGTCAAGTCAATGTCACTCATCATTAGTGACAAAAGGTCTCCACCGCAAAATCACATGTCTTATCTCCTCAGCTAGCGACAATGCACACTTCCTCATCAATTGAGTAAAAAAAAAAAGTGATGAAGACGCAAAAGAAATGCCCGCTAGATTGAAAACCCGAAAGGGCGGTCTAGGCAAAAAACAGGGTGCGTCATAAAAAAAAGAGAGAGTGAGAGAGAGAAGGGAAAGAGAAATGGAGATCCCCGGCCTCTAAAGAAGACAAGTTCTACATTGAATCTCCTCAGCAAGTCAATTCCCCACCGAGTCAACTTTGGGATTGCAAAAGGCTCGACAAGATATGGCACCATCAAAGGTTGTTTTGGGTTATTGGCATCATTCTCCAGCAGTGTGCATTTTTGGGTTCATGAAAAGAAGGCCCGTGGTAACCAATGTCACGACCCGAAATATAGGCTCTATTTTATTAGTAATTAAATGATTTTTATTTAATTAATTGCTTATTGATTTATTTAAATTATTATTTATTTAAATATTTAAGTGTGCAACTTATGTGTTATAATATTTATGCCTAGCATTTTATTCGAGTTATTTGGGCTAGTGTGGAAGTGTTGAGTCTTAATTGTTAGTCGGGAGTGTAAGAAACTGTGTTAGTATGGGGAGGGGGTCTAGTTGTAACATTTCAAAAATAATTTCCCCTACTCCCTCTCCTCCCTCACCTTCTCCCTCATTCTTTCACTCATCTCCCAGAAAACTCTCTCTCTCTCCTCCATTTGTGGTTAAGTTTTCTTTCTCCCTTCTCTCTTCATTTTCTCCTTCTTCCTCTCATCTTTTCTCATTTCTTAAAACGTGAAACGTGTTTATATCGTCGCTAGGATCGCGTAGAGTAAAAAAGAATCGAAATCCATCAACTTTGAGAAAATTCAAGTAAGTTACTTTTCCCCCATTTAAATGCTAAAATGTTCATATCATGTTTATATGATGATTAATGTGTTATATTTGAAGTTTGGTTGAGTTTGCAATTTATTTGGAATTTATTTGGGTTTTTGATCAAAAATGGTGATTTTGGAATGTTGGGTTTGATTCTTTGTTTTGGGTTGATGAATGGTATATTGGAGTCCCCACCCTAGTTATAAATGGTTTGGGTACATTAGTATATGAGTTGAGAGTTGGGATTTTGGTTAAATGTGTTTTGGGTTGAAAATGGAAGAACCCATGTTGTTCTTCCCGATTTCTGGCGATTCCGGCATGTTGGGCGACCGCCCAAAATCTTATGGGCAATCGCGCATCTTTCTGAGAGATTTTGTTCTTGTTTTGAGGCACTTTGGGCGACCGCACAACCCAACGTGGGCGGCCGCACAGATCTCTGAAAAATTTACATTTTGTTAAATTGTGTGAGAAGAGCTAGCTCCTCTGTGTGCATTTTAGCTTCTTGGAGCATGACTTTGTGGCATGTCTCCCGTCCCTTGTGACACTTCTTTTATGGTTATTGGTTCCGGTACCGGGGTTTTCTCTTCGGATTTTATGCTATTATGAAGATGATGATTGGATGATTATTGAAGCTGCGCAGCGATCCTTTATTTGGATGTTCCGGTTTGGAAAACCTTGGCTATATCCTTTGTTATGTGTTTATTTCCGCTGCTATCTGTTATATGATAATTGCTATGTGCTATGTGATAATTATTATTGTTTATTGCTTATTGCATCATGGCATGTCATGTAGTTGCATTAGTAACTTATTGAGATTTATCTCACCCCCTTTCCTTTTATCTTTGTTTTTCCTTAACCCCCCCCCCCCCAGGTGCTAAGGAATAGTCTTGCTGATCACGAGAAAGAGGACGTCGAGGGTGGATCCGTTCTTTTGGGGAAGGTTGATATAGGTTGGTTCCCATTATGTAAATGTGTAACCATTTTGGGGTAGTTGTACCAAACATGACGTCACTAAGGATTGTATATTTTTAATTGTTGGGAATAAACTTGTGGAAGTTTATGATCGTTGTATTTAGCCTTTATCAAACTTGGTTTTGTAAAACTTTGGATTATCCTTTTGGTATTAAATGAAATTTTTAACTTCGGTATTTTGGAGTTATTTGTTAGAGTCGACGTCCAGCTCGCGGTCCCGGGGCCCGCGGGGTCCGGGTCCGCGACAATTGGTATCAGAGCTATGGCTTTAGCTCTATGTATAAGTCTAGGTGGATTAGTATGACCTAGGTGGGTAGTGGTGTGCGGAGTGATTAACGGTTGATGTTTTATGCAGGTAATTGTTCTCAATGTCTGGAAGAAGAAACAGAGGAGGTGCTAGTGGGGCACAGAATCAGAATGATACAAGGGATGAAGCCCGTGCCATGTTTCAAGGCATGTTTGAGGCGGCCATGAAGGCCATTCATGATCAAGGTCCGAGGGTAGAGCAAGCACCACCTCGTTATGGTTTGGAGCAATTTTTGAAGTTGAAACCGGTTGAATTCAATGGGGAACCAGATGTAAGGAAAGCTGAGTTGTGGATTGAGTCTTTGGAGAAGATTTACGATGTGTTTGGGTGTTCGGATGAGGACAAGATCCGGTTCGCGGCTTACAAGCTTGTGGGAGCCGCCGAGCATTGGTGGAAAGGTGTTAAAGCTACTTGGGATGATACTCACACGGTGTATGCGTGGGAGTTGTTCGTGCGTAAGTTCAGAGAGCATTTCATTCCGGTTGTTGATCAGAATCGAAAGGAGATCGAGCTACTCAACTTGGAGCAAGGTGTGTTGTCTATAGCACAATACTCGGCTAAGTTCATAGAATTAGCCCGGTATTGCGACTATTTGGTGAGGACCGAAGAACAAAAGGCTATGAGATTTATTCGGGGATTGAAGACCTCCATCCGTACTCAACTTATTGCTCAACGGATTGTGACTTTCCAAGATGCGGTGGACCGAGCCTATTTGATAGAGCAAGATATTGGGGAGCACAAGAGGAAGACCGAGGTAGCTAACCCGAGCAAGCCAGGAGGGCAAAGCAAGCCCCAACACCGTTCCGATAATCGAGGTAACTTTGGGGGACAATCTCAGTTCCGAGGGCAACCGATTCCAAGGAACCCGGGTACCACTTCCGGGAACCAAGGGAGTCAAATTAGGAGGCTTTGTTCGTATTGTCAAAAGGAAGGTCACTCTGAAGACCGTTGTTGGAAGAAGCAAGGAAGGTGCACCAATTGTGGTCAAATGGGTCACTTCGCAAGGGATTGTACTAGAGGCAAAGGACAAGCATCCGGGTCAGGAGTTGGTTTTAATCAGGGTCAGAAAAGGGATGTTACCGGGAAGCCCAAAGTCTAAGGAAGGGTATTTGCCATGAATCAACAACAAGCTACCGATGATCCATCCGTTATTGGAGGTATTATTTCTGTGTCTAATGTGAGCGCACAAGCGTTAGTAGATCCAGGATCATCTCATTCATACATTTCTGTGCAATTTGCTTCCATGTTAAATGCTGCATTCGAGTCTTTACCGTACGTGCTAGAGGTGTCGACCCCTATAGGAGAATGCTTGATTTCTGATCGAGTCTTTCGTGCTTGTGATGTGGTTATTTGTGGTCGAGTCCTTTGTGCGGATTTGGTAGTTCTTCCTATCCAAGACTTTGATGTCATTTTGGGTATGGATTGGTTGAGCAAGTTTCACGCTTCTGTTGATTGCCGTAAGAAAACTGTTACTTTTTCTATTCCCGATGTGCCTAAGTTTGTGTTTGAGGCTAGTCCTCTGGGTAGAAAGGTTCGCTTAATTTCTTTTATGAAAGCGAGACGATTATTGCATAGTGGTTGTGAGGGGTATTTGGCTAGTGTTCTTGATACTAGGAAAGAATCCCCTAGTTTTGATAGTGTTCGGGTAGTTCGGGAATTTCCCGATGTTTTCTCTACCGAGTATGAGATGCCTCCCGATCGTGAGATTGAGTTTTGTATAGATCTTTTGCCGGGTACGGCTCCGATTTCGAAAGCGCCTTATAGGTTAGCTCCCGCAGAGTTGAAGGAATTAAAGGTTCAGTTGCAAGAGTTGCTTGATCGAGGGTTTATCCGCCCTAGTGTTTCCCCGTGGGGAGCACCGGTTTTATTCGTGCGGAAGAAAGATGGTTCGTTGAGATTGTGTATCGATTACCGAAAGTTGAATCAGGTTACGGTGAAGAATAAGTATCCCCTACCGCACATCGATGATTTATTTGATCAGCTACAAGGGTCCGTGGTTTTCTCTAAGCTTGATTTGAGGAGTGGATACCATCAGTTGAAAGTTCGATCGGAGGATATTCCGAAGACTGCTTTTCGCACTCGTTATGGTCATTATGAGTTCTTGGTTATGCCGTTTGGGTTGACGAACGCGCCGGCCGTGTTTATGGATTTGATGAACCGAGTTTTCCATCCTTATCTTGATTCGTTCGTGGTGGTTTTCATCGACGACATTCTTGTTTATTCGAAATCTCGAGAGGAGCATGAACAGCATTTGAGGACAATTTTATCCGTTCTTGCGAGGGAGAAATTATTTGCGAAGTTCAGTAAATGCGAATTTTGGCTCGAGAAGGTGTCATTTCTGGGTCATGTGATTTCTAAAGATGGGATTTCTGTGGATCCGTCTAAGATTGAAGCTATAGTGGATTGGAAGAGACCCGAGTCAGTGACGGAGATTAGAAGCTTTCTTGGTTTAGCCGGTTATTACAGAAGGTTTATTGAAGGGTTTTCGAGGATTGCTACTCCGATGACTCAGTTGACCAGGAAGAATGTTCCGTTTGTGTGGACCGAGAAATGTGACAAGAGTTTCGAGGAATTGAAGAAGAGGTTGACTACAGCTCCGATCTTGACTTTACCTAATGGGAGCGATGGCCTAGTGATTTATAGTGATGCTTCGAAAGAGGGTTTGGGTTGCGTGTTGATGCAGAATGGGAAAGTAATTGCTTATGCTTCGAGGAAGTTGACCCCTAGTGAACAGAATTACCCGACTCATGATATGGAGTTAGCGGCGATAGTCTTTGCGTTGCACAAGTGGAAGCACTATCTTTATGGGGCGAAGTTTGAGATTTTTACGGATCACAAGAGTTTGAAGTACCTTTTCTCTCAGAAAGAGTTGAACAATAGACAGCACCGATGGATGGAATTGTTGAAGGATTATGATTGTACGATTTCTTATCATCCGGGGAAGGCGAATGTGGTAGCCGATGCGATTAGTAGAAAGTCTTATGTGGCTTCGATGATGGTTCGAGAATGGAAAATGCTTGAGGATGTTCGAGATTGGTCTCCTCGTGAATCGAGACATGGGGCTATTTTTGCGAATATTAAGGTATCTCCGACCCTAATTCAGAGAATAAAGGAAGCTCAGAATGACGATCCCGAGTTAGTAAAGGTAATGGGTAAATTGAAGGAAAAGAATTTCGAGGATTTTTCTTTGAGTTCGAGTGGAGTTTTGACTTTCCGTGGTCGTTTGTGTGTTCCGGATGTTGATGGAATTAAACAGAGAGTTCTTGATGAGGGTCACAAATCGAGGTATACTATTCATCCGGGCAGTACGAAGATGTATCAGGATTTGAAGCAACAATTTTGGTGGATTAATATGAAAAGAGAAATAGCGGAGTATGTATCGAAGTGTTTAACGTGTCAGCAGGTCAAAGCCGAGCATCAGAGACCCGCGGGATTGCTTCAGCCGTTAGAGATTCCCGAGTGGAAATGGGAGCATGTGACTATGGATTTTGTTACTGGACTGCCTCGTACCCGTAGGAAGTTTGACAGTGTGTGGGTAATAGTGGATAGATTGACCAAGAGTGCCCATTTCTTGCCTATTGACATCAGATATTCGATGGAGAAGCTTGCGACCCTTTATATTGATGAGATCATTAGATTGCATGGAGTTCCGGTTAGCATTGTGTCAGATCGAGACCCGAGGTTTACTTCTAGATTCTGGAAGGCGTTTCAGGAAGCTTTGGGTACAGATTTGCGATTCAGTACTGGTTTTCATCCTCAGACCGACGGTCAATCCGAGAGGACTATTCAGATTCTTGAGGATATGTTGCGAGCGTGTGCGATAGACTTTTCTGATTCTTGGGATTCGCACCTACCGTTAGTGGAATTCTCCTACAACAACAGTTATCAGGCTAGTATCGAGATGGCTCCGTTTGAGGCCTTGTATGGAAGAAAGTGTAGATCGCCTATTTGTTGGGATGAGGTTGGTGAAGCGAAAGTTTTGGGTATTGATTTGCTTCGGGATTCGGTCGAGAAAGTTAGAGTTATCCGGGATAGATTGAAGACAGCCCAGAGTCGACATAAGAGCTATGCAGATAACCGAAGGCGAGATCTTAGTTTTCAGGTTGGTGATTTGGTGTTCTTGAAAGTATCTCCGAAGGTGGGTATTCGTAGGTTTGGGAAGAAAGGCAAGTTGGCTCCGAGGTTTATTGGTCCGTTTGAGGTTTTGGGAAAGGTTGGACTTCTTGCGTATCGTCTCTCGTTACCGCCATCTTTAGACCGGTTGCACAATGTGTTCCACGTTTCTATGCTTCGGAAGTATGTTCATGACCCGTCTCACGTGTTACCGAGGATACCGGAAGATATTGAGCCAGATATGACTTATGAGGAACGACCGGTTCGGATCTTAGATTCCAAGGTCCAAGAGTTGAGAAGCAAGAGCATTGCGTTGGTTCGAGTCCTTTGGAGGAATCATAACATCGAGGAGTCGACGTGGGAGCTCCGAGATGAGATCGAGAGGAAATTTCCGTGGCTTTTTGTTTGAGGTGAGTCTCGTTAAAATTCGGGTCGAATTTTCTTTAAGGGGGAGTGAATGTCACGACCCGAAATATAGGCTCTATTTTATTAGTAATTAAATGATTTTTATTTAATTAATTGCTTATTGATTTATTTAAATTATTATTTATTTAAATATTTAAGTGTGCAACTTATGTGTTATAATATTTATGCCTAGCATTTTATTCGAGTTATTTGGGCTAGTGTGGAAGTGTTGAGTCTTAATTGTTAGTCGGGAGTGTAAGAAACTGTGTTAGTATGGGGAGGGGGTCTAGTTGTAACATTTCAAAAATAATTTCCCCTACTCCCTCTCCTCCCTCACCTTCTCCCTCATTCTTTCACTCATCTCCCAGAAAACTCTCTCTCTCTCCTCCATTTGTGGGTAAGTTTTCTTTCTCCCTTCTCTCTTCATTTTCTCCTTCTTCCTCTCATCTTTTCTCATTTCTTAAAACGTGAAACGTGTTTAGATCGTCGCTAGGATCGCGTAGAGTAAAAAAGAATCGAAATCCATCAACTTTGAGAAAATTCAAGTAAGTTACTTTTCCCCCATTTAAATGCTAAAATGTTCATATCATGTTTATATGATGATTAATGTGTTATATTTGAAGTTTGGTTGAGTTTGCAATTTATTTGGAATTTATTTGGGTTTTTGATCAAAAATGGTGATTTTGGAATGTTGGGTTTGATTCTTTGTTTTGGGTTGATGAATGGTATATTGGAGTCCCCACCCTAGTTATAAATGGTTTGGGTACATTAGTATATGAGTTGAGAGTTGGGATTTTGGTTAAATGTGTTTTGGGTTGAAAATGGAAGAACCCATGTTGTTCTTCCCGATTTCTGGCGATTCCGGAATGTTGGGCGACCGCCCAAAATCTTATGGGCGACCGCGCATCTTTCTGAGAGATTTTGTTCTTGTTTTGAGGCACTTTGGGCGACCGCACAACCCAACGTGGGCGGCCGCACAGATCTCTGAAAAATTTACATTTTGTTAAATTGTGTGACTAAAGAATGAGTTGTGATCCAATTCTTGGGTGTCCTCCTAGTTGACCCTAGTGATCATTGTAGTACACTTTAGTGATAGAATTAGGTCCTTTGTGATCAAGTTTGTGTGTGAAATTCATTAATGGTGAATTGGGATTTTGAAGCACATTTATTGTGCATTGTTTGTTCATTTCATCTTCTTGGTGATTGATTGGCATGATTTCCTATTTTGGAATCCTTTGTTGTTTATCGTGCTAGTATTTTATTACTTAGCCTTTACGTGAAAGCCCAGCTGGCATTGTGTGTGTTTCGGGCGATGCGAAATATTATGATGGCACAAGCCAAGTCCATTATGATGTTGACCATTGTCTTGCCCAATTATTACCCTCCTCCAGATTGGCCTTGGATGTGAGAAGAGCTAGCTCCTTTGTGTGCATTTTAGCTTCTTGGAGCATGACTTTGTGGCATGTCTCCCGTCCCTTGTGACACTTCTTTTATGGTTATTGGTTCCGGTACCGGGGTTTTCTCTTCGGCTTTTATGCTATTATGAAGATGATGATTGGATGATTATTGAAGCTGCGCAGCGATCCTTTATTTGGATGTTCCGGTTTGGAAAACCTTGGCTATATCCTTTGTTATGTGTTTACTTCCGCTGCTATCTGTTATATGATAATTGCTATGTGCTATGTGATAATTATTATTGTTTATTGCTTATTGCATCATGGCATGTCATGTAGTTGCATTAGTAACTTATTGAGATTTATCTCACCCCCTTTCCTTTTATCTTTGTTTTTCCTTAACCCCCCCCAGGTGCTAAGGAATAGTCTCGCTGATCACGAGAAAGAGGACGTCGAGGGTGGATCCGCTCTTTTGGGGAAGGTTGATATAGGTTGGTTCCCATTATGTAAATGTGTAACCATTTTGGGGTAGTTGTACCAAACATGACGTCACTAAGGATTGTATATTTTTAATTGTTGGGAATAAACTTGTGGAAGTTTATGATCGTTGTATTTAGCCTTTATCAAACTTGGTTTTGTAAAACTTTGGATTATCCTTTTGGTATTAAATGAAATTTTTAACTTCGGTATTTTGGAGTTATTTGTTAGAGTCGACGTCCAGCTCGCGGTCCCGGGGCCCGCGGGGTTCGGGGTCGCGACAACCAAGATCCATCCGAGAACAAGCCCATCATAAAAGGGCACGAGGTTGCACAAATAATCCCTAGCTAGTCAATTGGCTTGGGCAGCAAATAGCAACAACATGTGTCTCAGTTTTCAAGGCTTCTTCAAGTATGTGCTTCTAAAGTACGCCGAAAGGCTCCCGAGAAATGGAGTAGCTCTTGCCATATCCTCTCATGTTTGTTCCCTCGCACGAGGATGAGTCACTCTTGCTTTGCTCAACAAATGGTGACGCCCTAGGGGCTATGTGACTCAAGAACAAGGGATTCTTTTGCTTCATTTGGCAATCAATACGCCCTAGGGGCTATGCTCAAGAAAGATGTGTGAGACTATCCTCAAAGTCCCTCAAAAGGGATGTCAAAAAGCCCTCTTGTCACGTGTGCCCGTGCTCGTTCCCCCAATCAAGGATGGACCTTTCTCGCAATAAATGATGGCACTCTAGGGGCTACGGTCAAGTCTTAAAGGCTCCCTCGGCAAAGAGCAATTAACTCCCCAGCAGTATCCCCAGCCAAGTCATGTGCAACATTGGAACCTTCCTCAATTCGGCACCGAAGGTCTCCAAGGGCTTCGCAATCTACAATCTTTTGGGCTACGGCATTACAGTAATTCAAGCAAAGGGCGGTATTAGGGCTTCGCGACCGACAGTCTTTTGGGCAACAATACTCGAGCAAGTGCAATGTGGAGTAGTCTTATGGCTCCATGAGAACAATCAAGACTCAAGGGTCTCTCAACACTTCAAGTCAAAGGCCTCTTGGTTTTAAATGAAGACTCCGATGTTATGAATGAAGTTGATGATTTTTGTTAGAACTCACAGCGAGATTTTGAAGGAAGTCTTAGAGAAAAGGAAAAAGATTCAATATGCTAAACTCTAATCAAAACAGGGTTATAGCGGGAAATGCCACGGCCAATCCCAATGTTTCTGCAATTCAGCACCCCCTTCTCCAAGATCAAAAGCACAAGGTGCAGCTCAGATAAAGTTGGGCCACAGCACTAGTTGCATCCGAAGATCCGTCATTAGTTCAACTCAAGAAGAGTCAAGCAAGCATACTCATTTGAGACTTTATCACGCCAAGACCTTATCCTCCGCGACCTCGACGGCACCGCAAGACATTACTGCATCCTTTGACATAAGCCCTCAGCCATTTGGGTATCGACCACAATGAGGCCATTCATCTCCCCAGAAAGAGCAAGAAGGAGATCTCTATCAAGAATTCTACCAAACGGTACATCCGTTCTCAATGCCGAGCCAATCACGAGGTAATTTGGGGCTTATAATGGAAGGTTTTCACATCCTGCCATCTACAAGCCCACGACACTTGGGGCTTTGCAATCTCTCGAAGCTTGGCATCAACGATCTCCTCTTGGGGCTTGCTCACTACAACAACAAAGGGCGATTTACTTGAATGGGCCAAGAGCTGATTTATCTTGGAGCTATGCAAGTCCCTCAAAATTTGGCATCAAAGGCATTTTAGGGGCTTTACAATCAGCAACCCTCATCTCGGCATCAAAAGCCTTTTTGAAGCCCCATAACCGATAAATCTCTTGGGGCTAGACATCAATCTTCGTTGAGCACACCAGCGACAACATAATTCAAGCGAGGCAATCCAGACTTCGACTGAGCATGACTTGATCTTGGGTTGGCTTTACAAACACACAATGGCTAAAATGATTCACCCACGAACCTAAAAAAAAAAAAAAAAAAAATCTCTTTTCCTCCAGCGTTCTCCATCATCCTTGAACTACGCTGGTCTGATTCTCTTAAAGGGATACGTAGGCAGCCTTTTGGCACGACCAACCCATCATCCAGAATACCATCTCGCCAACCCAACATCAAGGGCATTCTCTCATCAACATCTAAAGAATGGACATTCTCCATCAAAGCATCCTCCGCGGACATCAAGAATCCATCTCCACTCAAGCGGCAATGGTAAGTGAAGGTACGAATACATCCAATGCTTTCCTCAAAATTACACCGCACACAAGATCACTTTCTAAATTCTTACTTCTCTCTCATTACAAAGGTGCTTTCAAGATCATATCATACCACAATCACAATTTTCTCTCGCAATTCCTATTTCACATCTCACACAAGCACGTATATCTGCAAAGCATACACATAACAGGTGCCGGACAGAGCACCAGGTGCCACAGAAAGCACCAGAATCAACAAGTGCCGCACAGCGCATCAGAATATGCCGCACCGCGCACCAGATTCAACAAGTGCCGCACAGCGCATCAGAATATGCCGCACCGCGCACCAGATTCAACAAGTGCCGCACAGCGCATCAGAATATGCCGCACCGCGCACCAGAATCAACAAGTGCCGCACAGCGCATCAGAATATGCCGCACCGCGCACCAATTTTGGTCCATGGTGGACCACTAAAATCACCATACCTCAAGTGCCGCACAGCGCATCAGAATATGCCGCACCGCGCACCAGAATCAACAAGTGCCGCACAGAGCACCAGGTGCCGCACAGAGCACCAATTTTGGTCCATGGTGGACAGCTCAAATCACCATATCTCTTCCATCAGCAAAAATCGCTCACACAGGGAGCGCATTTCTATCCTTTGTAATTTCAAATTCCTGCTTTATCGAGTCTTTGTTTTCTCTTGTCGATGTCCTCGGCGGTTGTCTTTCTTTCGTCGACGCGTTTTGCTTCGCAATCCACGTCGCCGAGGGGCTCTGTAGACACCCCGCCTTGGACCTCTCACCCCGATTGCATACAAAGTATTTTTATTTAACTTATTTTTGTTGATTTATGTTACTTCGGTTAAGTTCCTAACTGATTCCGTTAGTTTTGGACTAAACTGCATAACAGAGTTAACTTTTAGGGTCATTCTGTCATTCTGTCATTTTTCACCCGCGGGCGCTTCCGGCACTGCCAGTGAGCCGCGCGCGCGTCCCGTCCCAAAAGCCGGACCCGCGCGCTTCCCACTTTGACAGTAACGGATTGCACCTTATTTCCCTCCCTTTTCTTATTTACAAACATCTTTTCTTGATCACAAAAACCATCTTTTTTACATCCACATTCATCCCCCCTTTTCTCATTAACTCCCAATCCCAAATTCTAAGCCTTTTCCCAAAAACTAATATTTCTTTCATTTATTATTTGATTTCTTTTATTTCTTTTATTTTTCTTTTATTCATTTATCTTATTTGTGATTGGCTCATTCCATTTCACATGGATGACCAATTTCCCTCCATCATTTCCCTCTCTTTTTTACCTATAAAAACCATCATCTTCTACCTTGGAAAAGGACTTCTTTTTGGGACTTCTTTTTGGACTCCAACCTTGATTCACCAACTACATTATACACAAATTCTCCCAACAAGAGTTCTTAGTAACAAGACTCTACACAAATTGTTCTACAACAATTTCATTACAACAACAACACTTTCAAGTCAAGGTTCCAAGTCCTCTTTCTCAAGGTACAACTCCATTTTCTTCCTTTGTTTTCTTCTTCTTGATGTATGCAATCCCCATTAATGGGACATGACCAACATGACTACTTCACATATTGAAGTTAGTTAAGGTTATCTCCCTACATTTTAATCTTAACTTTAATTCACCATGTTAATTTCTCTTCATCCCTTAATGTAATTCTTTAACATTACTTGTTACATGTAATCTTTATCATTAAATAAATAAAACAATTCTATTTTATTTCCCCTTTATTTCCCCTTTTCTTCTCATCACAATTGTTAGCACATTTCTATTTAATTAATTGAAGGACATGTAAATATTAGAACACCAATAGTAGCAAGACCCGCGTAAGCGGGGCGGAGTGGGTGTTTAAGTACTTCCCACTCCGTCACCTAACCCCCGAACCCTTCTCTCCCGAATCTCTGGTTTTGTACATAAATTAGGCTATTTCTAGGTTTTTCTTATGTTCCTTTAAAAACATAGGTGGCGACTCTAAACAATCTAAAACAAGTTAGACATCCTAGGATAATTCACCGCTCTAGCCAAGCCGTGGTTCCCCGGGGTATCTAGAGATATGTTGCGAGCTTGTGCGATAGACTTCTCCGATTCTTGGGATTCGTATCTACCGTTAGTGGAGTTCTCTTACAACAACAGTTATCAGGCTAGTATCGAGATGGCACCGTTTGAGGCCTTGTATGGAAGAAAGTGTAGATCGCCTATTTGTGGGATGAGGTTGGTGAAGCAAAGATCGTGGGTATTGATTTGCTTCGGGATTCGGTTGAGAAAGTTAGAGTTATCCGGGATAGATTGAAAACAGCTCAGAGTCGACATAAGAGCTATGCAGATAACCGAAGGCGAGATCTTAGTTTTCAGATCGGTGATTTTGTGTTCTTGAAAGTGTCTCCGAAGGTGGGTATTCGGTTGAGAAAGTTAGAGTTATCTGGGAAGAAGGGCAAATTGGCTCCGAGGTTTATTGGTCCATTCGAGATTTTGGGAAAGGTTGGACTTCTTGCGTATCGTCTTGCGTTACCGCCATCTTTGGACAGGTTGCACAACGTGTTCCACGTTTCTATGCTTCGGAAGTATGTTCATGATCCATCGCACGTGTTACCGAGGGTACCGGAGGATATTGAGCCCGATATGACTTATGAGGAACGACCGGTTCGGATCTTAGATTCTAAAGTCCAAGAGTTGAGAAACAAAAGCATCGCGTTGGTTCGAGTTCTTTGGAGGAATCATAACATCGAGGAGTCGACGTGGGAGTTCGTGATGAGATAGAGAGGAAATTTCCGTGGCTTTTTGGTTTAAGGTGAGTCTCGTTAAAATTCGGGTCGAATTTTCTTTAAGGGGGAGTGAATGTCACGACCTGAAATCTAGGCTCTATTTTATTAGTAATAAATAATTATTATTTGTTTAGTTGCTTAATTATTTATTTAAGTTATTATTTATTTAAATATTTATGTGTTATAATAATTATGCCTAGCATTTTTATTGAGTCATTTGGGTTAGTGTAGTATTGTTGGGTCTTAATTGTTAGTAGGGAGAGTAAGCATTTGCGTTAGTTGAAGGGGAGGGGCCTAGATGTAACTTTTTGAATAATTTCCCCCTACTCCCCTCTCCTCCCTCACTTCTCCCTCACTCTTCACCCTCACCTCCCAGCAACTCCCTCTCTCTCTCCTCCTTTGGGTAAGTTTCTCATCTCCTTTCATCTCTCTTTATTTTCTTCCTCTTCCTCTCATAATCTCTCATTTCTTAAAACGTGAAACTTGTTTAGATCGTCGATAGGATCGCGTAGAATAAAAAAGAATTGAATTCCGTCATCTTTGAGAATTTTCAAGTAAGTTACTTTTCCCCCATTTTTATGCTAAAATGTTCATATCATGTTTATATAATGTTTGATGTGTTATATTTGAAGTTTGGTTGAGTATAGAATTTATTTGGAATTTAATTGAGATTTTGGGTAAAAATGGTGAAATCTTGAATGTTGGGCTTGATCCTTGGTTTGGGGTCATTTATGGTGTTCTTGAGGTCCCCTTTTGTGTTAGATGTGGTTTGGGTACCTTAGAGATCTTTGGTTGTGTTTGATTTGAGGATTGGTGAAAATGGTATAAACCCCTTATGAACCCAGCTCTGTTTTCCCGGCTGGAATCCAGACCAGGCGCCCGCCCGCGTGGTGCCAGCCGCCCGCCTGCACCCCCTTTTCCAGCGGCCTGACCTTCTGTCCAAACAAGCGCGCGCCTGCCCATGCCCGAGCGCCCGCCCGCTTGGGATTTTTGCCTCTTTGCTTGTTTTAAGAATGTTGGCTTACCTAGTTTAGGTCCCTTTCTTCTAATTAACTTAAAATAACACCGTGGATCACTTATTCAAGTGGAATTGATTTTTTTGTGAATAAATGTGTTATGAAATTTATTTAAGTACCGTTTTGGGAATGTTGGGCATCTTTGATGTGCTGTTTGGATTGGTTTACCTTTGTGGTAATTTAATTGGAATGGTTCCCTACTTTGGAACCTTAAGTTTGTTTATTTAAGCTAGTATTTATTACTTAGCATTTATTTGAAAGTCCAGCTGGTATTTTGTGTGTGTTTGGGTGATGCGAAACATTATGATGGCACAGCCAAGTCCATTGTGATGTTGACCATTGTTTTGCCCCATTATTACCCTCCTCCAGATTGGCCTTGGATGTGAGAAGAGCTAGCTCCTTTGTGTGCATTTTAGCTTTACTTAGAGCATGACTTTGTGGCATGTCTCCCGTCCCTTGTGACACTTTATTTGGTTATTGTTCCGGTACCGGGGATTTCTCTTCAGCCTTCATGCTATTATGAAGATGTTGATTGGTTGATTATTGAACCTGCGCAGCGATCCTTTATTTGGATGTACCGGTTTGGAAAACCTTGGCTATATCCTTTGTTATGTGTTTATTTCCGCTGCTATCTGTTATGTGATAACTGCTACGTGCTATCTATGATTTATTATTGTATATTGTATCATAGCATGTCATGTAGTTGCATTAGTAACTTATTGAGATTTATCTCACCCCCTTTCTTTTTATCTTTGTTTTTCCTTAACCCCCCCCAGGTGCTAAGGATTAGTCTCGCTGATCACGAGAAAGAGGACGTCGAGTGTGGATACATTCTTTTGGGGAAGGTTGTTATAGGTTGGTTTACATTATATCAATGTGTAACCTTTTGGGGATATTTGTACCAAACATTGACGTCACTAGGATTTGTGTATTTTGTAACCTTGGTGTATAAGCTTATGGAGTTTATACTAGTTTTACTTTGTTGTTCAAGTTGATTTACAAAACCTTGTGTTATCATTTTTTGAGTATAAAAGGAAAATTTTATCTTCAGTATTTCACGGTTTTGGTTTTAAGTCGACGTCCAGATCGCGGTCTCGGGCCCGCGGGGTTCGGGGTCGCGACATTATAAGTTAGGTTTAGGGTTTTGCCTATTCTTGACTCCTCGAGTTTAATTATCCCTCCGTTCTTGATTCCGATCCCGGATTAATATTCGTGGCGTTGAATAGAGCGTTCCAGGCCGAACATAAATAAATTTGGTTAACTTTGATTTTTGACTAGGTAAGTTATTAGCTCCCCCTTGCTTGTAATAACATGCATAAATGTTATTCTCAATACTTGTGATTGTTAATTTTGTGTTTGGGGTGATTTTTGTGATACTTGTAAATTTGGGACAAAGGGAGTAATAATCCTCTGAGGGAAATAATGAAAGAAAATGAAAGAGTTAGTTTTGAACTTGTAAATGCATTCTGGGTATGTTGAAATTGTTAGTAAATATTGCTCCTATGTTTGGGACGGAAAATATTTCAACCTGGGAAAGAAATAAAAATTTCGCATTTTGGTACATTGTGCGACCGCACAAAAATCCTTGGGCGACCGCACATATTTCTGAAAGGTTTTTCAAAGAAATTGACCTGCTTGTGTGCGACCGCACAGTTCATTTTAGGCGATCGCACAGTTATCTAAAAAACCAAAAATGTTGTTTAAAGTTTGTATAAGTTGGAAGTAACCCTAGTTAAGGTATATAACCTTAGTATAAGATGTCCTAGCAAGTGTTGTGCACCTTAGAGGCATTAGCATAAGGTCTTAGACTTGAACATCCTAAGAATAGGATTGGGATTTTGTAAGAGTAAATGTATAACTCTTATACTTGTTTGAATGTCCAAAGTATGGGATATAACTTGAAGTATAAGACATTAAAATCTTGTACGTGACTTGAACATCCAAAGAATTGGATTAAAACTTGAATATAAGATAATAAAATCTTGTACTTGACTTGACTTGACACCAATACATATGTATGGTAGTGAACTAGAAAGTCCTATAAGTAAGCACTAACGTGTATGAGACATGTTCTTGTTGTGTATGTGCAAACATTGCATACATTTGCTTGATACAAGGTGACTTCTTGATTACTTGAAGCATGTTCCTTGTTGAGCTAGTCCACTACTTTTGGATTAGTTCTTCTCCCGTAGTTCAAGTAAATATATACTTGTACCTTTTTGTGTGAGTCCAGCTGGTTCTCCTTGCTTGTTCGAAAATATATAGGTTCACGCTTGTCGCGAGAGCTGGGGCTTAAGTGACAATCGGGTCCCTATGTATTTCCGCCTGACCCCTTACTACCGGCCATAGTAAGGGCATAGCTTCCTTAGTTGGAGCAATAAGCTTGACTTAAGTGAATGCTAAACTCCTGTCTTGAACACCTCGTGAATACTCATGAGTCTTGATATTGGGAATGACACTGGTTACCGGGTCTTCTGATACATACTGAATAATCAGTTCCTGTTATTGATCGTGATTGTCAAAGTAATACAAGCTACAACAACAATGGTATTCTTGGGAGGAATAAGGAAGGAAGCAATATCCTTATAACTTGCTTGTTTAGCCTTCTGTGCTACTTGATGAGTGGCTTAGCCTCTCATATACTTGTTACTTGATGATACTTGATATATGATTATTTGAGTATCTACTTGAATTGCATGATAACATGTCATGTAGTTGCATCTAATAGCTTACTGAGATTTATCTCACCCTTTATTTGTTTAATTGTTTCCCCCCAGGAAAGGAAGGATAGTGCGCAGTGAGGCTCGACATAGTTAGGAGCTTACTTCGCAGGTCGTGATTCTTTTGGGGCTTGTGTCCTTTTACATTTGGTGAGGACGATGTATTATGGGTTTTGTAACTCCTTATTTTGGGGTAGACAGTCTTGTTCAGTTCATGTTGTCACTAGACATCTTGTATAGTACTCTTGATGCCAGCTTATGTGCTAGGCATGTTTCCGCTGTGTATGTATTAAGTTTGGTTTTAATTGTCTTGTCTAGAACTAGTGTTGTGAGCTAGTATAGCTCCTTACTCTAGAGTATATATATATATCATGTCAGTTTGTTAAACAAATGTCATTAAGTTTCTTGTTAAGTTTCTTGTTTCTCGTTAGGCACTCCCATCCGGGTTCGAGGTTCTATTAGGGGATCCCGGGACCTGGGGGCGTGTCACACCTCACCGAGGATTGCTTCTCCATCCGCAACACCATCCAAGACCTCATAGACAAGAAGGAATTCATAATCCCTAATGAGGGTGGTGTCAATGTAATAGAGGTAGGAGAGTTTGAAGGAACCACTCATTCGATCCCAATTGTTAATGAGGGCTCCGATGATATGAATAAACTTGATAAATCTTGTTATGTTGTGACTTATGATGAGATTATGAGGGAAGTCTTAGAGAATAGGAAGAAGAAGCTACAAGGGTCCGTGAACGTGCTCACTCGCAGTGGCCGAGTAACAACGAGCACAATCCCTCCCAATACCGCAGCAACCAACACCTCTTGTCAAAGATCGCAAGCACGCGGCATACTCGAAGATCCTTTGTTAACACAACTCAAGAAGACGCAAGCCAACATATCCATCTGGGACCTTATTGCATCATCAAAGAAACACTGAACTTGGATGACACATCAGTCTCTCCTGATACGACACCCGAGGACCTTACAGCAATGATAGGTCACATTCACTTCGGCAATGTCATCACTTTTGCCGACATGGACCTCCCGCCATTTGGGTCCGAACACAATGAAGCCATCTACCTCAAAGTAAGGGCAAGGGGGAGACCCATCTCAAGAGTTCTAGTAGATGGTGGTTATGCACTCAACTTAATGCCTAGCCGAGTCATGGGCATACTGGGGCTCAAAAGCTCCAATTTACAACCCTCCGTACAAGCCATTAGAGGGTACGACAGCACTGCCCGTACAGTCATGGGAATGATAGAAGTTGATATCGAATTTGGAAGCATGATCATGTCCGTCCCATTCCAAGTACTTGATGTCCCTGCGTCATTCAACCTACTTTTGGGCTGACCTTGGATCCACAGTTCCAATGCGGTACCTTCTACTCTCCATCAGTGTGTCAAGATCAGAAATGGGGACGAGATAGTCACCATCATGGCCGAGAATATCACCATCCACATAAATGGGGGACAACCCGTTCACCAAGTCCAACATGGGATAGAAGATGCCACTCTCTCCGGCGTCAACACCATTGACAAAGAAGGGGGAAACAGACAATGGACCCTCGGCAATCCTAAGATCCTCCGCATGATGAGGAATATGAATCACTTTCACGGTCTTGGCCTAGGGAAGCATCAATAAGGGATATTGCACCCCGTAGAAGTTCCTTTTGTCAAGAACAAGTTTGGTATGGGGTACGAGCCTACCGAAGATGACTTGAAGTACGAGCAAGCAGTCAAGAATCAAAACACCTGAGCTCGCAAAGAAGGGCGACAATATGAAATCCCAAACTTGAGGCCTTACCGCAACACACTAAACGGTTATTTTGTTCGTCAAGGGGAAGATGTTCCGTACATGATCTTTCCCGAACCGTGGGTTAACGACAAGGGTGTCAGAAAGCCCGGTCTCGAGATCTTCACTGATTGTGAAATACCGACACAAGAAAGGGAGCCTACTCCAATGTCACCCCGAGAGTGGTGGGGCAAGAAAGTGACTATAGAGTCCGAGATAGAGATTACCATGGGGGAAGAACTATCCGATCTAGCCTCCATGTTCGAAGAATTTGCCATCATGGACGATTGTCAAGTCAACGTCATCTATAACACCGTTGTCAGAAAGGAAACCATCAGTGAAATCCCGTCAAGTTCCGAGCCAATCAACAACTGGTATTCAACGAAGGGGCCAGTAGTATCCGAGGATTTCTTGGTCTGAGAAATGGGTTGCATACCCCGTACAGCAACAAAGGAAGAGCAGCTCACACTTACTTTCGAGTCCGAGAGTGTTTCTAATGCCCTCACCCAAGAGGATATGGAGGCAATAGCTGAGCGTGTGTTTCTTTTCTTTGCTAATGAAAAATTTGATATTTCTGAGTACCCCGAGATTGCAAACATCATAAATGATGAATTAACTAATAACGAACTTAATGAACAAGTTAATAACGATTCAAATTATGATGAAATAGACCACGAAAACATAACATACCTAAATGAACTAGCTCAACAGGTTCGTTGTCGTGGTGAAAATGGTCCAGGGGCTGATGAGGAATTGCATGTTGTTAATCTGGGTACCGACGAAGAGCCGAAAGAAACGAAGATTGGCAGCTTCTTCAAGGGGGATGACAAAGACAGATTGACTGCACTGCTCAGAGAATTCGTGGATGTATTCGCATGGTCGTACAAAGACATGCCGGGTTTGGACAGAAAGGTTGCAGAGCACAGAATTCCGATCAGAGAGGACGCCAAGCTAGTAAAGCAGAAGCTCAGAAATATCAATCCAGAGTGGTCTCTACAAGTCAAAGAAGAGATTGAAAAGCTCCTCAGTGTGGGTTTCATCAAAGTCATTGAGTATCCGACTTGGCTAGCCAACATTGTGACAGTCAGAAAGGCAAACGGCAAGGTTCGGGTTTGTGTGGTCTTCCGGGATTGGAACAAAGCTTCTCCGAAAGATGATTTTCCACTACCAAACATCGACATGCTCGTCGATTCAACTGCCAACTATGAAGTCCGCTCATTTGTGGACGGTTTTGCCGGTTACAATCAGATTCTCATGTCCGAAGAGGATCAACACAAGACAGCTTTCATAACTCCGTGGGGGACCTTCTGCTACACAGTCATGCCGTTCGGACTAAGGAACGCTGGGGCTACCTACTAGAGGGCTGTTACGGATCTATTCCACGACATGATTCATAAAGAGATCGAGGTCTATGTAGACGACATGATCATCCATTCGAAGGGAACCAACGGTCAACATTTGATCGATCTTCGCAAGTTCTTTGAAAGGCTTCGACAACACAACATGAGAATCAACCCCGCAAAATGAACTTTTGGGGTCGTCAGAGGAAAGGTTCTCGGTTACATGGTCACTGAGAGGGGAATCGAAGCCGATCCCTCCAAGATTAAGGCAATCATTGACATGCCTCCCCCAAAAACGCAGAAAGAAATCAAAGGTTTCATGGGCAGACTTCAATACATCAGTCGGTTTATGCACAAACTCACTTCTATGTGTGAGCCGATCTTCAAACTACTCAAAAATAATGTGGCTCTAGAATGGACCGATGCGTGCCAAGAAGCCTTCGACCAAGTGAGGCATTACTTGACATGCCCTCCAGTTTTGGTTCCACCGCACAAAGAAAAGTCTCTCTTACTCTATCTCACTGTCAATGATGAAGCCCTAGGGGCTATGTTAGCACAAGAACTGCCACGACCCGAAATATAGGCTCTATTTTATTAGTAATAAATGATTTTTATGTAATTAATTGCTTATTTATTTATTTAAATTATTATTTATTTAAATATTTAAGTGTGCAACTTATGTGTTATAATAAATATGCCTAGCATTTTATTTGGGTCATTTGGGTTAGTGTGGTATTGTTGGGCCTTAATTGTTAGTTGGGAGTGTAGTTTGTGTGTAGTGTGAGAGAGGGGGCCTTAGTGTAAATCTTTTAAACATTTTCATACTCCCTCCCTACTCCCCTCACCCCCTCACCATTCTCTCACTCCACCTCCATTCCCCTTCTCAGCATCTCTCTCCCTCTCTCCTCAATTGGTAAGTTTTCTCATTCTCTCCCTTCTCTCTTCATTTTCTCCTTCTTCCTCTCATCTTCTCTCATTTCTTAAAACTTGAACATTGTTTAGATCGTCGCTAGAATCGCGTAGAGTCAAAAAGATTTGAAATCCATCAACTTTGAGAATTTGCAAGTAAGTTACTTTTCCCCCATTTTAATGCTAAAATGTTCATATCATGCTTAGATAATGTTTGATGTGTTGTATGCGAAGTTTGGATGAGTTTTGAATTTGTTTGGAATTTATTTGGGTTTTTGATAAAAAATGGTGGAATCTTGAATGTTGGGTTTGATTCTTGATTTTGGTTGTTAAATGTTGTTTTAGGAGCCTTTTTAGACTTATAAGTTGTTTTGACACTTTAGTATATGAGTTGGAAGGTTGGATTTTGGGTTGAATGTGGTTTGGGTTTGAAAATGGAAGAACCCATGTTGTTCTTCCCGATTTCTGGCAATCCGGAAGGTTGGGCGGCCGCACAATATAGCCTGGGCGACCGCACAACTATCTGAAAGCTTTTGTTCTTGTTTTGAGTCTTTTTGGGCGACCGCACAGTCCCTTTTGGGCGGCCGCACAGAACCCCTGAAAACTTACATTTGTTAAAATTGTGTGAATGAAGGATGCGTTTTGGTCTAAGTCTTGAGTGTCCTCCTAGTTGACCTTAGTGAACATTGTAGTACACTTTAGTGATAGAATTGGGTCCTTGTGATCAAGTTTGTGTTTGAAATTCATTAATTGTTATTTTGGACTTCGAAGCACCTTATTGTGTATTGTTGGTTCATGTCATCTTCTTGGTGATTATTTGGCTTGATTCCCTACTTTGGAATCCTAAGTTGTTTAATTAAGCTAGTATTTATTACTTAGCATTTATTTGAAAGCCCAGCTGGTATTTTGTGTGTGTTTGGGCGATGCGAAACATTATGATGGCACGGCCAAGTCCATCGTGATGTTGACCATTGTTTTGCCCCCTTATTACCCTCCTCCAGATTGGCCTTGGATGTGAGAAGAGCTAGCTCCTTTGTGTGCATTTTAGCTTCTTGGAGCATGACTTTGTGGCATGTCTCCCGTCCTTTGTGACACTTCATTGGTTATTGGTTCCGGTACCGGGGTTTTCTCTTCGGCTTTCATGCTATTATGAAGATGATGATTGGTTGATTATTGAAGCTGCGCAGCGATCCTTTATTTGGATGTTCCGGTTTGGAAAACCTTGGCTATATCCTTTGTTATGTGTTTATTTCCGCTGCTATCTGTTATGTGGTAAATGCTATGTGCTATATGATGTTTATTATTGCTTACTGCTTCTTGCATTATAGCATGTCATGTAGTTGCATTAGTAACTTATTGAGATTTATCTCACCCCTTTCCTTTTATCTTTGTTTTTCCTTAACCCCCCCCAGGTGCTAAGGAATAGTCTCGCTGATCACGAGATAGAGGACGTCGAGTGTGAAAACATTCTTTTGGGGAAAGTTGTATAGGTTGGTTTACATTATATAAATGTGTAACCTTTCTGGGGTAATTGTACCAAACAATGACGTCACTAAGAATAGTATATTTTTATTTTGTTGGGCATAAACTTGTGGAAGTTTATGATTGTTGTATTTTAGTCTTTATCAAACTTGGTTTTGTAAAACTTTGGATTGTCACCTTTTGGTATCAAATGGAATTTTTAACTTCGTTATTTTGAGTTTTGGTTTAGAGTCGACGTCCAGATCGCGGTCCCGGGGCCCGCGGGGTTCGGGGTCGCGACAGTTGGTATCAGAGCTATGGCATTAGCTCTATGTGTAAGTCTAGGTGGATTAGTATGACCTAGGTGGGTAGTAGTGTGCGGAGTGATTAACGGTTGATGTCTTATGCAGGTAATTGTTCGCAATGTCTGGAAGAAGAAACAGAGGAGGTGCTAGTGGGGCACAGAATCAGAATGATACAAGGGATGAAGCCCGTGCCATGTTTCAAGGCATGTTTGAGGCGGCCATGAAGGCCATACATGATCAAGGTCCGAGGGTAGAACAAGCACCACCCCGTTATGGTTTGGAGCAATTCTTGAAACTGAAACCGGTTGAATTCAATGGAGAGCCCGATGTAAGGAAGGCTGAGTTGTGGATTGAGTCGATGGAGAAGATTTATGATGTATTTGGGTGCTCGGATGAGGACAAGGTCCGGTTCGCGGCTTACAAGCTTGTGGGAGCCGCCGAGCATTGGTGGAAAGGTGTTAAAGCTACTTGGGATGATACTCACACGGTGTATGAGTGGGAGTTATTCGTACGCAAATTCAAGGAGCATTTCATTCCGGTTGTTGATCAAAACCGAAAGGAGATCGAGCTACTCAACTTGGAGCAAGGATTGTTGTCTATAGCACAATACTCGGCTAAGTTCATAGAATTAGCCCGGTATTGCGACTATTTGGTGAGGACAGAGGAACAAAAAGCTATGAGATTTATTCTGGGATTGAAGACCTCCATCCGTACTCAACTGATTGCTCAACGGATTGTGACTTTTCAAGATGTGGTGGACCGAGCCTATCTTATAGAGCAAGATATTGGGGAGCATAAAAGGAAAACCGAGGTGGCTAACCCGAGTAAGCAAGGAGCGCAGAGCAAGCCACAACCAAGGATTGATAATCGAGGTAACTTTGGGGGACAATCTCAGTCCCGAGGGCAACCGATCACAAGGAACCCGGGTACCACTTCCGGGAACCAAGGGAGCCAAATTATGAGGCTTTGTTCGTATTGTCAAAGGGAAGGTCATTCTGAGGACCGGTGTTGGAAGAAGCAAGGAAGGTGCACAAAATGTGGACAAATGGGTCACTTTGTAAAAGATTGCCCGAGGGGTAGGGGGCAAGCATCCGGGTCAGGAGTTGGTACTAATCAGGGTCAGAAAAGAGATGCCGCCGGGAAGCCCAAGGTCCAAGGGAAAGTGTTTGCAATGAATCAACAACAAGCGACCGATGATCCATCCGTTATAGGAGGTATTGTTTCTGTGTCTAATGTGAGCGCACGAGCGTTAGTAGATCCAGGATCATCTCATTCATACATTTCTGTGCAATTTGCTTCCATGTTAAATGCTGCATTCGAGTCTTTACCGTACGTGCTAAGGTGTCGACCCCTATAGGAGAATGCTTGATTTCTGATCGAGTCTTTCGTGCTTGTGATGTGGTTATTTGTGGTCGAGTCCTTTGTGCGAATTTGGTAGTTCTTCCTATCCAAGACTTTGATGTCATTTTGGGTATGGATTGGTTGAGCAAGTTTCATGCGTCCGTTGATTGCCGTAAGAAAACTGTTACTTTTTCTATTCCCGATGTGCCTAAGTTTGTTTTTGAGGCTAGTCCTCTGAGTAGGAAGGTTCGCTTAATTTCTTTTATGAAAGCGGGAAGATTATTGCATAGTGGTTGTGAAGGGTATTTGGCTAGTGTTCTTGATACTAGGAAAGAATCCCCTAGTTTTGATAGTGTTCGGGTAGTTCGGGAATTTCCCGATGTTTTCTCTACCGAGTATGAGATGCCTCCCGATCGCGAGATTGAGTTTTGTATAGACCTTTTGCCGGGTACGGCTCCAATTTCGAAAGCGCCTTATAGGTTAGCTCCCGCTGAGTTGAAGGAATTGAAGGTTCAGTTGCAAGAGTTGCTTGATCGAGGGTTTATCCGCCCTAGTGTTTCCCCGTGGGGAGCACCGGTTTTATTTGTGCGGAAGAAAGATGGTTCGTTGAGATTGTGTATAGATTACCGGAAGTTGAATCAGGTTACGGTGAAGAACAAGTATCCTCTACCCCATATTGATGATTTGTTTGATTAGCTTCAAGGATCCGTGGTTTTCTCTAAACTTGATTTGAGGAGTGGGTACCATCAGTTGAAGGTTAGATCGGAGGATATTCCGAAGACTGCTTTTCGCACTCGGTATGGTCATTATGAATTCTTGGTTATGCCGTTTGGGTTGACTAACGCGCCGGCCGTGTTTATGGATTTGATGAACCGAGTTTTCCATCCCTATCTTGATTCGTTCGTGGTAGTCTTCATCGACGACATTCTTGTTTATTCGAAATCTCGAGATGAGTACGAACAGCATTTGAGGACTGTTTTATCCGTTCTTGCGAGGGAGAAATTATTTGCGAAGTTTAGTAAATGCGAATTTTGGCTCGAGAAGGTGTCATTTTTGGGTCATGTGATTTCGAAAGATGGGATTTCTGTGGATCCTTCAAAGATAGAGGCAATAGTGGATTGGAAGAGACCCGAGTCAGTGACCGAGGTTCGTAGTTTTCTTGGTTTAGCCGGTTATTACCGAAGGTTTATTGAAGGGTTTTCGAGGATTGCTACTCCGATGACTCAGTTAACCCGGAAGAACGTTCCGTTTGTGTGGACCGAGAAATGTGGCAAGAGTTTCGAAGAATTGAAGAAGAGGTTGACTACCGCACCGATCTTGACTTTGCCTAATGGGAGCGATGGTCTAGTGATCTACAGTGATGCTTCGAAAGAGGGTTTGGGTTGTGTGTTGATGCAGAATGGGAAAGTAATCGCGTATGCTTCGAGGAAGTTGACCCCTAGTGAACAGAATTACCCCACTCATGATATGGAGTTAGCGGCTATTGTATTTGCGTTGCACAAGTGGAAGCACTATCTTTATGGGGCGAAGTTTGAGATTTTTACGGATCACAAAAGTTTGAAGTACCTTTTCTCTCAGAAGGAATTGAACAACCGACAGCGCCGATGGATGGAATTATTGAAGGACTATGATTGTACGATTTCTTACCACCCGGGGAAGGCGAATGTGGTAGCCGATGCGATTAGTAGGAAATCTTATGTGGCTTCGATGATGGTTCGTGAATGGAAAATGCTTGAGGATGTTCGAGATTGGTCTCCTCGTGAATCGAGACATGGGGCTATTTTTGCGAATATTAAGGTATCTCCGACCCTAATTTAGAGGATAAAGGAAGCTCAGAAAGAGGATCCCGAGTTGATGAAGATAATGGGTAAATTGAAGGAAAAGAACTTCGAGGATTTTTCTTTGAGCTCGAGTGGAGTTTTGACTTTCCGTGGTCGTTTGTGTGTTCCGGATGTTGATGGAATTAAACAGAGAGTTCTTGATGAGGGTCACAAATCGAGGTATACTATTCATCCGGGTAGTACGAAGATGTATCAGGATTTGAAGCAACAATTTTGGTGGATTAATATGAAAAGGGAAATAGCCGAGTATGTTTCGAGGTGTTTAACGTGTCAGCAGGTCAAAGTCGAGCATCAGAGACCCGCGGGATTGCTTCAGCCGTTAGAGATTCCCGAGTGGAAATGGGAGCATGTGACTATGGATTTCGTTACGGGACTGCCTCGTACCCGTAGGAAGTATGACAGTGTTTGGGTAATAGTGGATAGATTGACCAAGAGTGCCCATTTCTTTCCTATTGACATCAGGTATTCGATGGAGAAGCTTGCGACCCTTTATATTGATGAGATTGTTAGATTTCATGGGGTTCCGGTTAGCATTGTGTCAGATCGAGACCCGAGGTTTACTTCTAGATTCTGGAAGGCGTTTCAGGAAGCTTTGGGTACAGATTTGCGATTCAGTACAGCTTTTCATCCTCAGACCGATGGTCAATCCGAGAGGACTATTCAGATTCTTGAGGATATGTTGCGAGCGTGTTCGATAGATTTTTCCGATTCTTGGGATTCGCACCTACCGTTAGTGGAAATGTCCTACAACAACAGTTATCAGGCTAGTATCGAGATGGCACCGTTTGAGGCCTTGTATGGAAGGAAGTGTAGATCGCCTATTTGTTGGGATGAGGTTGGTGAAGCGAAAGTTTTGGGTATTGATTTGCTTCAGGATTCGGTTGAGAAAGTTAAAGTTATCCGGGATAGATTGAAGACAGCTCAGAGTCGACATAAGAGCTATGCAGACAACCGAAGGCGAGATCTTAGTTTTCAGACCGGTGATTTGGTATTCTTGAAAGTATCTCCAAAGGTGGGTATTCGTAGGTTTGGGAAGAAAGGCAAATTGGCTCCGAGGTTTATTGGTCCGTTTGAGATTTTGGGAAAGGTTGGACTTCTAGCGTATCGTCTTGCGTTACCGTCATCTTTAGACCGGTTGCACAACGTGTTCCACGTTTCTATGCTTCGGAAGTATGTTCATGATCCGTCTCACGTGTTACCGAGAGTACCGGAGGATATTGAGCCAGATATGTCGTATGAGGAACGACCGGTTCGGATCTTAGATTCCAAGGTCCAAGAGTTGAGGAGCAAGAGCATTGCGTTGGTTCGAGTCCTTTGGAGGAACCATAATATCGAGGAGTCGACGTGGGAGCTTCGTGACGAGATCGAGAGGAAATTTCCGTGGCTTTTTGTTTAAGGTGAGTCTCGTTAAAATTCGGGTCGAATTTTCATTAAGGGGGAGTGAATGTCACGACCCGAAATATAGGCTCTATTTTATTAGTAATAAATGATTTTTATGTAATTAATTGCTTATTTATTTATTTAAATTATTATTTATTTAAATATTTAAGTGTGCAACTTATGTGTTATAATAATTATGCCTAGCATTTTATTTGGGTCATTTGGGTTAGTGTGGTATTGTTGGGCCTTAATTGTTAGTTGGGAGTGTAGTTTGTGTGTAGTGTGAGACAGGGGGCCTTAGTGTAAATCTTTTAAACATTTTCATACTCCCTCCCTACTCCCCTCACCCCCCTCACCATTCTCTCACTCCACCTCCATTCCCCTTCTCAGCATCTCTCTCCCTCTCTCCTCAATTGGTAAGTTTTCTCATTCTCTCCCTTCTCTCTTCATTTTCTCCTTCTTCCTCTCATCTTCTCTCATTTCTTAAAACTTGAACATTGTTTAGATCGTCGCTAGGATCGCGTAGAGTCAAAAAGATTTGAAATCCATCAACTTTGAGAATTTGCAAGTAAGTTACTTTTCCCCCATTTTAATGCTAAAATGTTCATATCATGCTTAGATAATGTTTGATGTGTTGTATGTGAAGTTTGGATGAGTTTTGAATTTGTTTGGAATTTATTTGGGTTTTTGATCAAAAATGGTGAAATCTTGAATGTTGGGTTTGATTCTTGATTTTGGTTGTTAAATGTTGTTTTAGGAGCCTTTTTAGACTTATAAGTTGTTTTGACACTTTAGTATATGAGTTGGAAGGTTGGATTTTGGGTTGAATGTGGTTTGGGTTTGAAAATGGAAGAACCCATGTTGTTCTTCCCGATTTCTGGCAATCCGGAAGGTTGGGCGGCCGCACAATATAGCCTGGGCGACCGCACAACTATCTGAAAGCTTTTGTTCTTGTTTTGAGTCTTTTTGGGCGACCGCACAGTCCCTTTTGGGCGGCCGCACAGAACCCCTGAAAACTTACATTTGTTAAAATTGTGTGAATGAAGGATGCGTTTTGGTCTAAGTCTTGAGTGTCCTCCTAGTTGACCTTAGTGAACATTGTAGTACACTTTAGTGATAGAATTGGGTCCTTGTGATCAAGTTTGTGTTTGAAATTCATTAATTGTTATTTTGGACTTCGAAGCACCTTATTGTGTATTGTTGGTTCATGTCATCTTCTTGGTGATTATTTGGCTTGATTCCCTACTTTGGAATCCTAAGTTGTTTAATTAAGCTAGTATTTATTACTTAGCATTTATTTGAAAGCCCAGCTGGTATCTTGTGTGTGTTTGGGCGATGCGAAACATTATGATGGCACGGCCAAGTCCATCGTGATGTTGACCATTGTTTTGCCCCCTTATTACCCTCCTCTAGATTGGCCTTGGATGTGAGAAGAGCTAGCTCCTTTGTGTGCATTTTAGCTTCTTGGAGCATGACTTTGTGGCATGTCTCCCGTCCTTTGTGACACTTCATTGGTTATTGGTTCCGGTACCAGGGTTTTCTCTTCGGCTTTCATGCTATTATGAAGATGATGATTGGTTGATTATTGAAGCTGCGCAGCGATCCTTTATTTGGATGTTCCGGTTTGGAAAACCTTGGCTATATCCTTTGTTATGTGTTTATTTCCGCTGCTATCTGTTATGTGGTAAATGCTATGTGCTATATGATGTTTATTATTGCTTACTGCTTCTTGCATCATAGCATGTCATGTAGTTGCATTAGTAACTTATTGAGATTTATCGCACCCCTTTCCTTTTATCTTTGTTTTTCCTTAACCCCCCCCAGGTGCTAAGGAATAGTCTCGCTGATCACGAGATAGAGGACGTCGAGTGTGGAAACATTCTTTTGGGGAAAGTTGTATAGGTTGGTTTACATTATATAAATGTGTAACCTTTCTGGGGTAATTGTACCAAACAATGACGTCACTAAGAATAGTATATTTTTATTTTGTTGGGCATAAACTTGTGGAAGTTTATGATTGTTGTATTTAGTCTTTATCAAACTTGGTTTTGTAAAACTTTGGATTGTCACCTTTTGGTATCAAATGGAATTTTTAACTTCGTTATTTTGAGTTTTGGTTTAGAGTCGACGTCCAGATCGCGGTCCCGGGGCCCGCGGGGTTCGGGGTCGCGACAAGAACAACGAGACTCCACAAAAGAGAATGTTATCTACTTTGTCAGCTGCCGGTTTCAAGGAGCTAAAAAGAACTACTCTGTCTTAGAAAAGTCTTGTGCTGCATTGGTTTGGGTTACTCAAAAGCTCAAACATTACATGGAGGCCTTCCCAATCAAGTTGGTAGCAAAAGTGGACCCGCTCCGCTATATCTTCGAGAAGCCTTTCATGTCAACAAGAATAGCCAAATGGTATTTCATGCTCGCCGGCTACGATATCACTTACGTCACACTCAAATCCATCAGGGGGAAAGTGTTCAGTGATCAGCTTGCTGAATTTCCGTGTGACGAAGTGAAGGGGGAAGATGTACAGTTCCCCGACGAGCATTTAATTTGTGCTACAACAAAAGAAAATAAGTGGCAACTTTTTTTTGATGACGCAGCCAATAAGCATGGATATGGCATAGGGATGTTACTTGTTGATCCAAAGGACATGTATACTCCAATCGCTATCCGCCTCGAATTTGAAGCCACCAACAACATCACTGAGTACGAAGCATGCATAGCGGGGCTCGAAGCAGCCCTCGAGAGAAATGTCACAAGTTTAGAGGTATTTGGTGATTCCTTGCTCATCATCAATCAAACATCCGGAAAGTGGAAAATTCAAGACTCGACTCTGCAACGGTATGGTCAACATCTCGAGGAGTTAGTTGAACAGTTTCAAGAAATCACCTTCAACTACCTACCAAGGGACAAAAACCGTTTTGCTGATGCACTAGCTACCATCGCTTCACTGGTCGAAATACCTGAGGGTAAAATGGTAAAGCCCTTCAAAATTTCCCGACGAAAGAGTCCGGCATACTGCATGAGTATTGAGATCAACAAGGTCCAAGCAAACTCCCCGTGGTACGCAGATATCATGAATTTCCTCAAGGATGGTGCTTATCCCGAGAATAGCAATAAGAAGTCTCAAATGGCATTACAAAGACTAGCTTCCCGATATGTACTGATTGGGGACAGAGTCTACAAAAGACACCACGAAGGGATCAATCTCCTATGCGCAAATAAGACCGAAGCTCAAGAAATAATGCATGAGATCCACGAAGGTGAATGTGGGCCCCACATGAACGGGTTTATGTTGACCAAGAAGATACTCCGTATGGGTTATTATTGGAGTACCATGGAAAGGGACTGCATCGAGAAAGTCAAGAGGTGCGCCAAATTCCAATTCCATGCCAATCTACAGCACGCTCCACCCTCACAGCTTTACAATATGACCACACCTTGGCCTTTCTCTTATTGGGGCATAGACATCATCGGCAAAGTTCATCCTGCTGGAAGCAACGGACAATCTTTCGTCCTAGTAGCCGTGGACTATTTTACAAAATGGGTCGAAGCATAGGCTTACGAGTTCTCAACGCTAAGAAAGTGGCCGAATTCGTGAAAACCCACATCATGTGCCGATACGGCGTTCCTCATGAGATCATCTCAGACAACGGTTCACACTTTGAGAGAGAGATGGACGCGCTCCTGGTAGAATACAAGATTACTAAGCACAAGTCATCTCCATACCGCCCTCAAGCAAACGGCGCGGTCGAGGCAGCTAATAAGACAATCGAGACCATTGTGAAGAAAATGGCCTCCACTGGAAGGGATTGGCCCGAAAAGCTACCTCTAGCGTTATGGGGCTACCGCACGTCAATACGGACAGCGACTGGAGAAACTCCTTATGCACTGGTATATGGTTCCGAAGCTGTGCTACCAATAGAGCTCGAAGTTCCATCCCTACGGGTCCTCCTCGAGAACCAAGTCAATGAAGTCGATTGGATGCAAAGTCGATATGAACAGCTAGCCCTACTCAACGAGAAAAGGCTAAGGGAAATCGAACGTACGTGTCAAGACCCAAAATATAGGCTCTATTTTATTAGTAATTAAATGATTATTATTTAATTATTTTCTTATTTCTTTATTTAAATTATTATTTATTTAAATAATTATGTGTGCAATTTATGTATTATATTAATTGTGCCTAGCATTTTATTCGAGTTATTTGGGCTAGTGTGGAAGTGTTGAGTCTTAATTGTTAGTCGGGAGTGTAAGTAATTGTGTTAGTATGGAGAGGGGGTCTAGTTGTAACTTTTCAAAATAATTTACCCCTACTCCCTTGCCTCCCTCACCTCCTTCTCCCTCCTACACTCCACCCCCATTCCCATTTCCCAGCCATCTCTCTCCTTCTCTCTAGCAAAGGTGAGTTTTCCTTCCTTTACTTCTCTCTTCTTTTTCTTCATCTTCTTCTAGTCATTTCTCATTTCTTAAAACGTAAACATTGTTTAGATCGTCGATAGGATCGTAGGAAGCCAAAAAGAATCGAATTCCGTCAACTTTCATTATTTCCAAAAGAAATGGTGATTTTGGAATGTTGGGTTTGGTTTTTGGTTTTGGGTTGTTAGATAGTGTTGTTAGGTTCCCTAGATGTTTAGATGTCGTTTTGGTACCTTGGAAACTAGTTGAAAGCTTTGATTTTGAGCATTTATTGAAGATTTGTGTTTTGGCTCGAAAATGGTGAACCCAGCTCTGATCTCCCGACCCAGATCACTTCCAGGCGCCCGCCCTTAAGTCCTTAGGCGCCCGCCCACTTGAGAATTTCATGACCATAAGTTTCTGCCACTCGCAAGCGCCCGCCTGCCCTATTCCAGGCGCCCGCCCGCCCCTGTTCCAGGAATTTGACCTTTTAGCTTGTTTAAACCAAATGGCTTAACTAGTTTAGGTTTAATCCTTCTAATTAACGTAAGATAACACTGTGGAACACTTTATTTATTTGATTTGATTCTTTTGTGAATAAAAATGATATGGAATTTGGTTTGGTATCATTTTGGGAATGTGGTTCATCTTTGATGTGCTGTTTTTATTGGTTTACCTTTGTGGTGATTTAATTGGATTGGTTCCCTACTTAGGAACCTTAAGTTGTTTATTGAGGCGAGTATTTATTACTTAGCATTTATTTGAAAGCCCAGCTGGTATTTTGTGTGTGTTTGGGCGATGCGAAGCATTATGATGGCACGGCCAAGTCCATTGTGATGTTGACCATTGTTTTGCCCCATTATTACCCTCCTCCAGATTGGCCTTGGATGTGAGAAGAGCTAGCTCCTTTGTGTGCATTTTAGCTTCTTGGAGCATGACTTTGTGGCATGTCTCCCGTCCCTTGTGACACTTCATTGGTTATTGGTTCCGGTACCGGGGTTTTCTCTTCGGCTTTCATGCTATTATGAAGATGATGATTTGTTGATTATTGAAGCTGCGCAGCGATCCTTTATTTGGATGTTCCGGTTTGGAAAACCTTGGCTATATCCTTTGTTATGTGTTTATTTCCGCTGCTATCTGTTATGTGATAAATGCTATGTGCTATGTGATATTTATTATCGTTTATTGATTATTGCACCATAGCATGTCATGTAGTTGCATTAGTAACTTATTGAGATTTATCTCACCCCCTTTTCTTTTATCTTTGTTTTTCCTTAACCCCCCCAGGTGCTAAGGATTAGTCTCGCTGATCACGAGAAAGAGGACGTCGAGTGTGGATCCGTTCTTTTGGGAAAGTTGAGATAGGTTGGTTCCCATTATGTAAATGTGTAACCATTTTGGGGTATTTGTACCAAACATTGACGTCATTAGGATTTGAGTATTTTGTAACTTTAGTGTATAAACTTGTGGAGTTTATACTAGTTTTACTTTGTTGTCAAATGATTTGTAAAACTTGGTTTTGTAACTTTGGATCATCCCCTTTTGGGTTAAATGGAATTTTTAACTTCAGTATTTCTGAGTTTTGGTTTTAGAGTCGACGTCCAGCTCGCGGTCCCAGGGCCCGCGGGGTCCGGGGTCGCGACAGTTGGTATCAGAGCCTATGGCATTGGCTCTAACTATAAGTCTAGGTGGATTAGTATGACCTAGGTGGGTAGTAGTGTGCGGAGTGATTAACGGTTGATGTTTTATATAGGTACTTGTTACGATGGTTCGTAGAAGGAGTGGTGAAGGTAGTTCCGGTAATGCAAATCAGAATGATACAAGGGAAGAAGCACGTGCCATGTTCCAAGGCATTTTTGAGGCGGCCATGAAGGCCATACATGATCAAGGCCCGAGGTTAGAGCAAGCACCACCCCGTTATGGTTTGGAGCAATTTTTGAAGCTGAAACCGGTTGAATTCAATGGGGAACCAGATGTAAGGAAAGCTGAGTTATGGATTGAGTCAATGGAGAAGATTTACGATGTGTTTGGGTGTTCGGATGAGGATAAGGTCCGGTTCGCGGCTTACAAGCTTGTGGGAGCCGCCGAGCATTGGTGGAAGGGTATTAAAGCTACTTGGGATGATACTCGCACGGTGTATGCGTGGGAGTTGTTCGTGCGCAAATTCAAGGAGCATTTCATTCCGGTCGTTGATCAAAACCGAAAGGAGATCGAGCTACTCAACTTGGAGCAAGGTTTGTTGTCTATAGCACAATACTCGGCTAAGTTCATAGAATTAGCCCGGTATTGCGACTATTTGGTGAGGACCGAGGAACAAAAGGCTATGAGATTTATTCAAGGATTGAAGACCTCCATCCGTACTCAACTTATTGCTCAACGGATTGTGACATTTCAAGATGCGGTGGACCGAGCCTATCTTATAGAGCAAGATATTGGGGAGCATAAAAGGAAGACCGAGGTGGCCAACCCGAGTAAGCAGGGAGCGCAGAGCAAGTCACAACCAAGGATTGATAACCGAGGTAACTTTGGGGGACAATCTCAGTTCCGAGGGCAACAGACCCCAAGGAACCCGGGTACCACTTCCGGGAACCAAGGGAGCCAAATTAGGAGGCTTTGTTCGTATTGTCAAAAAGAAGGTCATTCTGAAGACCGTTGTTGGAAGAAGCAAGGAAGGTGCACCAATTGTGGTCAAATGGGTCACTTTGTAAAAGATTGCCCGAGAGGTAGAGGTCAAGCATCCGGGTCAGGAGTTGGTAATAATCAAGGTCAGAAAAGGGATGCTACCGGGAAGCCCAAAGTTCAAGGGAAGGTTTATGCCATGAATCAACAACAAGCTACCGATGATCCATCCGTTATTGGAGGTATTGTTTCTGTGTCTAATGTGAGCGCGCGAGCGTTAGTAGATCCAGGATCATCCCATTCATACATTTCTGTGCAATTTGCTTCCATGTTAAATGCTGCATTCGAGTCTTTACCGTACGTGCTAGAGGTGTCGACCCCTATAGGAGAATGCTTGATTTCTGATCGAGTCTTTCGTGCTTGTGATGTGGTTATTTGTGGTCGAGTCCTTTGTGCGGATTTGGTAGTTCTTCCTATCCAAGACTTTGATGTCATTTTGGGTATGGATTGGTTGAGCAAGTTTCATGCTTCTGTTGATTTCCGTAAGAAAACTGTTACTTTTTCTATTCCCGATGTGCCTAAGTTTGTTTTTGAGGCTAGTCCTCTGAGTAGAAAGGTTCGCTTAATTTCTTTTATGAAAGCGAGACGATTATTGCATAGTGGTTGTGAGGGGTATTTGGCTAGTGTTCTTGATACTAGGAAAGAATCCCCCAGTTTTGATAGTGTTCGGGTAGTTCGGGAATTTCCCGATGTTTTCTCTACCGAGTATGATATGCCTCCCGATCGTGAGATTGAGTTTTGTATAGATCTTTTGCCGGGTACGGCTCCGATTTCGAAAGCGCCTTATAGGTTAGCTCCCGCCGAGTTGAAGGAATTAAAGGTTCAGTTGCAAGAGTTGCTTGATCGAGGGTTTATCCGCCCTAGTGTTTCCCCGTGGGGAGCACCGGTTTTATTTGTGCGAAAGAAAGATGGTTCGTTGAGATTGTGTATAGATTACCGGAAGTTGAATCAGGTTACGGTGAAGAATAAGTATCCTCTACCGCATATTGATGATTTGTTTGATCAACTTCAAGGGTCCGTGGTTTTCTCTAAGCTTGATTTGAGGAGTGGGTACCATCAGTTGAAGGTTCGACCGGAGGATATTCCGAAGACTACCTTTCGCACTCGTTATGGTCATTATGAGTTTTTGGTTATGCCGTTTGGGTTGACGAACGCGCCGGCCGTATTTATGGATTTGATGAACCGAGTTTTCCATCCTTATCTTGACTCGTTTGTAGTCGTTTTCATCGACGACATTCTTGTTTATTCGAAATCTCGAGAGGAGCATGAACAACATTTGAGGACAGTTTTATCCGTTCTTGCGAGGGAGAAATTATTTGCGAAGTTTAGTAAATGCGAATTTTGGCTCGAGAAGGTGTCATTTCTGGGTCATGTGATTTCTAAAGATGGGATTTCTGTGGATCCGTCAAAGATTGAAGCTATAGTGGATTGGAAGAGACCCGAGTCAGTGACCGAGATTCGTAGTTTTCTTGGTTTAGCCGGTTATTACAGAAGGTTTATTGAAGGGTTTTCGAGGATTGCTACTCCGATGACTCAGTTGACTCGGAAGAATGTCCCGTTTGTGTGGACCGAGAAATGTGACAAGAGTTTCGAGGAATTGAAGAAGAGGTTGACTACCACACCGATCTTGACTTTGCCTAATGGGGGCGATGGCCTAGTGATTTTCAGTGATGCTTCGAAAGAGGGTTTGGGTTGTGTGTTGATGCAGAATGGGAAAGTGATTGCTTATGCTTCGAAGAAGTTGACCCCTAGTGAGCAGAATTACCCGACTCATGATATGGAGTTGGCGGCGATAGTATTTGCGTTGCACAAGTGGAAGCACTACCTTTATGGGGCGAAGTTTGAGATTTTTACGGATCACAAAAGTTTGAAGTACCTTTTCTCCCAGAAAGAGTTGAATAATAGACAGCGCCGATGGATGGAATTATTAAAGGATTATGATTGCACGATTTCTTATCATCCGGGGAAGGCGAATGTGGTAGCCGATGCGATTAGTAGAAAGTCTTATGTGGCTTCGATGATGGTTCGAGAGTGGAAAATGCTTGAGGATGTTCGAGATTGGTCTCCTCGTGAATCGAGACATGGGGCTATTTTTGCGAATATTAAGGTATCTCCGACCCTAATTCAGAGGATAAAGGAAGCTCAGAAAGAAGATCCCGAGTTAGTGAAGGTAATGGGCAAATTGAAGGAAAAGAACTTCGAGGATTTTTCTTTGAGTTCGAGTGGAGTTTTGACTTTCCGTGGTCGTTTGTGTGTTCCGGATGTTGATGGAATTAAACAGAGAGTTCTTGATGAGGGTCATAAATCGAGGTATACTATTCATCCGGGTAGTACGAAGATGTATCAGGATTTGAAGCAACAATTTTGGTGGATTAATATGAAGAGGGAAATAGCCGAGTATGTTTCGAGGTGTTTAACTTGTCAGCAGGTCAAGGCCGAGCATCAGAGACCCGCGGGACTACTTCAGCCGTTAGAGATTCCCGAGTGGAAATGGGAGCATGTGACTATGGATTTCGTTACGGGACTGCCTCGTACCCGTAGGAAGTATGACAGTGTTTGGGTAATAGTGGATAGATTGACCAAGAGTGCCCATTTCTTGCCTATTGATATCAGATACTCGATGGAGAAGCTTGCGACCCTTTACATTGATGAGATTGTTAGATTGCATGGGGTTCCGGTTAGTATTGTGTCAGATCAAGACCCGAGGTTTACTTCTAGGTTCTGGAAGGCGTTTCAGGAAGCTTTGGGTACAGACTTGCGTTTTAGTACAGCTTTTCATCCTCAGACCGATGGTCAATCCGAGAGGACTATTCAGATTTTGGAGGATATGTTGCGAGCGTGTTCGATAGACTTCTCCGATTCTTTGGATTCGCACCTACCGTTAGTGGAGTTCTCCTACAACAACAGTTATCAGGCTAGTATCGAGATGGCACCGTTTGAGGCTTTGTATGGAAGGAAATGTCGATCACCTATTTGTTGGGATGAGGTTGGTGAAGCGAAGATCGTGGGTATTGATTTGCTTCGGGATTCGGTTGAGAAAGTTAAAGTTATCCGGGATAGATTAAAGATAGCCCAGAGTCGACATAAGAGCTACGCAGATAACCGAAGGCGAGATCTTAGTTTTCAGGTTGGTGATTTGGTATTCTTGAAGGTATCTCCGAAGGTGGGTATCCGTCGTTTTGGGAAGAAAGGCAAGTTGGCTCCGAGGTTTATTGGCCCGTTTGAGATTTTGGGAAAGGTTGGACTTCTAGCGTATCGTCTTGCGTTACCGTCATCTTTGGACCGGTTGCACAATGTGTTTCACGTTTCTATGCTTCGGAAGTATGTTCATGATCCATCTCACGTGTTACCGAGGATACCGGAGGATATTGAGCCCGATATGACTTATGAGGAACGACCGGTTCGGATCTTAGATTCTAAAGTTCAAGAGTTGAGGAGCAAAAGCATTGCGTTGGTTAGAGTCCTTTGGAGGAACCTTAACATCGAGGAGTCGACGTGGGAGCTTCGTGATGAGATCGATAGGAATTTTCCGTGGCTTTTTGTTTAAGGTGAGTCTCGTTAAAATTCGGGTCGAATTTTCTTTAAGGGGGAGTGAATGTCACGACCTGAAATATAGGCTCTATTTTATTAGTAATTAAATGATTATTATTTAATTATTTGCTTATTTCTTTATTTAAATTATTATTTATTTAAATAATTATGTGTGCAATTTATGTATTATATTAATTGTGCCTAGCATTTTATTCGAGTTATTTGGGCTAGTGTGGAAGTGTTGAGTCTTAATTGTTAGTCGGGAGTGTAAGTAATTGTGTTAGTATGGAGAGGGGGTCTAGTTGTAACTTTTCAAAATAATTTACCCCTACTCCCTTGCCTCCCTCACCTCCTTCTCCCTCCTACACTCCACCCCCATTCCCATTTCCCAGCCATCTCTCTCCTTCTCTCTAGCAAAGGTGAGTTTTCCTTCCTTTACTTCTCTCTTCTTTTTCTTCATCTTCTTCTAGTCATTTCTCATTTCTTAAAACGTAAACATTGTTTAGATCGTCGATAGGATCGTAGGAAGCCAAAAAGAATCGAATTCCGTCAACTTTCATTATTTCCAAGTAAGTTACTTTTCCCCCATTTTAATGCTAAAATGTTCATATCGTGTTCATATAATGCTTTTGTTGTTATATTGGAAGTTTGGATGAGTTTCCAATTTATTTCGAATTTATTTGAGTTCTTGGGAAGAAATGGTGATTTTGGAATGTTGGGTTTGGTTTTTGGTTTTGGGTTGTTAGATAGTGTTGTTAGGCTCCCTAGATGTTTAGATGTCGTTTTGGTACCTTGGAAACTAGTTGAAAGCTTTGATTTTGAGCATTTATTGAAGATTTGTGTTTTGGCTCGAAAATGGTGAACCCAGCTCTGATCTCCCGACCCAGATCACTTCCAGGCACCCGCCCTTAAGTCCTTAGGCGCCCGCCCACTTGAGAATTTCATGACCATAAGTTTCTGCCACTCGCAAGCGCCCGCCTGCCCTATTCCAGGCGCCCGCCCGCCCCTGTTCCAGGAATTTGACCTTTTAGCTTGTTTAAACCGAATGGCTTAACTAGTTTAGGTTTAATCCTTCTAATTAACGTAAGATAACACCGTGGAACACTTTATTTATTTGATTTGATTCTTTTGTGAATAAAAATGATATGGAATTTGATTTGGTATCATTTTGGGAATGTGGTTCATCTTTGATGTGCTGTTTTTATTGGTTTACCTTTGTGGTGATTTAATTGGATTGGTTCCCTACTTAGGAACCTTAAGTTGTTTATTGAAGCGAGTATTTATTACTTAGCATTTATTTGAAAGCCCAGCTGGTATTTTGTGTGTGTTTGGGCGATGCGAAGCATTATGATGGCACGGCCAAGTCCATTGTGATGTTGACCATTGTTTTGCCCCATTATTACCCTCCTCCAGATTGGCCTTGGATGTGAGAAGAGCTAGCTCCTTTGTGTGCATTTTAGCTTCTTGGAGCATGACTTTGTGGCATGTCTCCCGTCCCTTGTGACACTTCATTGGTTATTGGTTCCGGTACCGGGGTTTTCTCTTCGGCTTTCATCCCTATTATGAAGATGATGATTTGTTGATTATTGAAGCTGCGCAGCGATCCTTTATTTGGATGTTCCGGTTTGGAAAACCTTGGCTATATCCTTTGTTATGTGTTTATTTCCGCTGCTATCTGTTATGTATAAATGCTATGTGCTATGTGATATTTATTATCGTTTATTGATTATTGCACCATAGCATGTCATGTAGTTGCATTAGTAACTTATTGAGATTTATCTCACCCCCTTTTCTTTTATCTTTGTTTTTCCTTAACCCCCCCCCAGGTGCTAAGGATTAGTCTCGCTGATCACGAGAAAGAGGACGTCGAGTGTGGATCCGTTCTTTTGGGAAAGTTGAGATAGGTTGGTTCCCATTATGTAAATGTGTAACCATTTTGGGGTATTTGTACCAAACATTGACGTCATTAGGATTTGAGTATTTTGTAACTTTAGTGTATAAACTTGTGGAGTTTATACTAGTTTTACTTTGTTGTCAAATGATTTGTAAAACTTGGTTTTGTAACTTTGGATCATCCCCTTTTGGGTTAAATGGAACTTTTAACTTCAGTATTTCTGAGTTTTGGTTTTAGAGTCGACGTCCAGCTCGCGGTCCCGGGGCCCGCGGGGTCCGGGGTCGCGACAGTACGAGGGCCTATCAACAAAGAATGGCTAGGGCTTTCAACAAAAAGGTGAAGCCCCGAAACATCAGCGTGGGAGATTTGGTCCTAAGACAACACCCTCCTAATGCCATGAACCCCCTTGGAAAATGGGGACCCCGATGGATCGGTCCGTACATAGTCAAGAAGATACTAAGCGGCGGTGCAGTCCGACTCGTGGACTTAGACGGAGATCTGCTGTCAAAAGAAGTCAACCTCGACAAATTGAAGAGATTTTACGTCTAATAAACGAAGACCATAAAAAAAAAAAAAAAAAAAGAAAAGAAAAGAGCTCGCTAGGTTGAAAACCCGCAAGGGCGGCCTAGGCAAAAATTAGAGCACGTGCAAAAAAGAAGCCCGCTAGATTGAAAACCCGAAAGGGCGGTCTAGGCAAAAAACAGGGTGCACACACAAAAAAAAAAAATGGTCTTCGTTTGTTTGAACTACGGAGACCTGAGCCTCTACACTGGAGGAACGTAGGCAACCTTCGGGTGTGGTCTAAAACATAAACAAATACCCAAATCATTTCAAAATAACGAGATGCAATTTTTATTCATTCACTAAATCATCTTTATCATTACAACAGAAATGTTGAGCTATTAAAAGACATTAAAACATTAAATCCTAACAAGTGGTCTATTTTAATTGCAATCTCGGTGGTACAAAAGAAATATCTAATCTTTCTTCGGTTTGGGGACCCATCGCTTTTGGGGACGGCCTTTAGTCCTCCTGGATGGAGGCGGAGTATTCTCGAGACCACCAAGACGAGAAAAGACACTCGGGCGAGATGGAGCTTCATCAACAACCTTCTCCTTGCCCTTGCTAGAAGGAGCTTTGACCGGAACAACCATGGGACGCTTCCACACATGGGAAGAATTTCCCTTGCCTTTCTTCTTCTTAGGCAAATAACGAGGCCTATAATCCCTCACATGGACCACCGGCTTCACGGAATCCACGGCAACAATATCCTCATTTGGTCTTCCCAAACGATCAAAGACGCTAGGACGCGTCTTCACAATTGGAGCAATGGGGACAGTGTCACGACCCGAAAACTAGGCTCTATTTTATTAGTAATAAATAATTATTATTTATTTAATTGCTTATTTATTTATTTAAATTATTATTTATTTAAATATTTATGTGTGCACTTTATGTGTCATAATAAATTATGTCTAGCATTTTAATTGGTCTTTTGTGCTAGTGTAGAGTTTTGGGGTCTTAATTGTTAGTAGGGAGTGTAAGTATTTGTGTGTAGTGTAGTGGAGGGGCCTGAGTGTAAGTTTTGGGAAATAATTCCCCTACACCCTCTCTTCTCCCTCACCTCTCCCTCACTTTCCAGCCACCTCTCTCTCTCTCTAGCAATGGGTAAGTTTCTCTCTCACTTCTCTCTACATTTCCATCATCTTCCTCTCTTTATTTCTCATTTCTTAAAACATGAATCATGTTTAGATCGTCGATAGGATCGTAGGAAGCCAAGAAATTTCGAGTTCCGACAACTTTGAGAAAATCCGGGTAAGTTACTTTTCCCCCATTTTGATGCTAAAATGTTCATATCATGTTTATATGATGTTTGATGTGTTATTTTGAAGTTTGATTGAGTTTTGAATTTATTTTGAAATTATTTGAGTTCTTGGGAAGAAATGGTGAAATCTTGAATGTGGGAATTTGATCTTGGTCTTGATTGATTAAAGGGTGTTGCTTAGGTCCCCTTTTTGGTTAAATGATGTTTGGATACCTTAGGAATCATGTTGGGAGTGTTGATTTTGGGTATTATGAAAATGGTGTGAAAATGGCAAGGAAATGTGAAGAACCCAGCTCTGTTTTCCCCCAGCCCGTAGACCAGGCGCCCGCCTGCCTATGCCCAGGCGCCCGCCTACATACCCCTTTCTGAAGACCCGACCTTCTGTTGATTCAGGCGCCCGCCTGCCACCATTCCAGGCGCCCGCCCGCCCCCTGTTCCAGGATTTTGTCCTTTTTGCTTGTTTAAACTAAATGGCTTAACTAGTTTAGGGTACCTTCTTCTAATTAACTTAAGATAACACCGTGGAGCACTTTAGTAACTAAAATGCGTTCCTTTGTGAACAATAGTGTTATGTAATTTGATCAAGTATTGTTTGGGCATCTTATGATGTGTCCGTGTTTGTTCCAACCGAATAGAATTTTGCGTAAGACTTGGTCTAGGTTCTAGGCGATGTCCTATAGTACCTAGGGGGTTGTTATTGAACACCAAGGTGTAGGGTTTAGTCCTGTTGTGATCAGGTTCTCATAAGTGTAACCTTTTTGATTCGTTTGGGATGTTTAGAATTGGTTCGTTACGAACGGAGGTAAAGCGTGAATAGGTAATTGGGTACCTACGGTTTAATTAACCTTAAGGTGTATTCATTCTGAATTCCTACTTTGGAATTCTAGGTGTGATGGGATGGTCGAGTTCATAGTCCTAGTACATCCTTATGAGTAAACGTTTAGGATAATTTTGGGTTGTAGTCGTTGTACTATTTGTGAGCGACCGTTTGGGTTGTGTTCCTTATGAGTAACTTATGGTATCATCTTTGAAATGTATCTGGTATGGTTCCTCTTTATGGAATTATCGTATTCTAATAATCATTGTTGTTGAGCTCCTTATGAGCAATACCGTTTATCGTTGTTGTGCTCTTTTATGAGAAACTTCTTGTGTTCGTTGTTGTTGAACTCTTCATGAGTACCCGTTGCATCCTTATGGTGATTTAATTGGTGTGGTTCCCTACTTTGGAACCCTAAGTTGTTTAATTAAGCTAGTATTTATTACTTAGCATTTATTTGGAAGTCCAGCTGGTACTTTGTTAACTTGATGTTTAGTGAGAGGATTATAATGGCTCCTGAACCAAGTCCTTTATAATGTTCTTCACTCGTTCCCGTTCCCCTCCTACTGGCCATAGTTGGGATGATATTGAACTCCCTTTGGTGAGTATTATAGAGTTTGGGTAATGACTTCGTGTCATGTACCCTGTTCCCGTTATCGTTCATCGATTATTGGTTGTTGGTTGGTTCTGACCGGGGTCCTCTTCAGTTGTTATGCTACCGAGGTTCTCTCCAGCTGGTTATGCTGCTATGGTCGATGGGTTATCGGCGATTGGTTATTGGATATTCGGTTTCTGAACCGGCTTCTTTAGCTTTTGATGCTGTTTATTGTAGCTGCTCTTCGATGCGGTTCTGTTAATATTGATCAGATCGATTCACCCCTTTTGGGAAACCTTGGTTCAGTATTCTTTGTTACTTGTTTATTTCCGCTGCTATCTGTTAATTGTTAATTGCTATGTGCTACGTGAGATTATTATTATTGGTTATTGCATAGCATGGCATGTAGTTGCATTAGTAACTTACTGAGATTTTATCTCACCCCGTTTATTTCCATCTTTGTTTTTCCTTAACCCCCCCCCCAGGAGGAAAAGGATTAGGATTCGCGGATCGAGGAGGACGTCGAGAGGTTTGAGATTTTGGGGCAGGTTGTTATGGTTCGGTTTACATTATTTAAATGTATAACCTTTTGGGGATAGTTTTACCATTATTGACGTCATTAAGAATTGTATATTTTATTCTTTTGGGTATAAGCTGTGGAGCTTATGTTGGATGTACTTTGTTGATTTAAACTTGGATTTGTAAAGCCTTGTGTTATCATCTTTTGGTTCAAAATGGAATTTTTAACTTTTATATTTTAGAGTTTTGGTTTTAAGTCGACGTCCAGCTCGCGGTCTCGGGCCGCGGGGTCCGGGGTCGCGACAGACAGACTTATCACCTTCGGGGACGGAAACTTTGACTTCAAAAGTAAAGGTCATCGGGGCCATCGCTACAAGAATTTTGAGGTATAGAGTAAAGGAAAGGATGCAGAGTATTGCTGTGTGATCACTCTGATCGAAAATAGTTTGAATTTATAGCTGTTGGAGTGCCCTGCTCAGAAAAGAAAGGGGCTGGAATTCAGCAAGCCAGAAGCGCGCGCCTCCGACAAGCGATTCCATATGCACGCGCCTCCCGTGACCAAAGACAGACGCGCGCGCGTTTGACAGCAGACAGAAACAGAACATGCCCTTGTCAGTTCAAGAAGGAAGCCCAGGAACGATCAAACGCCTTCAACCTGCAAGAAATCAGATCCCAACACAGAAAAGGAGTTCAAGCAACAATAATGAACACATTTGGGCACACATTTGTTTGTAAATAGTCGGCACTTAGGAATGAGTCTTGACAGATAACTAAAAAAATGTAGCAAATAGCTAGGATTGTAAATACATGATAAATGTTTATTACAGGTAAATAAAAATGTTTTCAATTTCTCGTCCTCCCCAGAAGGCTACTCAGAATCATCATCATCGGCAGCACCGTGCCCACCCCCACTGCCGCTCTCAGTCTCCTCGTCATCATCATCATCATCATCATCAGCAGATTCTTCCTCCTCGGATGTCTCCACCACAACATCATGCCGGGTCCTCTTGACAGCTCTCCCTGATGAACTAGCACCACCCCGGCTCTGGCTACCTCCTTGACTCAGACTCCTACTCTGGCTACCTCCTCGGCTCAGACTCCTGCTCAGTGACTGCCTCGCCAAAGAGACAGCCTCATCAATATCCAGTGCAGCATCCCTGCAGCCTCGGCCCATGCCCCTAGCACCTCGGGCAGCTCCTCTCGCAGCACCGGAGACAGCACCAGCAGCATTTCTAGTCATGGCGGCAATGTCCCTGCACAGCCCTAGCACCCTCTCCTCCAGCTGACGGAGACTCCTCCTCATCCCTTTGTTCTATCTGCCCAAGTGCCTATAAGTAGCTACAGGTACCTGTCACAACAAAGGACAGAAAAAAAGAAAATTGCATCAATACAAAGAACAGAAAAGCAAGACTGGAACTGAGAAATGCAAAGACAATCAGGAAAGTATACCACAACAGCCTGAACAGGAGGCTCTCTCTCCGGCGACATGTCCTCAGGAACAATCTCCCTCTGCTCCTCATATACCCCAAAGTTTGAATAAGTATAATATGAAGGAGGCAAAGGTGGATCAAAGCAATATCCAGCACCGGTGGGATAGAATCGAGCCGAAGTCTGTGGAGCAGCATGTGTCTCCCTCGGATCAGTAAACATGAAACCCTACTGGAGGTTATGCTCCTGGAATAAACCGTAATCCTGCTCTAGATGAATGAAAGGGACATTATCAACCCCCGTAATGTAGACTGCCCGGTCTACCTTTGAAAGAGCCCTCCAATTACGAGGACAGAAAGGAGGAACATCAGGAACCGCTGGCCTAGGAGGGTGGTGGAAGTCCGTCACCTGACCACCATGCTGCCAGAACACTCTCTCTCCAAGATACATCGCCATACACTCCACTGAGCTCATCAGAAGCCTCGAGCGGGTGGGAATCAGAGTATGCTCAATAAAAGCATAAATAGCTCTCCACGGGAACAAAGAAGAAGCGACAGCCTCTGGCCTCAAAGCATCCAAGTGGCGTCGAGCTGAAAGCAGGCTAATGGGAACAGTGCCAGTCCTCACGTTCCTCTCCCTATACGACCACCTCACACAGTCTGGATACTGGGGCTGACCCTCTCGGTTAATCTTGAAGTCCCTCAGCTCCAAGACAGTAAAGGCCCACAGCTACAAAATAGAGACAAGAGCAGAATTAAATAACAAGTTCAAAGATGCAGTAGAGCAATGACAAGAAAGCCGAAAAGAAAAGGGAAAGCAGTATACCTCCCACAACAGGATGAAACCCGTGACCCTGGTCGAACGGCTGGTCAGATCCATGCCGTGATAACAAGTAGCCAAGCCCGCTGCGCCCCAGTTATATTGACCGGCCTGGTCCAAGTCTATCAACAAATCAAGCAAAGCCAAGGAACCCGATGATCCTCCACTGGAAAACAGAGTATGGGACAACAAGTACAATATAAAACAACGGGCCACAGCATCGACCCGCTCAACAGTGACACCCAAAGGCTCGGCTGCAAGAATACTAAAATACCGACGTATGCTCCCCCAAGTGACTCGGTAATTCTTCACCGGGAAGCCACAGTCAACCAGGGCCAACAGCTCGTCAGCAGTCCGAAGGGTCCCTCTCAAAACACAAGGGACAGGCTCCCCCGCAAATGGCAAACCAGTCAATTCCGTGAAATCAGTGGGCGTCACCGTGACCTCTCCCAAAGGAAGATGGAAAGTATGGGTGGTGTCCCACCATCTCTCTCTCAGAGCCTGAATAACATCCGGATCATTCTTCAACACCGGCAGACTAGTAATGAAGAGGCCAAAATGGGTGGCCTGAACTCGAGCCCTAACATTCTCGGGTAGCTTACTCCAAATGGTGACTGGGCCATGGGCTCCGCCTCTAATCTCCGACAGGCGGCTCCACTCCTGAAAAGAAACAAGAAACAACGAAAATTTCGTTAGCATAACGGCTAGAAAACGGACAAACCCGAAACAGAAACTTCAACATGCATGCGAGTGTGTGGGTATAAAAAGGGGCATCTGAACATGTTTCTTGCAGTAAATCAACAGCGAAAATCAATAAAAGAAGTTGCAGCGAAAAATACGGGTGAAACAGAGCAACCCCAAAAGTGCGAAAATCACAAAGAGAATGAAAGATTCTTACCAATCCCGCTGTGACAAAGTGGGAGATATGGGTATGCGGCTGATACGTGAACAAACTTGGGTCCATCGCCTCAATTCCAACCTCGGGCTCCTCGCCCTGTGGCATCTCAAATGGAGGAGATTGTTGACGATCCGACATCGTTTCTATAATAGAATCGCACCTAGAACAACAAGAAAGTGTTTTGGGGTGATTTCTCCGTGAAAATTTGGTTCAGAATTTGGAGGGCTCTTCGAAATTTTGAAAACTCGCCGAAAAAGTGAACTGTCTGTTTATGTATGCTGAACTGGAACGAAATGCGCGCGCCCCCCGCTATGTCACTAAGACGCGCGCGCTTCCCATAGCGAAGACCAGACACACGCGCCTTTGCTCCCTGAGGAATTCAAACACAACTCCCCACGCGGGAATCAAGGTGTCACATCCATGTTCATCTGAGTTTTCAGCTCCACCACTACAAGCTGAGTGAGATTCGTAACAGACGCCGTTAATTCTCAAAAATCAGTTTTTACAATTCATCCCCAGCACAAAGCACTCCGCAGTCAACTGTGCCCGCACCCCATCAAAAGTCAAAGTCAAACAGTCAACATCAAAGCATGACTCACGACAACAATTTGGTCCGAGGTGAGCTACAGAATCACCGTTTCCTTATCAAGCAAGATCTACATCCATTCAAAGCAAACGGTCCTCCGGGTCCCGCACTTCAGCAGACGGTCCTCTAGGTCCCGCACTTCAGCAGACGGTCCTCCGGGTCTCGCACTTCAGCAAACGGTCCTCCGAGTCCCGTACTTCAGCAAACGGTCCTCCGGGTCCCGCACTTCAGCGAACGGTCCTCTAGGTCCCGCACTTCAGAAAACGGTCCTCCGGGTCCCACACTTCAGCAAATGGTCCTCTAGGTCCCGCACTTCAGCAAACGGTCATCTAGGTCCCGCACTTCAAGCAAACGGTCCTCTAGATCCCGCTTCCAGCAAATGGATCTCGCTATCAGTAAACAGATCCCGCTTCTAGCAAACAGATCCCACTTTCAGCAAACGGATCCCGCTATTGGCAAAGCCGCTCACACAGGGAGCGCACCTTTATCTCTCAAAGCCGCTCGCACAGGGAGCGCACCTCTATCCCCCACAATTTCAAATTCCTGCTTTTATTGAGTCTTTTCCTTTTCTTGGTGATGTCCTAGGCGGATGTCTGTCTTTCGTCGGCGCGTTTGCTTCGCAATCCACGCCGACGAGGGGCTCTGTAGACACCCCGCCTTGGACCGCTCACCCCGATTGCACACTTGGTTTTGTGTTTCTCCCTCTTCTAAGTGTTTTCTGTTAGTTTCTGTTACTTTGGTTAAGTTCCAGACGGACTCCGTTAAGTCCCGGGACTAAACTGAATAACAGTTCTAACTTTCTAGTCCATTCTATCAAAAATTGCTTCTCAGAGTCGCGCGCTTCCGCCCCTTGAGGCCAGACGCGCGTGCCTTCCGCCGCCTAGGTGGGATGCGCGCGCTTCTGGGGCGTGTCAGTTACAGATTCTGCCCAAGAATCTCTCCCTTGCTCATTATACATGATTTTGCCCGGGAAAGATTTCTTGGAGACTCCGCTTGGCTCCATAAATAGTCAATTTTCAACTATAAAAACCCCTCCAACCCATCATTGGAGGAGGATTTTGGATATCATTATTTTTTAGAACTTTTACTCACCTCTTTCTTAGACTTTCCCTTGGGATTTCTTCAACAAAGTATTCAACCTCTTCTTCATGGCTTTACAAGAGGTTCTGTTTTGAAGGATACTATAGGTAAATGTCTTAAGCATTTCTCTTCTTCTCCTTCTTCTTCTTCTTTGTCGCGACCCCGAACCCTGCGGGCCCGAGATCCTGAGCTGGATGTCGACTTACTAATCAAAATACCAAAACATCGGAGATAAAAATTTCATTTCGTATCAAAAGATGATAACACAAGGTTTTGGAAAACAATTTAACAACAACGATGTACTAGTGTAAGCCCCATAAGCTCACGCTACAAAGTAATAAAATATACAAATCTTAGTGACGTCAAAGTGTGGTACAACTATCCCCAAAAGAGTTACACATTTATATAATGTAAACCCACCAATATACACTTGCCCTAAAAGCTCAAACCTCACGACGTCCTGCCTCGTGATCAGCGAGTCTAATCCTTTCCACCTGGGGTTTGAAGACTTCTATCCGGACTCAGCTTATAGCCCAGCGGATTCAAACCTATCAGGATGCAGTGGACCGAGCCTACTTGATCGAGCAAGATATAGGGGAGCATAATAAGAAGGTCGAGGTGATTAACACTAGCAAGCAGGGAGGGCAGAGCAAGCCACAAACCCGTTCAGATAACAGAGGTAATTTTGGGGGACAATCTCAGTCCCGAGGGCAACCAATCCCAAGGAACCCGGGCACTACTGCCGGGAACCAAGGAAACCAACACAGGGGACTTTGTTCCTATTGCCAAAGGGAAGGTCATTCAGAGGACCGGTGTTGGAAGAAACAGGGCAAGTGTACCAATTGTGGTCAAATGGGGCATTTTGGAAGGGATTGTACTAGAGGCAGGGGTCAACCATCTGGGGTAGGGGCTGGTGCTCCACAGGGTCAGAAAAGAGATGCTGCGGGGAAGCCCAAGGTCCAAGGAAGGGTATTTGCCATGAATCAACAACAAGCTATCGATGATCCTTCTGTTATTGGAGGTATTGTTTCTGTGTCTAATGTGAGCGCTCGTGCGTTAGTAGATCCAGGATCATCACATTCTTACATATCTGTGCAATTTTCTTCTTTGCTAAATGCTGCATTTGAGTCTTTACCTTATGTGCTAGAGGTGTCGACCCCTATAGGAGAATGTTTGGTGACCGATAGAGTATTTCGTGCTTGTGATGTGCTTATATGTGGTCGTGTCTTATGTGCGGACTTGGTAGTCCTTCCGATTCAAGACTTTGATGTTATTTTGGGTATGGATTGGTTGAGCAAGTTTCATGCTTCTGTTGATTGTCGTAAGAAAGTTGTTACTTTTTCTATTCCCAATATGCCTAAATTTGTTTTTGAGGCTATGCCTTTAGGTAGGAATATTCATATCATTTCTTATGTGAAAGCTAGGAGATTGTTGCATCGTGGTTGTGAGGGGTACTTGGCTAGTGTGCTTGATACTAGGAAAGAATCCCCTAGTTTGGAGAGTGTTCGGGTAGTTAGAGAATTTCCCGATGTTTTCTCTTCAGAATATTGTTGGGTTTTGAGCAAACATGCGCAGCGGAATGAAACCCAAAAGCCTAGATCCAATCACGATGATTAAATTAATACGAGGATGAATTTAGAACACTAACCGTGACAGAGCTTTAAAATTCTGATATCTTCAATCTTTGTTCTTCGCGCTTCTTCGAATCACGAACGTAGGAACGACCGCAAAACTTGGATCACGAACTTTGAAGGAGTTGATGCCAACGCCCTCTATGTTTATCCACACGCGAACGAATTTCAAGAACGATTCTTGAACGGATTGCTAGACCCAATAGAAACTCTTTCTACTTTGAAGGCTATATGGAAAATCAATGTTCTTGTTCTTGAGGAAGAAGAAGAACTTGTTTTTCTCTCTCTCGGAGGCTCTCTAATTGATATGGAATCAATCTCTACTGATTAGGTCGTTGTTAGGAGTTTATATACTTATTAGTCCTAAACCTTTTAGGAGAAATAGGTTAAAACCCGTCACAACACGAAATCAGTTATTGGGCCCGAACAGGGCCTGCTCGGCCGAGTCCTTTGAGGTGCTCGGCCGAGCACCTTGCTCCAAAACAATCTGACCTTCTGATGTACATGCTCGGCCGAGTCTTATGAGGTGCTCGGCCGAGCACCACCAGAATCCTGATTTTAGCCTTTTATATAATTCGTTCTTTTGTGTGTGACCCCATAGGATTATATTAAGTTGGCAATGAGCCCAAACACATTTGTGCTCATAAATCATGAGCGGACTCTAGCAAGCCATCATGACTACCCAATTAATATAACTTGTATAAGTTCGTGAATCCTTTATAGAACATATTACAATCTCTTTGTTTCACAATGTCTATTGAGCGTAAGCCATGGTCAATGGTCAACTTACAATATTCAATGCTTTCTCGATCCAGAATGTATTGATAGTACAAATCTTATTTGAGCACGGCCATGCATTTCATCAACACCATTCTTCGAGTGGCCAAAGCTTGACATCTCTCTCTTACGAGGAACAAATCTCTTTTTGATTTATTACCTTTCCCTACATGAATCTGATTACACCAATCACATTCTTTATAGCTACCCGATTAGGGGTAACGTTTGAATATGTCAAACGTAATGTTCATTAAGTGGAAGACTTTGATAATCTCAGGTCTAAAGATTCCAGTAATATAACTATATGAGACTTAATTATGACATTGTGACCATGACATAAATCCCATATGGGTCAGTCCAGTATTTGGTCTCCAACAAATACCCATAAGTTTAATTGTATCCCATACACCATAATCATCATATGATTATCCATTAAACTTATACTAACAATTAATCATAATTATCAGGGATGGGGATTATTATAATAAACATGCAAAGGATATAATAATCAAACATTCAATATCATTAATATAAATAACATTAATCGTTTTACAAAACGTGCCTAGAGCATACAACACCAACAATCTCCCACTTGCACTAGGCCTAATTAATGTATCGAATACCCATAGACCTAACATGACCATCATGCTTTGCTTGTGGAAGACCCTTTGTCAATGGGTCGGCAATGTTATCATCAGTCGGTACTCTGCATATATTCACGTCACCTCTGTTAATGATTTCTCGAATGACATGGTAACGCCTAAGTATGTGTTTGGACTTCTGATGGTTTCTTGGTTCCCTTGCTTGAGCAATAGCACCATTATTATCACAATAAAGGTCTATTGGATCAGCAATGCTAGGAACTACCTTTAGTTCAGTTATGAACTTCTTGATCCAAACAACTTCTTTAGCAGCATCGGATGCAGCAATATACTCAGCTTCCGTTGTAGAATCAGCGACAGTACATTGATTAGAACTCTTCCAGCTAACAGGACCTCCATTAAGTACAAATACAAATCCGGATTGCGATCTAAAATCATCCTTGTCGGTTTGGAAGATTGCATCTGTGTAACCACTTACAACAAGATCACCTTCCACACCTCCATACACCAAGAACGAATCTTTAGTCCTTCGCAAGTACTTAAGAATCGTCTTGACTGCAATCCAATGATTTTCACCAGGATTTGATTGGTATCTACTCGTCATGCTTAAACCATACGAGACATCGGGTCTAGTACATATCATGGCATACATGATTGATCCAATTGCGGAAGCATATGGAATCCCAATCATTCTCTTATGCTCATCAGTTGTCTTAGGACACTGATTCTTGCTTAGAGTTATGCCATGTCCTACTGGCAAATTTCCTCTCTTAGAGTTTTCCATGCAGAATCTCTTAAGAACTTTGTCAATATATGTATCTTGACTTAAACCAATCAATTTCTTGGATCTATCATGATAGATCCTAATGCCAAGGATATAAGCGGCTTCTCCCATATCTTTCATAGAGAAACACTTTCCTAACCAAGTCTTTACAGACTGCAGTGCGGGAATGTCGTTTCCTATGATCAATATGTCATCAACATATAGTACCAGAAATAATACTACGCTCCCACTAATCTTCTTGTAAATGCAAGGTTCATCTTCGTTCTTGATGAAGCCAAACTCTTTGACCGATTCATCAAATCGAAGATTCCAACTCCTAGAGGCTTGCTTCAATCCATAAATGGATCGTTGCAATTTGCATACTTTGTTAGAATTTTCTGGAATTACAAAACCTTCAGGTTGTGTCATGTAAACATCCTCAAGTAAGTTCCCATTAAGGAACACTGTTTTGACATCCATTTGCCATATCTCATAGTCAAAATATGCGGCTATGGCAAGTAAAATTCTTATAGACTTGATCATTGCTACGGGCGAAAAGGTTTCATCATAGTCGATACCATGAATCTGCCTATAGCTTTTCGCTACAAGTCTAGCTTTATAAGTATGCACCTTTCCATCCATGTCAGTTTTCCTTTTGAAAACCCATTTGCATCCTATAGTTTTTACACCTTCGGGCGCATCAATCAAGTTCCAAACTTGATTATCATACATGGATTTAATTTCAGATTCCATGGCTCCAAGCCATTTATCTGAATCAGGAGCGGACATCGCTTCTTGGTAGGAAGTAGGTTCGTCATCAACTATGACTTCTACTTCATTGCTATCCGTCATGAGAAATCCATATCTCTCAGGTTCAGACCGCACCCTACCAGTTCTGCGAGGAACTCGAGTATTCTGAATAGGTTCCACAACTCTTTGTGAAACTTGTTCAGATCCAACATTTTGTTCCATGTAGTTTTTGGGTTCTCGAATTTCTTCGAGATTAATTTTACTCCCACTAATTCCTTTGGAGAGAAACTCTTTCTCTAGAAAGGTACCATGACGGGCAACAAACACTTTGTTTTCCGCGCGGTTGTAAAAGTAATAACCCTTAGTTTCCTTAGGGTAACCAACGAAAATACATTTATCAGATTTAGGTGTGAGTTTGTCAGATATGAGCTTCTTAACAAATGCTTCACAACCCCAAATCTTCATGAAAGACAAACTAGGTTTTCTTCTAGTCCACATCTCATGTGGAGTCTTTGGAACAGATTTTGTTGGAACATTATTTAGTGTTAGTGCAGCAGTTTCTAGTGCATGTCCCCAAAAGGTTAAAGGAAGATCAACTTGACTCATCATGGAGCGGACCATATCCAATAAAGTCCTAATTCTCCGTTCGGACACACCATTCCATTGTGGTGTCCCAGGTGGAGTTAATTGTGAAAGAATTCCACAATCTTTCAGATGATTGTCAAATTCTTGGCTTAAATATTCTCCACCACGATCTGATCGAAGTGCTTTAATAGTTTTGCCAAGTTGATTTTGTACTTCATTTTGAAATATTCTAAATATCTCAAAAGATTCACTTTTATGTTTCATTAAGTAGACATAGCCATATCTACTAAAATCATCAGTAAAAGTTATGAAGTATTGATATCCTCCCCTAGCATTGCAACTCATTGGTCCACATACATCAGTATGTATGAGGGCCAATAAGTCATTAGCCCTTTCACTACTCTTAGTAAAAGGTGCCTTAGTCATCTTTCCAAGTAAACATGACTCACAATTTTCATATGATTCAAACTCATGTGAATCTAGAAGTCCGTCCCCATGGAGTTTTGAGATACGCTTCTCATTAATATGACCAAGACGGCAATGCCACAAATAAGTATGATTTACATCATTAGGTTTGGATTTCTTATTTACATTATAAACATTCTCATTATTCCCACTTTCAACAACAAGAACATAAAGGCCATTAAATGAACATGCAGTACAATAAAGCATATCATTTAAATAAATAGAAAACTTCTTATTTTCAATAAGAAACTTAAAACCTTCATTATCCAAACAAGAAATTGAAATAATATTTCTACTTAAATCCGGAACGTAATAACAATTGTTCAAAACAAGAATTAATCCGCTAGGTAAAATGACATCATATGTTCCTACGGCTAATGCAGCAACTCTTGCTCCATTCCCCACGCGTAGGTCCACTTCGCCATCTTTAAGTAGCCTTCTATTCCTTAGTCCCTGAAGTAGATGCAGTCCCACCGCTCTTCTTCTTCTTTAACTCTTCCTTGTAAACCTTGCAATTTCGTTTCCAATGTCCAATCTCATTGCAGTGGAAACAAATTGCATCCTTTTGGGAAGCAGGTTTAGCCATATTAGCTTTGGCAACAATTGCCTTGCTAATCTTGGGTTTGACAACTTTTGCCTTACCCTTTCCTTTGCCTTTTTGGCCCTTTCCTTCCTTAGACACAATGAGTACAGGAGCGGTCTCTTTACCGATTTTCTTTTCTGCCTGCTTAAGCATCCCATGCAATTCAGACATAGTCTTATCCATCCCTTGCATATTAAAGTTCATGACGAACTGATTATTGCTTTTGGGCAATGAATTAAGAATAAAATCTGTAGCCAACTCAATCTCAATTGGATGGCCAAGCCTCTCTAGTTTCTCAAAGTAAGCCTTCATTTTCAAAACATGAGGGCTCACAGACTGTCCTTCGCTCATCTTGCATGAGACTAGGGCAGCTATGGTGTCGAACCTCTCTTGCCTTGCTTGTTCTTGGAACATATCTTTCAATGTAGCAGCAAGGTCAAATGCTTCCAAGTGTTCAAGAATCTTCTGAAGTTCTGAACACATGGTCGCAAGCATAAGACAACCCACCTCACGAGAATCATTCACATGTTTCTTGTAGGCGTTTCTCTCATCCTTGGGTGCATTAGAAGCAGGTTCTTCTTCAGGAACGGGCTCATCAAGAATATAGAGCTTATCCTCATGCTTTAGAATAATTCTAAGGCTACGGATCCAATCCGTATAGTTAGCTCCATCTTCTTGAAGTTTCTCCTTCTCAAGGATAGATCGCAGTGATAAATTTGTATTCTGAGCCATTATCTACAATTATGCAAACATATAATTAAATATAAGAACCAACTTAATTAAAGATATTAAATTAATAGTATTTTACAAATACTCCCACTAAATTATATAACCTTCATATACATTCAATGTATAATATAATTTGAATGGGCTAAGATCCATATTTCACTTAACTTTGAGTCGGCTAGGGCACGACTGCTCAAAATAAGTTATTTAGGTAGACAACTCCTTGTCAATCATATCGTATATGACTCTTAGATCTTTTATGAGATTTTAGATATCGTATACCTAACATGTTTTAATCTCATCTGTGCCTTAGGCCCAAAACTGTTTTGATAGCCTAATTAAGTTAAACCATTTTAAACGTATAGGAATCACTGTTTCCTCATCTTGCTCATAAATGGATAGAATCAATGCACCTACGCTAGGGCGTAACCCACACAAAACTACCCACGTACACACAAGTGTTTTAATCATGGATTGGCACGGAACTTAAATTTTAAAGAAGGTTCATGACATATAGCATGGTCAATGTTTATAGTCACATAATATAAACACATAAAGCAACGGTTAATAATTTAACTAATCTCATTAATTAAATTAAGATTTCATGTGATTGATTTATGGGGATAAATTCTTTAACACATTATTGAGAGCACAATTGTACGGTCGAAACTAAGCCAGAAGGCATCCACAATCCCGTACCAAATTTAGAAACTAGAAGAAACAACTATGTAAGGTCGAAACTAAGCCAATAGGCATCCACAATCCCTTACATAAAGTAACTCGATTCTAAATTCTTTTGTCCCATCAATTCATTACTTTGACCTTGATATTTGTTTTCAGGAAACACGGTTTCTCAAACCAGCCATCTGACAAACAAATTCAATCCAAAGTGATTTTAAACAAGCCATTTAATTTCAGGAAACACGGTTTCTAAAACCAGCCATCTGAAAAACAAATTATGTCCAAAATCAACCTGCTCGGCCGAGTCCTTTAAGGTGCTCGGCCGAGCGCCTCTGTGTTCCAGAAGACCCTTTGCTTCTGACGACTCTGCTCGGCCGAGTCTTATAGACTGCTCGGCCGAGCACCACGAACAGAACATATTTTCTTTTCGAATTTTAATTCTAAGATTGCTTTCCCGATTCATTTGGGATTTGGTGTTCATAATGATCATATCATCATCTTCATCAAAACCTTGAATAACGATTTATTCATGAATCAAAGATCATCAACAAATCAATCCAATTAATTTTTGATAATCTAAAGGAACATAATAATCAAATTATTATTGCAATCGTAGATCCCACATAACGTATTTAAACGGTGCGATTTTATGATTTCAATATATCTCATATACAAACATAAAACTCAGATCACATAAACATCTTGAATCCAAATTCACATAGCATGCCAAAACATATAATCCAATTATATCATTAACATGTTGTTATTAAAATAATCATGTTGAACGGGGCTCTGATACCACTGTTGGGTTTTGAGCAAACATGCGCAGCGGAATGAAACCCAAAAGCCTAGATCCGATCACGATGATTAAATTAATACGAGGATGAATTTAGAACACTAACCATGACAGAGCTTTAAAATTCTGAGATCTTCAATCTTTGTTCTTCGCGCTTCTTCGAATCACGAACGTAGGAACGACCGCAAAACTTGGATCACGAACTTTGAAGGAGTTGATGCCAACGCCCTCTATGTTTATCCACACGCGAACGAATTTCAAGAACGATTCTTGAACGGGTTGCTAGACCAATAGAAACTCTTTCTACTTTGAAGGCTATATGGAAAATCAATGTTCTTGTTCTTGAGGAAGAAGAAGAACTTGTTTTTCTCTCTCTCGGAGGCTCTCTAATTGATATGGAATCAATCTCTACTGATTAGGTCGTTGTTAGGAGTTTATATATTTATTAGTCCTAAACCTTTTAGGAGAAATAGGTTAAAACCCGTCACAACAAGAAATCAGTTATTGGGCCCGAACAGGGCCTGCTCGGCCGAGTCCTTTGAGGTGCTCGGCCGAGCACCTTGCTCCAAAACAATCTGACCTTCTGATGTACATGCTCGGCCGAGCCTTATGAGGTGCTCCGCCGAGCACCACCAGAATCCTGATTTTAGCCTTTTATATAATTCGTTCTTTTGTGTGTGACCCCATAGGATTATATTAAGTTGGCAATGAGCCCAAACACATTTGTGCTCATAAATCATGAGCGGACTCTAGCAAGCCACCATGATTACCCAATTAATATAACTTGTATAAGTTCGTGAATCATTTATAGATCATATTACAATCTCTTTGTTTCACGATGTCTATTGAACGTAAGCCATGGTCAATGGTCAACTTACAATGTTCAATGCTTTCTCGATCCAGAATGTATTGATAGTACAAATCTTATTTGAGCACGGCCATGCATTTCATCAACACCATTCTTCGAGTGGCCAAAGCTTGACATCTCTCTCTTACGAGGAACAAATCCCTTCTTGATTTATTACCTTTCCCTACATGAATCTGATTACGCCAATCACATTCTTTATAGCTACCCGATTAGGGGTAACGTTTGAATATGTCAAACGTAATGTTCATCAAGTGGAAGACTGTGATAATCTCAGGTCTAAAGATTCCAGTAATATAACTATATGAGACTTAATTATGACATTGTGACCATACATAAATCTCATATGGGTCAGTCCAGTATTTGGTCTCCAACAAATACCCATAAGTTTAATTGTATGCCATACACCATAATCATCATATGATTATCCATTAAACTTATACTAACAATTAATCATAATTATCAGGGACGGGGATTATTATAATAAACATGCAAAGGATATAATAATCAAACATTCAATATCATTAATATAAATAACATTAATCGTTTTACAAAACGTGCCTAGAGCATACAACACCAACAAATATGATATGCCTCCCGATCGTGAGGTAGAGTTTTGTATAGACCTTTTGCCGGGTACGGCTCCGATTTCAAAGGCACCGTATAGGTTGGCTCCCGCAGAGTTGAAGTAACTAAAGGTTCAGTTGCAAGAGTTGCTTGATCGAGGGTTTATCCGCCCTAGTGTTTCCCCGTGGGGAGTACCGGTTTTGTTTGTGTGGAAGAAAGACGGTTCTTTGAGATTGTGTATTGATTACCGAAAGTTGAATCAGGTTACAGTGAAGAACAAGTATCCTCTACCTCACATTGATGATTTATTTGATCAGCTTTAAGGGTCCGTGGTGTTTTCTAAACTTTATTTGAGGAGTGGGTACCTTCAGTTGAAGATTCGATCGGAGGATATTCCGAAGACTACCTTTCGCACTCGTTATGGTCATTACGAGTTCTTGGTTATGCCGTTTGGGTTGACTAACGCGCCTGCCGTATTTATGAATTTGATGAACCGGGTTTTCCATCCTTATCTTGATTCGTTCGTGGTGGTCTTCATCGACGACATTCTTGTCTACTCTAAATCTCGAGAGGAGCACGAGCAACACTTGAGGACAGTTTTATCCATTCTTGCGAGGGAGCAGTTGTTTGCAAAGTTTAGTAAATGCGAATTTTGGCTCGAGAAGGTTTCATTTCTGGGTCATGTTATTTCTAAAGATGGGATTTCTGTGGATCCTTCAAAGATAGAAGCCATAGTGGATTGGAAGAGACCCGAGACAGTGACCGAGATCAGAAGTTTTCTGGGCTTAGCCGGGTATTACAGATGGTTTATAGAAGGGTTTTCGAGGATTGCTACTCCGATGACTCAGTTGACCCAGAAGGATGTACCGTTTGTGTGGGGTGAAAAATGTCAAAGTAGCTTTGATGAATTAAAGAAGAGATTAACTACGGCTCCTATTCTAGCGTTACCAAATGGAAATGACGACTTAGTGATTTACAGCGATGCTTCGAAAGAGGGTTTGGGTTGTGTTTTGATGCAGAATGGGAAAGTAATTGCTTATGCTTCGAGGAAGTTGACCCCTAGTAAACAGAATTACCCTACTCATGATATGGAGTTGGCAGCGATAGTCTTTGCGTTGCATAAGTGGAAGCATTACCTTTACGGAGCGAAGTTTGAGATTTTTACCGATCACAAGAGTTTGAAATACCTCTTCTCTTAAAAGGAATTGAACAACCGGCAGCGTCGATAGATGGAACTTTTGAAGGACTGTGATTGTAAGATATCCTATCATCCCGGGAAAGCAAATGTTGTAGCCGATGCGATTAGTAGAAAATCTTATGTGGCTTCGATGATGGTTCGAGAGTGGAAAATGCTTGAGGATGCTCGAGATTGGCGTCCCCAAGAGTCGAAACGTGGAGCTATTTTTGCGAACCTTAATGTATTTCCCACATTAATTCAACAAATCAAGGATACTCAGAAGGATGACCCAGAGTTGAAGAAGATTATAGATAATGTTCGGGATAGACAATATGTGGACTTCCAGCTTGACTCCGAGGGAGTGTTGACTTACCGTAGCAGATTGTGTGTGCCGAATATCGGTGGGATTAAACAGCGAGTTCTTGATGAGGGTCATAAATCCCGGTATACCATTCATCCCCGGAGTACGAAGATGTATCAGGATTTAAAACAACAATTTTGGTGGATTAACATGAAGAGGGAGATTGCAGATTATGTATCGAAGTGTTTGACCTGTCAACAAGTTAAAGCAGAGCATCAGAGGCCCGCAGGACTACTTCAGCCTCTTGAGATACCCGAGTGGAAGTGGGAACACATTACGATGGATTTTGTAACCGGACTACCCAGGACTCGAAGGAGGTTCAATGCAGTTTGGGTGATTGTGGACAGGTTGACTAAATCTTCTCATTTCTTACCCATTGACATTTCCTATTCGATGGAGAAACTTGCGAATTTGTATATTCATGAGATTGTCAGATTACATGGTGTTCCAGTTAGTATTGTGTCAGACAGAGATCCCAGGTTTACATCCCGATTTTGGCAAGCGTTACAAAAGGCTTTGGGTACTGATTTGAGGTTTAGCACCGTATTTCATCCTCAGACTGACGGTCAGTCTGAAAGAACCATTCAGATTCTCGAGGATATGTTACGGGCTTGCACAGTTGACTTTCCAGATTCGTGGGATACACATCTACCGCTTGCAGAGTTCGCCTACAATAATAGTTATCAGTCGAGTATACAGATGGCACCGTATGAGGCTTTGTATGGGAGAAAATGTCGGTCACCTATTTGTTGGGACGAGGTTGGGGAAGCAAAACTTTGGGGTGTTGACATGGTTCAGGACTCGGTGGAAAAGGTAAAAATTATTCGGGATCGATTGAAGACGGCCCAGAGTCGACAGAAGAGCTATGCCGACCACCGAAGACGTGATCTTAATTTTTAGACCGAAGATTTTGTGTTCTTGAAGGTGTCTCCGAAGGTTGGTATTCGAAGGTTTGGCAAAAAGGGTAAATTAGCTCCGAGGTTTGTTGGACCGTTTGAGATTTTGGGGAAAGTGAGACTTTTAGCATATCAGCTTGCGTTACCATCTTCTTTGGACCGGTTACATAATGTTTTTCACGTTTCTATGCTTCGGAAGTATGTTCATGATCCTTCTCACGTTTTACCGAGGGTACCGGAGGATATAGAGCCCGACATGACTTACGAAGAACGACCGGTTCGAATCGTTGATTCTAAAGTCCAAGAGTTGAGAAGCAAAAGCATTCCGTTGGTTAGAGTTCTTTGGAGGAATCACAATGTTGAGGAATCGACTTGGGAGCTTCGAGAGGAGATGGAGCGTAAATATCCGTGGCTTTTTAATTCGGGTAAGTCTCGTTAAAATTTGGGTCGAATTTTCTTTAAGGGGGAGTGAATGTCACGACCCGAAAACCCGTCTCTATTTTCTAATAATAAATATTTAATTATTTAGTTATGACTTAATTAATTATTTGAATTATTTATTTATTTGGATAATTATGTGTGCATTTTATGTTTCATAATAAATTATGTATAGCATTTTATTTGGGTCATTTGTGCTAGTGTAGTATTATTTGGTCTTAGTTGTTAGTAGAAAGTATTAGAGTTTGTGTAGTTAGTGGAGGAGGGGGTCTAAGTGTAAGTTTTTGAAAATAATTCATCATCTCCCTACTCCCTCTCTTTCACCCTCACACTCCATCTCCCATTCCCAGCATACTCTCTCTCTCTCTCTCTCTCTCCTTGGTTATTGGGTAAGTTTTCTTCTCTCCTTTCTCTCTTCAATCTAGCTATCTTCCCCTCATTATCTCTCATTTCTCATAACTTGAAACATGTTTAGATCGTCGATAGAATCGTAGGAAGCTAAGAAATTTCGAGTTTCGTCACCTTTGAGAAATCCGGGTAAGTTGCTTTTCCCCCATTTATATGCTAAAATTGTTCATCTCCATTTTGTATGATGATATATGAACCTTTGAAGTGGTTATTTGATGATTTGTGAAAGTTTAGAATTTATTTGGAATTTATTGTTATTTTGGGTGATTTTTGTGATAAATCAAATGTGGGGATTGAAATCTTGTTTGGGGTTAATAGATGGTGTTGTTTAGTTCCCTTACAAGCTTGTATGGTGTTTTGGTACATTACTACACTCATTGGAAGTGTTGATTTCGATAATGCTTGAAATGGTTTGGAAAAAAATGGAAGAACCCAGCTGGTTCTCTGCCCAGCCCGTCGACCAGGAGCCCGCCCGGGCTTATCCAGGTGCCCGCCTACCTGGATTTTCCTGCGGCCAAACCTTCAGGGCAAATGAGCGCCCGCCCGACCCCTACCGCGCGCCCGCCTGCCCCCCTGTTCTGGAAAATCTATTTTTGCTTGTTTAAGACTAGGTGGCTTCATAGTTTAGGTTTTATTCTTCTAATTAACCTAAGTTAATAGCGTGGAACACTTTATTAATTGGAATTGGTTCCTTTGTGAATAAATATGTTATGAAATTTGATTAAGTACCGTTTTGGGAATGTTAGACATCTTTGATGTGTTGTTTGGATTGGTTTACCTTTGTGGTGACTTATTTGGAATGGTTCCCTACTTTGGAATCATTAGTTGTTTATCGTACTAGTATTTTATTACTTAGCCTTTACTTGAAAGTCCAGCTGGTATTTGTGTCGTGTTGGGCGATGCGAAACATTATGATGGCACAAGCCAAGTCCATTATGATGTTGACCATTGTTTTGCCCCATTATTCCCCTCCTCCAGATTGGCCTTGGATGTGAGATGAGCTAGCCCCTTTGTGAGCATTTTAGATATTGGTTTTGGGCTTTGACTGTGTGTCACTGTCCCCTTATTATTATTGGTTCCGGTACCGGGGGTTTTCTCTTCAGCTTTCATGCTACTATGAAGATGTTGATTGTTGATTATTAAAGCTGCGCAGCGACCTTTATTTGGTTCTATCAGTTGGGAAACCTTGGCTAATATCCTTTGTTACTTGTTTATTTCCGCTGCTATCTGTTAATCGATAAATGCTATGTGGTAAGTGATATTTATTATTGTTTATTGCTTATCGCATCTTAGCATGTCATGTAGTTGCATTAGTAACTTATTGAGATTTATCTCACCCCCTTTCTTTTATCTTTGTTTTTCCTTAACCCCCGCCCCAGGAGGAAAGGATTAGACTCGCTGATCACGAGGAGGACGTCGCGAGGGTTGAGCTTTTTGGGCAGATTGTTATTGGTGGGTTTACATTACATAAATGTGTTACCTTTTTGGGAATAGTTGTACCAAACTTGACGTGATTAGAATTTGTATATTTTATTATTTTGGGTGTAAGCTTATGGAGCTTACACTAGTTTATATTTTGTTGTTCAAGTTGGATTTCAAAACTTTGTGTTATCACCTCTTGGTGTAGAAATGAAATTTTTATCTTCATTATTTTAGAGTTTATTGTTTAAGTTGACGTCCAGCTCGCGTACTCTGGGCCCGCGGGGTCGAGGTCGCGACAGTGAATATAGGGATTATGTTTAAATTATTTATTTCGATTATATAATTTTGCATGATAATAAGATGATTGTGTGATTAAGGTTTTATATGTGATATAAAATTTATGAGCGTGAATATGGGGATTATGTGATTATTATATTGATGAGATCCATATGAATAATTGCATATTAGGGATATCAATAAATAATTGGATTATGTGTATTGATAATTTAGACCTAATTTCTATATGTAATAAATTCTTTATTCATGATATTGGTTAGATCTAATTACATTCGTAATATGTAAATTCGTGTTGGTTTAATTTGATTAATGCATGAACACGATATTGAGATTGATCGAATATAACAAAAAATTCTGAAAATCTAGATCTGAGACACAGATCCATACGCCTAGCCTGTAGGCATACGGATCTCTAGGAGCCGTACGGATCACTACCTGTAGATTACAGATTTATTTTTTCTGGATTTCTGATTGTTCTATAAACCGTTTACAGAATTCGAATCAGGAATTGAATCTGGTTTTCAGATGGCAGGTTTTTGAACCCGTGTTTCCTGAAATACGATTTAAATCTAGAAAATTGCAGAAATCAGAATTCTGAAGAGTTCAGGATTATTGTAGTATGTGATATTGATGGGACAATAAAGGATCTTGAAACAAGTTATCATTCCATGCGGAATTATGGTTGCCTCATAGGCTTAGTTTTGGCTGTATGGAAGATTCTATTGGTTTCTTGATTTTTGTATGGGATTGTAGTTGCTTTATGGCTTGGTTTCGACCGTACGTTTTGTGCTCTCAATTTATAGATGTTCTGTGGATTCAAAAGTTTCAGAATTTATCCCTATAAGCTACTGCAAATTGTTTGTAGAATGGATTACTAAATTAGGATTGATTCATCGTAAAGGCCAATGCAGGCTTACGCCTTGTTTCTTGACATACCGATGAAATATCCAATCGGTAAATTGTTTACAAAACATTTAGAATTCATCCCCATTATTTTACTGCATAACTAAATCACAGGATTTTGCTTTTGTTAATTAATTTTATTAGTTGACAACCTTATTCATGATTATATTAAATTATGTGCTACGTAAATAAATATATAATGCACGTCTCTATGTAAGTGACCTTCACAAAATTTCAAGTTTTATGTCATCCACAATTTAAACACTTGCGAAGTACCTTGATCGTTTGGTGTAGTTTATCTGCCAAAGCAGGGCACATTATTATGTCATTGTGAAGCAAGATGGGGTAAAGGTTGTCTATACGTTTAAAGTGGTTAAACTTAATTAGGCTACCATAACGGTTATGGGCCTAAGGCATAAGATGTGATTAAAACATGTTGTGACATAAGATGTCCAAATCCCATAAAGGATCTAAAAGTCACATGTGATGTGATTGATAAGGAGTTATCTACCTAAATAGCTTGGTTTTAAGGTTTATGCCAAAGCAGACTCAAAAATCAAGTAAAATATGGATCTTAGCCCACTTAAATTATATCATACAATTGTTGTATTTGAAGGTGTATAATTTAGTGGGAGTATTTATGAAATACATTAAATATCTCTAAATGATAATGGTATGAAATATAAGTGTATATTTGTTTGCATATTTTGTAGAATGTTTTAAACTTTAATCATGTATAATCACTGCGATCTACCCACTTAAAGAGAATGAGATTAACTTCCTTGCCTAGTCATGAGCTTAAGAATTGTTCTAAAGCAAGAGCGGAAGTTATACATTCTTAATAAATCTTATTCCTTAGAGAACTGATGCCTTAAGCACAGACAAAGACATATATTAGAAACAAGTGGATGAATCTATGGATGTCGATTGTCCTATGACTTGCTACCATACGTTTTGGAACTTTAGAAGTATCTAAAACACATGGATGCTTATGTGATATGTAATCACGTAGGAAGCGTTCCTACAAGCAAGAAAGGCAAGAAAAGTTTGAGATTAATTAGAGCCTAACATTCATAAGATGACTAGAAGGTATATCAATAAGTTCTCATGTTTTGAATATAGAGAAACATATTGATTACCTTAAAAGGCTTGGTTATCAAGTTAGTTTGGAACAAACAACTAATTTGATATTAATTCATGAGCGACATTGGATGTTTAAAAATGCTAGACTTAATATCAAGATGGAGACCTTCTCAAAACTTCAATGTTAATAAATAAAGGATTTAAGATAAAGACAACAGTTGTCAAACCTAAAGGAAAGATTTGTGACTAAACCTAAAATCCTATATATATAATTGCTACAATGGCAATGTGATTGACCATTGGAGAAATTTCAATTTGAATTAAAAGATCAAAATGAAGGGTAGTAGGACTACTGCTTCAAGTATTAGTTTATCTTCTACTTCTAAGTGTTTGGGTATTGGATATCGGATATGGATCCCACATATGTATAAATGTGTAAGACTTAAGAAATACAAAGACTACTTAAGAAACGTAAAGACTAACCTATGTGTTGATAATGATGCAAATGTTGCAACATTAATCATAGGAACTTGTGAAGTGTCTTTACCTAGTGGGTTTGTATTTGTTTTGAACAAATGTTGTGATGTTCCTACTTTAAGTAGAAATATTGTTTTAGTTTCTTCATTAGAAGATTATGGATATTTCTTATTTCGAATAAGAAGGTGCTCCATTTAATATGATTTGCTTTATTGTATTGCTAATCATATAATAAGATTTTATATCCTTATCTTGGAAGGACAAAAATAATAAGTATAATATAAATAATGAGAATCCAAATATAAGGATGCAGTCGTTACATTCTTAAAGTATTGATGTCTATAACAAATAATAAGAAACACATATCTAAAATTCCGTGGGGCTGACTTTTAAATTCACATGATTTCGAATCATGTGATATATGTGAATCTTGGAAATTGATCAAGACACCTTTTACTAATAGTAGTGAAAGGGAGTACTCTTTTGGATTAATACATATTGATGTATGTAATCCATTAAAGTAATAATACTAGAAAGGATTTCGATAACTCATGGTAAAAGTATTGATGTACTCTGATCTGATTAAGGTAATAAATATTTGAACCTTAGACTTGATGAGAATTATGTGGAAAGTCTGCAGAATAAGAAAAACGGGATCTGAAAACGATCACCGTACGGTTTGCTTGGAGGTGTACGCCTGCTAATCAGCCGTACGGATATAGCTCCAGAGATTTACAGATTGTCTGAACAATTCTCTTTTTCATCTCATGAAAAGTCAAATTGATCTTCAATTAACCTTTTGGATTATATGATGGAAACAGCTGCGCTTACACTAATTTGAGTTTTATCTAAAGAGGTTCGAATATACCATATGAGATATGGAATGAAAGAAAACTTGGGTTGTCTTTCATAAAGATTTGTGATGTGATACTTTTGCAAAAAGTATTGTCTTGGACAAAATCACACATAAATCTAGTCAATGCATTTTCATGGGTTATCTTAAGGATATTAATTTTACATCCCTTCAAGAGTACAAATCATTTGTTACTTGAAGTAGTACATTCTAGATAAATCGTTTATCTCTAAAAGACTAGTGGGAGTAAAATGTATCTTGAAAAGTTCGAGACCCAGAAAATGACATAGAACCTAAGATGAAAGTTGAACAAAGTTTCACAAGGAGTTGTGGAAACTCGTCCAAGTATACATAAGTTGCATATATGATAGGATACTATCTATAACAAGAAATATTGATTTCTCATAATAGAAAGTAATGAGGAAGATATCATTGAGAATGATTGACCTACTACCTATCAAGATGCATTGTCCACTCCGGATTTAGATCAATGACTTGGAGTCATGAAATCTAAAAGGGCAATCCATGTATGATAATCAAGTTTGGAACTTGATAGTTCTACCCAAAGGCTTAAAAACCATAAGGTGGAAATTTAGTTTTCTTGGAGGAAATGGACATGAATCGCAAAGTGCATACCTATTAAGCACGACTAACTGAGTAAAGTTAAGTCATAATATTGATTATGATGAAACTTTATCACCTACAGTCATGCTTAAGGGTATTAGAATTGTCATGACCTCATATTACGAATATGAAATATGACAAATGGATGTCAAAACAACATTCCTTAACAGGAACATACTTTAGGATGTGTTTGATACAACCTACAAGTTTTGATCCATAAAATTCTAATAAAATATGCAAGTTGCAGAAATCCATGATATGGATTGAAGCAATATACTTGGAGTGAAATTTTCATTTTGATGTAGAAATCAAAGAGTTTGAATTTATCAAAGATGAAACTTGTGATTACAATAAATTTAGTGGGAGCGTAACATTATTCCTAGTCATGTATATGTGGTTGACATGTAATTCATTTTGAAAGAGTTTCTTAATGAAAGACTTGGTCAAAGCCGCTTATATCCTTGGAACTTAGATTTATGGAGATAAATCTAAAAGGATGATTGGTTGAAGTTAAAGTACTAAACATAGACAAGATGGTGAAAAGTTCACAATAGAAAACTCTTGGAGATGTTACTTGCAAAAGTCTAATGGCATTAATCTTGGCAAGATTTAGTCTTATTGGAAGACTAATGAGCAAGAGTACATGATTAGGATTCTATACGCTTTGGCAATTGGATCTATCATGTAAGCCATGTTAATGTACTAAGACCAGATGTCTCATATACTTGGAGTTTGATGAGATGATACCAATCAGATCCTAGTGAATGTCACTAGATAAGAAACATCCTTATGTACTTAAAAAGAACTAAATGATGCATTATTGATCTTTGATGGAATGAAAGATGATCTTGTAATGGTTACATAGATGCATTCTTACAAATCAACAAAGATAAGTATCGCAGTATAAATACATGTTTACGTTTAATAATGGTGTTAGAAGAGTTCTAAATACACCATCACTATTCCACAAAAGGTTGAGTATATAATAGCATGAGATGCGACTAGAAAGTTGTTTGGATAAGGAGACTAATCAGTAAACTAGAAATTATTTCTAAGTGTCACTAATTTTATGGACCTTCATTGTGTCAATAATTGTTATTACACAATCCAAGGGGCTAATGTCTTATTTAAACACAAACTAAGACATTCTATCTTATTCGAGAAATCGTCAAGATGCGAGATGTCAAATATATGCAAAGTACCAAATGATGATAACAAGGATAATCATCTTACATAAGCTCGCTTGCAATAATGATGGAAATCATAACTAGCTCAATGTATATTGGATACAAGTTAATTGGGCCTAGTGCAAGTGGGAGATTGATGTATATTAAGCCCTAGGCCCTTGAGAAAGGCCTATGTGTTACATCATGTCTTCATTGTTATAGAGATAACAAGATAGATTATTATATCTTTTGCATGTTTATTTTAATAATCAATGTCCCTAGCACTTACAAAGAGCTAGCATGAGTTTAATGGATAATCATGTGATGATTATGGTGCATTGGATGCGGATTAAACTTATGGGTACTTTGTCGCGCCCCGTACCCGTGGTCCTACTTGGCCCCACGCTCGGGACACGAACGGAAGACGTTATAAAACTCTTTCTGAAATTTTACGAAATATACTTTTAGAAAGTGGAACAAAAACACACTTGAAGTTTAAAGACTTCACTTAACTTGAAACAAACTTTTACAAACACTTTCACAACGAAAGTACTTAGCCCGAAGGCTTACAAACTTTTAAACAAATGTACATACATCAACGTTTACCAAAATAGATGTGACCATAAGAAAGTACGGGTACTCTACCCAAAGGGTTTACATTTACATAATGTAACCTTCAACAAAACAAGGCCCAACTCTTACCAAACCAACGTCCTCCCGTGCCGAATGTCCTATCCCCTGGACCCGCCTTTATCTAAAACAGTAAACAAATAAGGGTGAGAATAAATCTCAGTAAGCTACTAAAATGCAACTACGTTACATGCTGATATGATGATCATAAAGAAACAATATCAACAGTAATCATATAGCATATATCACATAACATCAACTCATATATCACTTTTATCACATTGCCCACACTCCGGTGGATACCAAAGCCAAGGTTTACCCAATAACCATAACTGATGAGAATACCATCTGAGAAACCCATCAGAGAAAACCATCTGAACAGCATAAATAGCTGAAGCCGTCGGGATCCCGAAAACCAAACCATACCAATAGAACCAAGTAACCAGAGAGGGAAATATGACACAAAGTCATAACCCAAATACTCACCAAAGGGAGCAATTCATCCCATCCAAGGCCAATCTGGACTGGGGAAACTAAAAGGCACAGTGGACATCTTATAGTGAACTTGGCTTGTGTGCCACTATAATTCTCCCACCGCCTGACTCACAAGCTCCAATGGAAAACCTTATAGTGGACTTACCTGTACCACTATAATTCTTCCATTGGCTGACTCAACAACAAGACCAGCTGGACCTTTACAAAAGCACAGTAATGAATACTTGCTAAACAAAACCCGGGGCATTTAATCCAAGAAGAAACTAAGCCAAATACATCACAAGATGCACACAAAGAATCCTTATAAAGAGTCCATAAAAAGGACATTTAATCCATTACTAACATTCCACAACAATCATCTAAGTACTTTAGGACACTACCCAAAAACTAGACCAAGGTTGATCTCTAAACTCCTTAGTTGAAAACTCTAAACTTTTTCAGACAACTAGGCGGTCGCCCAAACAGGGCTGTGCGGCCGCCCAAAATGCTCTGTCCCAAGAAGAAAATCCTTCAGATAGATGTGCGGCCGCACACCCATTTTTGGGCGGCCGCCCACATCACCCGGCAGGCTAAAAAACATAACCAAAGTTTACTCCTTTTGTTTCACAACCCAAAATTACCAATACTTGCAACCCTTAACATTTCAACTTACACCAAGGCTAAACCTTAGCCTAAAAACAAGACTAACACCAACAATAACCATTTCATACCACTCCCTTTTGTCCCAAAATTACAAGTATAGCAAATATTACCCAAAACACAAAATTAACAAGTAGAATTATCACATATAGCATATATGACTATTTTAACATTTAAAGGGGAATTAGTAACTTACCTAGTTCCGGAAAAAGTATCGCTGAAATAAGTTTTGTTCGGCTAGAAATGACCTACTCGATGCCCTGATCATTTTTATATAATTAGTTTTTAAAACGGGTAAGTAAATAAAAAGAATTAAATCGAAATGGGTAGAACTTACCTTTTTCTTTCTTAACCTACGAAGGAATGTTGCAGAAGAAGAAAAGTATACAGAGAAAGAAAAGAGGAGAAGCAACTTGTTTATAAAGATCTTTACCCAAAATTACAAACTGGTCACTGGACTTCTAAAGTCAACACTTAAGCCCCTTAACTTACATTTTCAACTAGGACCCTAAAGTTTCAACTTAATCATTTAACTCCTTTAATCATTATTTTTACCAACTAAGTAAATAACACAAATAATCAAGTATGATATGCAAATCATAAAATATGATGCAACACATAAAATGCACATATAAGTCAAATAAAAATCCCCAAAAATATAAAATAAATAGAAACGGGTTTTGGGGTCGCTACAATCACTCCCCCTTAAAGAAAATTCGTCCCGAATTTTAGGGTTACTTACCGAGGCCCTCAAACAACCAAGGGTACTTTCTCTCGATCTCCTCCCGAAGCTCCCAAGTTGATTCCTCCACATTATGATTCCTCCACACAACTCGAACAAGAGGAATACTTTTGTTTCTCAATTCTTGCACCTTCGAATCAATGACTTGGACCGGATGTTCCTCATAAGACATACTCGGCTCAATATCCTCGGGAACCTCAGATAAAACATGAGAAGAATCATACACATACTTCCGAAGCATAGAAATATGAAACACATTATGGATCTTATCAAGAGAAGGAGGTAATGCAAGACGATAAGCCCGATCCCCTACTCTTCCAAGAATCTCAAATGGATCAATATACCTCGGAGCAAGCTTGCCTTTCTTTCCATATCTTCGAATACCAACCTTAGGGGAAACCTTCAAAAACACAAAGTCACCTTTTTCGAACTCAAGGTCTCGCCTCCGATGATCAGCGTAGCTTTTCTGTCTACTCTGGGCAGTACTCAAACGATCTCGAATAAGTTTAACCTTCTCAACTGAATCATTAACCATCTGAACACCCCAAATCTTGGCTTCTCCCACTTCATCCCAACAGATAGGAGACCGACATTTCCTTCCATACAAGGCTTCATAAGGAGCCATCCCAATACTGGACTGAAAACTGTTATTATAAGCAAACTCTACGAGAGGTAAATGAATATCCCACGAATCTGAAAAATCCACTGAGCAAGCCCTCAACATATCCTCAAGAATCTGGATAGTTCTCTCGGACTGGCCATCTGTTTGAGGATGAAAAGCTGTACTAAATCTCAACTCTGAACCCAAAGCCTTCTGAAACGCTTGCCAAAACCGAGATGTGAATCTAGGGTCACGATCAGATACAATGCTCACTGGAACTCCATGTAACCTCACGATCTCATTAATGTACAAAGTTGCAAGCTTTTCCATAGAATAACCGATCTCAATAGGTAGAAAATGAGAAGACTTTGTCAATCTATCAATAATCACCCAAACTGCATCAAACCTTCTTCGAGTACGAGGTAACCCTGTCACAAAATCCATGGTAACATGTTCCCACTTCCATTCCGGAATCTCTAACGGTTGAAGCAATCCTGCAGGCCTTTGATATTCCGCTTTAACTTGTTGACATGTTAAGCACTTGGATACATAATCCGCTATCTCTCTCTTCATATTATTCCACTAAAAGTGTTGCTTCAAATTCTGATACATTTTAGTACTCCCGGGATGAATAGTATACCTTGATTTATGGCCTTCATCAAGAACTTGGTGTTTAACCCCATCAACATTAGGCACACACAATCGACCTCTGAAAGTCAATACCCCTTCAGAACTGAGGGAGAATGTTGGTAGTGGTGCCCTAGGCACGTTTAATAAACGTTGTAATTGTTATAATTTATTTCATATCAATAAAGAGATGTTTTGATTATTATTGTTGTTCATGTTTACTTATAATAATCCCCGTCCCTAGTACTTGTTAAGCACTAGTATAAAGGCTAAATGGTCATGGGATGATCATTTTAGATTTATGGGTACTTGTTTGGAACAAGGTACTGGACATGACCCGCTCTATGAGATTTATGTCATGGTCTATGTCGTACATATATCTCATATTAGTTATGTCATTTGAATCCTTAGACATGAAGTTATTATAGTCTTCCACTTGATGAACATTATGTTTGACATATTCAAACGCTACTTTTAACCGAGTAGTTATAAAGGGTATGATTGGCATAATCGGAATCCCGTTGGGAAGAATAATAAGCTAAATGGATTTGTCCCTCCTCGGAGAGATGTCAAGCTTGGGCCACTCGTAGGAATGATGTTGATGAAATGTTCGGCCGGACTCAGATGAATTGATTGGATCAATGTCATTTGGATTATCAACATATTCGGAATCGAGAAAGTATTGAACAAAACAAGTTGACTGTTTGACCATGACTTGTGTTCAATGACATCGTGGACAAAGGGATTATGACATATTCTAAAGGAATGCGAACTTGTATCTAGTTATACTATTTGGGTAGGTATGGCGGTTTGCTAGAACCTAATCATATCTTATGGGATCATGTTTGAGCTCATTGCCAACTTAGTATAATCCTAGAGGGTCACACACAATAGAACGAATCTTTAAAAGGGACTATATTGGAATTTTGGAAATTCTGGACATTCTGAAGAGTGGGCGACCGCACAGTATTTACTGGGCGGCCACACACTTAGTTCAGTTTTATACCAGTTTTGCTTCAGATAGTTGTGCGACCGCACAGATGATTTTGGGCGGCCGCACAGTGCTGTCGGGTGGCAGATTCCTAATTTGATTTGGAAACGAATTTTGGAAGGATTTTGACACAAGTTTCCTATTTGGAATAGGTCATACTTGTGTATAAAAGACCAAATTCAGCCAGCACTCAAAGCTAATGATTTTGTGAGTCTCAAAGAGTTTGAGAGAGGGTTTATTTTGTTCCAAGACATTCTTGGTTGAGGAACAAAATAATACACAAAATAAATTCCATATAGTTCTTTTGATTGTGAAAAAGTGTTTCACAATTTGGTCTAGCAACCAAGATCAAAGAAGCTCCTTTGATATTCGTTCGAAGTGTGGATACCGCTAGAGGGTGAAAATCATCATCTTCAAAGTTCGTGTTCAAGCTTTGTGATCGTGATCAAGTCTTCAAACCTCCACCAAAGACCAAGAGAATTTGATAGCCATCGAGGGTTAGTTTATTCCTTTATTCCTATGTCGTATTTGATTTAATCGTATGAACGGATCCATGGCTTTGGGTTTCAAAATTTTAAATGCTAAATTCCGCTGCGCATGTTTGATCGAAACCCAACAGTGGTATCAGAGCCCCGTTCATGTTGATTAATTCAATACTTGGATCATGTTATGTGTATATAAATTGTTTATGTGCCTTGCATGATATGAATATTGGAATATGTGATGTTTATGTGTTATGTGATTTTATGTGGTTTATTGTTTTGCAACTTTAATCGCACGATTCAATCGCAATAAATAAATTATGGTGGATTCAGAATTGTTGATTATTAATTTTTGATTGGATCAAAGTTTTAATAATCGGGGAAAAACGATTTTGAGACAAAATTTTCGAACTTCAAAATTCTGTACATTCTGATCAGTTTGGGCGACCGCACAAAATCACTTGGGCGGCCGCACATGTTTTGGGCGACCGCACAGTGAATTTTGGGCGGCCGCACATGAGGATCAGATTGTCTGATTTTTGGTTGAAATCAGAATTTGGAATTTTCGAGAGATCCAACAAAACCAGTAACAGAACCAGTCCAGACTTGCTGATCTGGAATGGGTTTTGGGTAGTTGGTTTATGTGAGGATCTTGGGGTTTGATTTTCCTATTTGTTTTAGTCTTGTGATTCTAAGATTGGTTCAAGGTTTGGATGGCTAATCTGCGTTCATCGAGATTGTGTTTCCCAAACTTGATCGCAATCAAAGTTTCAAAGATAAAACGAAGTTAGAATTATGAAGAGTTCATAATTGCTAAAATTGAGAAACAAAGTTCTTGATTCAATGATTGGAGATCCATGTGGAATTGTGAATGCAATTGGCCTACGTTCATCGAGACCATCTATTGCTTAGTTTCGGCCACATGGACTACTTTCTTGGTTTCTTGAATTAGTGCGGGATTGTGGTTGCCTAATGGCTTAGTTCGACCGCACTTCTTGTTGTCTTGATTTGGAGATAATGACCAAAGTTGAAATAGTCTCATCCTCATAATTATAGAGAAACTAATGACACATAAATACCATTCTTAAATTAATGGAGATTAATTTAATGGCTAAACTTGATGTGTAACATGTTTATATTATGTGCTCATAAATGTGTTATATGCTATATGTGATGAACCTTCAAAGAAAGTTTTAAGTCCTTTTGCCATGCCATGATTAAAACACTTGTTTATACATGAGTAATTTTATGTGGGCTCGCCAAAGCGAGGTGCATCGATTTTATTCATGTTTGAGCAAGATGAGTGAATAAGAGTTTCCTATGCGTTTAAAATGGTTGGACTTAATTAAGCGTCAAAACAGTTTTGGGCTTAAGGCAAAGATGAGATTTAACATGCTTTTTGAAATTGGATTTCTTAAAGAATCTCATGAAAATAACTGAGAGTCATATGAGATATGATTGACAAGAGTTGTCTACCTAATTAATTTAATTCTGAGCGGTGCGCCAAAGCGTACTCAAAATTAGATTAAAGCGGGATCTCAACCCATTTAAATTATACTATACATTGGATGTATAAAGAAGGTTGTATAATTTGGTGGGAGTATTTTGTTTTAAAATACATTATTTATCTCTTTAATGAAAACCGGTACTTATTAAATTTTGGAATTTTTTTGCATATTTGTAGATAATGACTAATAACACTCAATCAATGTCGTTGCGATCGATCCTTGAGAAGGATAAGCTCGAAGAGAATGGTACTAACTTTATGGATTGGATCCGGAGCATAAGAATCGTTCTTAGGCAAGAAGATAAGTTGTACATTCTCGATGGGCCTCTCCCCGCTGAACCACTGCCTACTGCCCCAAGGGTAGAAAGAGACAATTACAAGAAACATCGTAATGATTCTAGAGATGTAAGTTGTCTCATGCTTGCTGCTATGTGTTCAAAACTCCAACAAAGTTTGGAACATTTGGAAGCCTATGAGATAGGCGTGGAGTTGAGAACCATGTTTCAAGAGCAAGCTAGGCAAGAGAGGTACAAGACCATTGTTGCATTCACTACTAGTAAAATGAATGAAGGGCAACAAGTGAGTCCTCACTTTCTTAAAATGAAAGGTTATGTAGAGCACCTTGAGAAACTTGGCTATCCAATCCCATTGGAGCTAGCCACGGATCTCATTCTTAATTCATTGCCTAAAAGTTATAATCAGTTTGTAATGAATTATAACATGCATGGAATGGATAAGAATCTCTCTGAGTTGCATGGGATGCTCAAAACTGCAGAGATGAAAATTGTGGAGAAAGGTTCTCCCGTGCTCTTGGTTCATGATGGGAAGAAGCCTGGTGCCAAAGGCAAGGGTAAGGCAAAAGTTGTCAAACCCAAGATAAGCAAGGCAAAGGTTGCCAAGGCTTCTGAGGCAAAACCCGATACACAAAAGGATGCAATTTGTTTCCATTGTCAAGAAATTGGTCATTGGAAACTTAATTGCAAGGCTTTCTTGGAAGAGCAAAAGAAGAAGAAGAGCAGTAAGGCTGCGTCGACTTCAGGTATCTATATGATAGATATTCTCCTTTCTACCACTGATTCTTGGGTATTGGATACCGGATGTGGTTCTCACATTTGTCTAAATGTGCAGGGACTAAAGAATAGGAGACTGCTTAAAGAAGGTGAAGTAGATCTACGCGTGGGGAATGGAGCAAGAGTTGCTGCATTAGCCGTAGGGACTTATGAAGTCACTTTACCTTCCGGATTAATTCTTGTCTTGAACAATTGTTATTATGTTCCGGATTTAAGCAGAAATATTATTTCAATTTCTTGTTTGGATAATGAAGGTTTTAAGTTTCTTATTGAGAATAAGAAATTTTCTATTTATTTAAATGATGTGCTTTATGGTATTGCTAATTCATTTAATGGTCTTTATATCTTGGATGTCAAGAATGAAAATAATGTCTATCATGTAAATAAGAAATCTAAACCTAATGATGTAAATCATACTTATTTGTGGCATTGCCGTCTTGGTCACATTAATGAGAAGCGTATCTCAAAACTCCATGGGGACGGACTTTTGGGTTCATGTGACTTAGAGTCATATGATACTTGTGAGTCATGTCTTCTTGGAAAAATGACTAAGACACCTTTTACCAAGTTGGGTGCAAGGGCAAGCGACTTATTGGGGTTGATACATTCCGATGTATGCGGACCATTAAGTAGCAATGCTAGGGGAGGATTTCAATACTTCATAACCTTCACTGATGATTATAGTAGACTTGGGTATGTTTACCTAATGAAACATAAGAGTGAAGCATTTGAGATATTTAGAATATTTCAAAATGAAGTAGAAAAACAACTTGGCAAAAGTATTAAAGCACTTCGATCAGATCGTGGTGGTGAATACTTAAGTCAAGAATTTGATGATCATCTAAAGAATTTGGAATAGTTTCACAATTGACTCCACCCGGAACACCACAATGGAATGGTGTGTCCGAGAGGAGGAATCGGACTTTGTTAGACATGGTTCGATCAATGATGAGTCAAGTTGATCTTCCAATATCTTTTTGGGGTTACGCTCTAGAAACCGCTGCTTTCACACTAAATCGTGTTCCAACTAAATCGGTTCAAAAGACTCCATATGAGATGTGGAGCGGAAAGAAGCCTTGTCTATCTTTCATGAAGATTTGGGGTTGTGAAGTTTTTGTCAAAAGACTTATCTCAGACAAACTTGCACACAAATCTGATAAATGTATTTTCGTGGGATATCCTAAGGAAACTAAAGGATATTACTTTTACAACCGAAAGGACAACAAAGTGTTTGTTGCCCGAACTGGTGTCTTTCTAGAGAAAGAGTTTCTCTCCAAAGAAATCAGTAGGAGTAAAATAAATCTTGAAGAAATTCGAGACCCAGAAAATAACATTGAACCAATGGTGGAGAAAGGACAAGAACCACAAGGAGTTGTGGAACCTGTTCAAAGTACACAAGCAACTCGCAGATCTAGTAGGTTACGATCCGAGCCCGAGAGATATGGATTTCTCGTAATGGATAGTAATGAGGTAGAAATCATTGAGAATGATGAACCGTCAACCTACCAAGAGGCGATGTCTTCTCCTGATTCTGACAAGTGGCTTGGAGCCATGGAATCCGAATTGCAATCCATGCAAGACAATCAAGTTTGGAATTTGATTGATGCGCCCGAAGGTGTAAAAACCATAGGATGCAAATGGGTCTTCAAGAAGAAGACTGACATGGATGGGAAGGTGCATACTTATAAAGCTAGACTTGTAGCGAAAGGTTATAGGCAAGTTCATGGTATTGACTATGATGAGACCTTTTCACCCGTAGCAATGATCAAGTCTATAAGAATTTTGCTTGCCATTGCCGCATATCATGACTATGAAATATGGCAGATGGACGTCAAAACCGCTTTCCTGAATGGAAAACTCCAAGAGGATGTGTATATGACACAACCAGAAGGTTTTGAACAAGATTCTAAGGTATGAAAATTGCAGAGATCCATCTATGGATTGAAGCAAGCTTCTAGGAGTTGGAATCTCCGTTTTGATGAATCGGTCAAAGAGTTTGGTTTCATCAAGAACGAAGATGAGCCTTGTGTATACAAGAAGATTAGTGGGAGCATAGTGCTATTCCTTATTTTATATGTGGATGACATATTGCTCATTGGAAACGACATTCCTACACTTCAGTCTATGAAGACTTGGTTAGGAAAGTGCTTCGCAATGAAAGATATGGGTAAAGCCGCATATATTCTTGGCATTAAGATCTATAGAGATAGATCAAGGAGGCTACTTGGTTTAAGCCAAAGTACATACATTGACAAGGTCATTAGAAGATTCCGTATGGAAAATTCTAAGAGAGGAACCTTGCCCGAGTTACATGGAGTTTTTCTAAGCAAGACTCAATGTCCTAAGACAAAAGATGAGCGTGAGAAAATGAATGATGTTCCATATGCTTCGGCAATTGGGTCCATCATGTATGCCATGATTTGTACTAGGCCGGATGTATCTTATGCCTTGAGCATGACAAGTAGATACCAATCCGACCCTGGCGAAAATCACTGGATAGCTGTAAAAGCGATTCTTAAGTACTTGAGAAGGACTAAAGACTCGTTTTTGGTCTATGGAGGAATGGAAGATGATCTCGTTGTAAATGCTTACACGGATGCAAGCTTCCAAACTGACAAAGATGATAGCCGATCGTAATCGGGTTTTGTGTTTATGTTAAATGGTGGAGCTGTAAGCTGGAAGAGTTCCAAGCAAAGTACAACCGCTGATTCTACAACAGAAGCTGAGTATATTGCTGCATCGGATGCTGCAAAAGAAGCTGTATGGATTAAGAAGTGCATAACTGAACTTGAAGTGGTTCCTAGCATTGCTAATCCAATAGACCTTTATTGCGATAATAATGGTGCTATTGCTCAAGCAAAGGAACCAAGAGCACATCAGAAATCCAAGCACATACTTAGGCGTTTTCATATCATTCGAGAGATCGTTGATAGGGGAGACGTAAATATATGCAGAGTACCTACTGATGACAATGTTGCGGACCCGCTAACAAAGGGACTTCCACAAGCTAAACATGATGGTCATGTTAGGTCCATGGGTATTAGATACATGGGAGATTGGGCCTAGGGCAAGTGGGAGATTGTTGGTAGTGGTGCCCTAGGCACGTTTAATAAACGTTGTAATTGTTATCATTTATTTCATATCAATAAAGAGATGTTTTGATTATTATTGTTGTTCATGTTTACTTATAATAATCCCCGTCCCTAGTACTTGTTAAGCACTAGTATAAAGGCTAAATGGTCATGGGATGATCATGTTAGATTTATGGGTACTTGTTTGGAACAAGGTACTGGACATGATCCGCTCTATGAGATTTATGTCATGGTCTATGTCGTACATATATCTCATATTAGTTATGTCATTTGAATCCTTAGACATGAAGTTATTATAGTCTTCCACTTGATGAACATTATGTTTGACATATTCAAACGCTACTTTTAACCGAGTAGTTATAAAGGGTATGATTGGCATAATCGGAATCCCGTTGGGAAGAATAATAAGCTAAATGGATTTGTCCCTCCTCGGAGAGATGTCAAGCTTGGGCCACTCGTAGGAATGATGTTGATGAAATGTTCGGCCGGACTCAGATGAATTGATTGGATCAATGTCATTTGGATTATCAACATATTCGGAATCGAGAAAGTATTGAACAAAACAAGTTGACTGTTTGACCATGACTTGTGTTCAATGACATCGTGGACAAAGGGATTATGACATATTCTAAAGGAATGCGAACTTGTATCTAGTTATACTATTTGGGTAGGTATGACGGTTTGCTAGAACCTAATCATATCTTATGGGATCATGTTTGAGCTCATTGCCAACTTAATATAATCCTAGAGGGTCACACACAATAGAACGAATCTTTAAAAGGGACTATATTGGAATTTTGGAAATTCTGGACATTCTGAAGAGTGGGCGACCGCACAGTATTTACTGGGCGGCCGCACACTTAGTTCAGTTTTATACCAGTTTTGCTTCAGATAGTTGTGCGACCGCACAGATGATTTTGGGCGGCCGCACAGTGCTGTCGGGTGGCAGATTCCTAATTTGATTTGGAAACGAATTTTGGAAGGATTTTGACACAAGTTTCCTATTTGGAATAGGTCATACTTGTGTATAAAAGACCAAATTCGGCCAGCACTCAAAGCTAATGATTTTGTGAGTCTCAAAGAGTTTGAGAGAGGGTTTATTTTGTTCCAAGACATTCTTGGTTGAGGAACAAAATAATACACAAAATAAATTCCATAGAGTTCTTTTGATTGTGAAAAAGTGTTTCACAATTTGGTCTAGCAACCAAGATCAAAGAAGCTCCTTTGATATTCGTTCGAAGTGTGGATACCGCTAGAGGGTGAAAATCATCATCTTCAAAGTTCGTGTTCAAGCTTTGTGATCGTGATCAAGTCTTCAAACCTCCACCAAAGACCAAGAGAATTTGATAGCCATCGAGGGTTAGTTTATTCCTTTATTCCTATGTCGTATTTGATTTAATCGTATGAACGGATCCATGGCTTTGGGTTCCAAAATTTTAAATGCTAAATTCCGCTGCGCATGTTTGATCGAAACCCAACAGAGAAATCCTCAAATTTACCTTCTTTGATTTTATCCATAATCTTTACCAATTCCGGGTCATCCTTCTGAGCTTCCTTTATTTGTTGAACTAAAGTTGGAAATACTCGAATGTTCGCAAAAATAGCTCCATGCTTTGATTCATAAGGACTCCAATCTCGAGCATCCTCCAACATCTTCCATTCCCGCACCATCAATGAAGCTACATAAGACTTCCGGATAATCGCATCAGCTACCACATTTGCCTTGCCCGGATGATAGGAATTTGTACAATCGTAATCCTTCAATAGCTCCATCCATCTTCGTTGTCTATTATTTAACTCTTTCTGGGAGAAAAGATACTTCAAACTCTGATGATCTGTGAAAATCTCAAACTTTGCTCCATAGAGATAATGTTTCCACTTGTGTAATGCAAAGACAATAGCTGCAAGCTCCATGTCATGGGTAGGATAATTCTGCTCACTTGGAGTCAACTTCCTCGAAGCATATGCAATAACCCTTCCATTTTGCATTAATACACACCCGAGGCCTTCTTTAGAAGCATCACTATAGATTACCAAATCATCATTACCATTAGGTAGGGCGAGAATAGGAGCTGTAGTCAATTTCTTCTTCAACTCTTCAAAACTAGCTTGACATTTTTCATCCCATACATAAGGAATATTCTTTCGAGTTAACAGAGTCAAGGGAGTTGCAATCTTAGAAAACCCCTCAATGAACCTTCTGTAATACCCAGCTAACCCCAAAAAACTTCGAATTTCTGTAACTGATTCTGGCCTCCTCCAATTCACAATAGCCTCAACTTTGGATGGATCAACTGATATACCTTTATTAGAAATCACATGCCCAAGAAAAGATACTTCATTGAGCCAAAAAGCACATTTACTGAATTTAGCAAACAACTGCTTCTCACGAAGAATAGATAAAACCATTCGTAAATGCTGTTCATGCTCCTCCCGGGACTTGGAATAAACCAGAATATCATCAATAAATACAACCACGAAGGTATCAAGATAAGGTTTAAAGACCCTATTCATCATATCCATAAAAACAGCCGGAGCATTAGTCAACCCGAAAGGCATAACAAGAAACTCATAATGGCCATATCTACTACGAAAAGCAGTTTTAGAAATGTCTTCAGAACGGATTTTCAACTGATGGTATCCACTCCTCAAGTCAAGTTTTGAAAAGACAACTGACCCTTGAAGTTGATCAAATAAATCATCAATATGAGGAAGCGGATATTTATTCTTTATAGTTACCTGATTCAGCTTTCTGTAGTCAATACACAGCCTCAAGGACCCATCTTTCTTTTTAACAAACAATACTGGAGCTCCCCACGGAGATACACTAGGACGAATGAATCCTCGATCAAGTAACTCTTGCAACTGAACCTTCAATTCTTTCAATTCAGCTGGGGCCATTCTGTAAGGTGCCTCAGATATAGGAGCCGTACCTGGAAGTAAGTCAATACATAACTCTATTTCCCCGTCAGGAGGCATAGCATACTCAGAAGAAAATACATCTGAAAATTCTTTAACAATAGGCACATCCCCAATATCAGGAATCCTTTTAGTAGTATCAAGAACACTAGCCAAATACCCCGCACAACCACGGTTCAACAACTTTCTAGCCTTCATATAAGAAATAATTCTAATCTCTCTACCCCAAGGAACACTTTCAAAAGAAAATTTAGGAACATTTGGGATAGAAAATGTGACCACTTTATTAGCACAATCAACAGACGCATGATATTTACCCAACCAATCCATACCCAAGATAACATCAAAATCTTGTAATGGTAAGATAACTAAATCAGCAGGTAAAACATGCTCACGTATATGCACATCACAAGAATGCAACACCTCATTGGTCACCAAACACTCCCCTATAGGAGTTGACACCTCTAACACATAAGGTAGAGATTCAGAAGACATATGCAATCGAGAAGCAAAATGCACAGACACATAAGAATGCGATGAGCCAGGGTCTATAAGTGTACGTGCCCTCAAACTAGACACAGAAATAATACCTCCTATCACATTAGAGGACTCCGAAGCCTGTTGCTGAGAAATAGCAAAGACACGACCCTGAACCTTAGGCTTGCCTGAGGAATCCCTCTTCTGACCCTGAGAGGACCCAACCACACTTCCCGATGCTTGCATCCTATACTTAGGGCAATCCCTCTGAAAATGTCCTAACTGACCACAGTTCAAACACTTGCCCTGCTTCTTCCAACATCTCTCTTCTGAATGCCCTTCTTTCTGACAATAATTACAAACTCCTTTACTCTGACTCCCTGAAGTGTTACTTTGATTTTTGTTACCTGACTGTTTTTGAGAAAACCTTTAAATTGTGAAGATCCACCTTGATTTCCTCTACTCTCACCACGTTGTGGTTGCCTAACTTGCTTCCCAGCGCCTAACAATTCCATCTTCCTTTTATGTTCCTCAATGTCATGCTCCACCTGGTAAGCTCGATCCACTGCATCCTGAAAATCTTGCAACTTATGGGATACTAGCTGAGTTCTAATAACGGTTTTCAAACCTTTCACAAACCTTGTAGCCTTCCTCTCCTCAGTTGCCACTAGGTGAGTACAATATCTGGACAACTCTGAAAATTTAGCTGAATATTGAGCAATTGACATAGAACCTTGCTCCAAGTTAAGAAATTCCATCTCCTTCCTGTCTTGATCTACTCGAGGAATGAAGTGTTCTTTGAACTTTCCCAGAAAATTCTCCCAAGTATAAGGTACATGAGTCTCATCCCATTTAGTTTTCAAAGCTTTCCACCAATGCTCAGCCGCTCCATTCAATTTATAGGTAGCAAACCTGACTTGATCTTCCTCCGAACATCACAAAGCATCAAAGATCTTTTCCATCGATTCAATCCACCTTTCAGTTTTAGATACATCGGGCTCTCCATCATACTCCATAGGCTTCATTTTCAGAAACTGTTCTAGGCCATATCTTGGTGGTACCTGTTCCCTTTCTTGCCTCTGATCATTTATAGTTTTCATCGCTGCTTCGAACATTCCCTGAAACATAATTCGAGCCTCTTCTCTGGCATCCCCTTGCCCCGAAGAGCCGGCCTGATCCCCGTCAGTTTCACCCATTTTTAATGAATACCTGCATCAAACACTCAACGTTACTCACTCTATACTCTACTACCCTCCTAGGTCATTTAGTCATTCTAGACCATCTACAACCTAGCTCTGATACCAACTGTCGCGCCCCGTACCCGTGGTCCTACTTGGCCCCACGCTCGGGACACGAACGGAAGACGTTATAAAACTCTTTCTGAAATTTTACGAAATATACTTTTAGAAAGTGGAACAAAAACACACTTGAAGTTCAAAGACTTCACTTAACTTGAAACAAACTTTTACAAACACTTTCACAACGAAAGTACTTAGCCCGAAGGCTTACAAACTTTTAAACAAATGTACATACATCAACGTTTTCCAAAATAGATGTGACCATAAGAAAGTACGGGTACTCTACCCAAAGGGTTTACATTTACATAATGTAACCTTCAACAAAACAAGGCCCAACTCTTACCAAACCAACGTCCTCCCGTGCCAAATGTCCTATCCCCTGGACCTGCCTTTATCTAAAACAGTAAACAAATAAGGGTGAGAATAAATCTCAGTAAGCTACTAAAATGCAACTACGTTACATGCTGATATGATGATCATAAAGAAACAATATCAACAGTAATCATATAGCATATATCACATAACATCAACTCATATATCACTTTTATCACATTGCCCACACTCCGGTGGATACCAAAGCCAAGGTTTACCCAATAACCATAACTGATGAGAATACCATCTGAGAAACCCATCAGAGAAAACCATCTGAACAGCATAAATAGCTGAAGCCGTCGGGATCCCGAAAACCAAACCATACCAATAGAACCAAGTAACCAGAGAGGGAAATATGACACAAAGTCATAACCCAAATACTCACCAAAGGGAGCAATTCATCCCATCCAAGGCCAATCTGGACTGGGGAAACTAAAAGGCACAGTGGACATCTTATAGTGAACTTGGCTTGTGTGCCACTATAATTCTCCCACCGCCTGACTCACAAGCTCCAATGGAAAACCTTATAGTGGACTTACCTGTACCACTATAATTCTTCCATTGGCTGACTCCACAACAAGACCAGCTGGACCTTTACAAAAGCACAGTAATGAATACTTGCTAAACAAAACCCGGGGCATTTAATCCAAGAAGGAACTAAGCCAAATACATCACAAGATGCACACAAAGAATCCTTATAAAGAGTCCATAAAAAGGACATTTAATCCATTACTAACATTCCACAACAATCATCTAAGTACTTTAGGACACTACCCAAAAACTAGACCAAGGTTGATCTCTAAACTCCTTAGTTGAAAACTCTAAACTTTTTCAGACAACTAGGCGGTCGCCCAAACAGGGCTGTGCGGCCGCCCAAAATGCTCTGTCCCAAGAAGAAAATCCTTCAGATAGATGTGCGGCCGCACACCCATTTTTGGGCGGCCGCCCACATCACCCGGCAGGCTAAAAAACATAACCAAAGTTTACTCCTTTTGTTTCACAACCCAAAATTACCAATACTTGCAACCCTTAACATTTCAACTTACACCAAGGCTAAACCTTAGCCTAAAAACAAGACTAACACCAACAATAACCATTTCATACCACTCCCTTTTGTCCCAAAATTACAAGTATAGCAAATATTACCCAAAACACAAAATTAACAAGTAGAATTATCACATATAGCATATATGACTATTTTAACATTTAAAGGGGAATTAGTAACTTACCTAGTTCCGGAAAAAGTATCGCTGAAATAAGTTTTGTTCGGCTAGAAATGACCTACTCGATGCCCTGATCATTTTTATATAATTAGTTTTTAAAACGGGTAAGTAAATAAAAAGAATTAAATCGAAATGGGTAGAACTTACCTTTTTCTTTCTTAACCTACGAAGGAATGTTGCAGAAGAAGAAAAGTATACAGAGAAAGAAAAGAGGAGAAGCAACTTGTTTATGAAGATCTTTACCCAAAATTACAAACTGGTCACTGGACTTCTAAAGTCAACACTTAAGCCCCTTAACTTACATTTTCAACTAGGACCCTAAAGTTTCAACTTAATCATTTAACTCCTTTAATCATTATTTTTACCAACTAAGTAAATAACACAAATAATCAAGTATGATATGCAAATCATAAAATATGATGCAACACATAAAATGCACATATAAGTCAAATAAAAATCCCCAAAAATATAAAATAAATAGAAACGGGTTTTGGGGTCGCTACATACTTGTTGGAGAACAAGGTACTGGATTGACCCGTTATGAGATTTATGTCATGGTCAAATGTCACAATTAAATCTCATAATAGTTATACCATTTGAATCCTTAGACCTGAGAATATCATGTCTTCTTCCACATGATGAACATTGTGTTTGACGTACTCAAACGCTACCCTTAACCAAGTAGTTATTGTTAATGTTGGTGCCCTAGGCACGTTTATTTAAACGTTATATATGTTATCGTTTCATTCATATTAATAAAGAGATGTTTTGATTATTATTATTGTTCATGTTTACTTATAATAATATCCGTCCCTAGTACTTATGAACGCTAGTTGTAGACACCCCGCCTTGGACCGCTCACCCCGATTGCACATTTGATTTTGTGTTTCTCCCTTTTTTATGTTTTTCTTTGTTAGTTTCTGTTACTTTCGTTAAGTTCCTGACTGACTTTGTTAAGTCTAGGGACTAAACTGAAAAACAAGGCTGACTTTCTAGTCCATTCTGTCAAAAAAGCTATCTCTGAGTCGCGCGCCTCCGATTATAGGAGCCTGAAGCGCGCGCCTTCCGCCCCCAAGGTAGGAAGCGCGCGCCTCTGGGTGTCAGCTACAGATTTCTGTCCAAGAATCTCTCCCTTGCTCATCTTACATGATTTTGCTCGGGAAAGATTTCTTGATGACTGAGTTTTGGCACCAAAAACATATATTTTCTACCTATAAAAACATCCATTTCCCACCATTTTCAAGGACCGAAAAAGAGCTCTCTACACAAACGATACCAAAATCACTTCCAAGGTTTTTTCAAGTAATTCACCAAGAAGTGTTTGAAGGTCTTCGAAGCATAGGTAAAAGTCCATTTTTTCCCTTTGTTCTCTACTTCATCTCTTCTCTCTTTTACTTTAATCAAATGTGCAATCACCCAAACATTTTGGGACATGACACCGGGGACTACTTCACTTCATTGAAGCTAATCAAGGAGTTATCTCCCTACATTTCAAACACCCCCTTTTAAACCCCCTTTTATTATAGTCAAAAATAGGAAGAACATCATTTTATTTATGTAGACTTTGATCAAGCAAGACCAACATTAGTTGGGCGAGGTGGGTGTTTAAGTACTTCCCATCTCGTAACCTAACCTCCGAACCTCCAAACAAGAATCTCTGTTTTCATAATCAAACTTAGGCTATACATTAGGTTTTTCTTATGTTCCTCTAAAACATAGGTGGCGACTCTAAAACACAAATAGACGCCCTAGGAATAACTCGCGTGCTCTAGCCAAGCCGTGCCCTCCCAGGGTATCTACAGTGGCGACTCCGCTGGGGAATGTTTGAAGGTTAAACTTGCATTTCTAATCAAAGTGTATATTTTTTGGGGCATTCTGGTTCCTGATGGGGGAAGCGTGCAAACGGGCGCCTCCCATAGACACTGCGCCATGCACGCGCTTCCTACAACACAAGCCAAAGGCGCGCGCTTCTGGGCATTTTTCCAGAATAAGAACAGGTTCCCAGAACAGAGCAGAATGATGGGGTGTGGGCACAGTTGCCTGCATCAGGACTGATTTGGACCTCTTAAACTGATTTGTTTTGTTTTTTATCGGTCACACGGGTGATTCGAGAGTTATAATTACGTGCTTATTTGCTTTTCTTTCATTCATAAAAAAAAAGTAAAAAATGTTTTGTCACATGTTGGACCTCACACTACGTGCACAAATTCCTATAAATTGCTCACTATTAAGTCGCACAAGTTCATAACCCCAAACCCGTCGAGGCCCGTCCTAGGAAGTTTCAAGCTCCACCCGACCTTGACTCTTTTGAAGCGTAAACCTCAACATGTGGCGTAGTTCATGACAACATGCCGGGGGTGACCTTAAGCCTCTCATTAGCCGAACATAAGCCAACACAATCTAACACTCCGGGACTAAGTCGGTTTTTATGTGCTGAGATTTCTCTAAACTAATGTCTTCAAAACATACCAAGTGGTTATAATGGACGAAATAAAAAGCCGTCCCCAAGTGGTTATTATGGTCAAAAATAAAAATCCGTCCCCGCATGTATGCTTTACTACATTAATTTAGTTTAATCCCGACATGTGTAGGATTCACAAGCGTGATGGAATCCGATGAGTATATGGGACCAGGAGAAGGTCTATATACTAGTGTGACAATTCCATTATTTCCTTAGAAACTCAAAAAGGACTCCGTCCCTCCGACTTACAAAAAAAAAGAGTCTTTTCTTTATATGGTTTGAGTCGTGTGCCCACTGTGTGTTCTAAACCTCTTCATGGAATGAAAGTGTTACTCAAGACTGACAAGGGCCTCTTCTTCAATATAGGTTCAATTGGTACTTACTGTGTCTACCGGGATTCATCAAATCGGTTAGTTCGTGAAGAGATTACTCCAACAGCACCACAGCAACCATGACCGGCAGCAGCAACACCATGTCTCTCGAACAACTTTCAGCTATGGTCCAAGTGCTCCAAGATCAAGTCTCCACTCTTAATAAGGAGGCCCAAAATAAGGATGATCTTTGGCAATCCCACCTCGACAATCAAAGGGAGGCCCACGAGGCCGAGATAGAGCAAATGAAAGAAAATCTCACCAAGCTTGCCAAGGGTAAAAACAAGAAAGACAATGACGAGTCCGAATGGACCGAGGGTTTGTTTGAGAGCCCCTATGTCACTGCCCGCACCAAGAAAATGGGGGAACCGAGCACCGAGAACAATGAGCACAAGATGGTTGATTCAATTATGGCTTACATAGATCAACGCTTTAACGGCCTCAACGTGGGGAAAAATCCCGACACGAGCCTTTATTAGTCCTCCATTCTCATGAGCATAATGGCCACTCTCCCCGATAAGTTCAAGATGCCCGACATCAGCAAGTTCAAAGGCAACTCTTATCCCATGGCACACATCGAGACTTACATTTGGGCTATGGTACCGAAGAAGGTCTCTCCTAAAGTTATGGCACAATGCTTCCCTCTTACTCTCGAGGGGGCGGCAAAGGATTGGTGTGCTACTCTCTCACTCACAGTCCGTCTTGATTGGGATGCCACCATACTTGCCTTCAAAAGTCAATACCAAGGCAACACCACCCACCGGCCAACTAAGAAAGAGCTCGAGAACACTACTCAAAGGGACAATGAATCCTTCATTGACTTCACGAGAAGATGGAATGACAAGCTTGCTGAGATCGTCGAGAGGCCTAACACTAGGGAACAAATTGACATCTTTCTCAAATGTCTAAAAATTGATCTCCGCACCCACCTAAGTGGGGCTTGCTATGCGGATTTCTCTCAAATATATGAGGCAAGGATCCGAATGGATGAGTTGCTCAAGGAGATCAAGAAAAATGCTCCTAACTTCCGTTACAAGGCCGCCTCTAACTCCACGAAAGAGGCTTTGGTTAATGCCTTCACCACCGACAAGGCGAATTACAAAAGGGTTCCTCCACCTCAAGGTAAGAACTTCCAAGATGATCGTGTCTACACTCCTCTCCATGGCATGACTATCACCGAGGTATTCGAAGCTCTCAAGGCCAAATGGCAAGTTACTCCTCTCCAAGGGTACAAACCCAAGACGATACGTCCCAACCATGCCCACCATGTTAGGTTTCGAAGTAACATGCGCAGCGGAATTAAGCATTTAAAATTTTAATGAAATCCAAAGCCATAGATCCATTCATGTGATTGAGTCAAATACATATAAGATGAATATCAGAAAAACCCCCCTTGATGATTTTAATTTCTAGCTTTTTGAACTTGGTGGAGATTTGAAACTTGATCACGTGAGCAAGAATGCGAACCTTGAAGATGATGAGCTTCACCCTCTAGCGGTATCCACACCACGAACGAATATCAAGCAACTTCTTGATCTTGGTTGCTAGACCAAAATTGTGAAACACACTTTCACAATTGCAAGAACTATATGGAATTATGAATATTCTTGTTCTTCACTTTTGGGATCTTAGAACAAGAAAATAACCTCACAAAACCTTATGGAGGCACTCATAATAATGTGTCTAATGGCTGTAAAAATGATCCTTAAATAGGTCTTAATCCTTAACCCTTAAGGACTTAGGAAACCTAAATCCCGTCACCAAATTAGGCAACAAAGAATTCTGGCCGACTTGACTGGCACGGTCGTGCCCACACTCTGGCACGGTCGTGCCATCTAGTCCGCGTGAATTCCAGTCGTCCATTTCGGCATGGTTGTGCTTGGTAATTGGCACGGTCGTGCCAAACATGTTGACAGGTTGCCTTGGTTTGATTTATGGCACGACCGTGCCATTTAAGGCGCACGACCGTACCAGAGCCCAAAAACTGGTATTTTCCATAATTCCCATTTAGTCCTTTACAATTCGTTCTATTTGTGTGTGACCCTCTAGGATTACACTAAGTTGGCAATGGGCTCAAACATGAACCCATAATATATGATTAGGTTCTAGCAAACCGTCATACCTATCCAAATAGTGTAACTAGATACAATTTCGCATTCCTTTAGAATATGTCACAATCCCTTTGTCCACGATGTCATTGAACACAAGTCATGGTCAAACGGTCAACTTGTTTTGTTCAATACTTTCTCGATTCCGAATATGTTAATAATTCAAATGCTATTGATCCAATCAATCCGTTTGAGTCCGGCCGAACATTTCATCAACATCATTCCTTCGAGGGGCCCAAGCTTGACATCTCTCCGTGGAGGGACAAATCCATTTGGCTTATTATTCTTCCCCACGTGAATCCGATTGTACCAATCATACACTTTATAACTACCGTGTTAAGGTAGCGTTTGAATATGTCAAACACAATGTTCATCAAGTGGAAGACTATAATAACTTTATGTTTAAGGATTCAAATGACATAACTAATATGAGATATATGTACGACATAGACCATGACATAAATCTCATACAGCGGGTCATGTCCAGTACCTTGTTCCAAACAAGTACCCATAAATCTAACATGATCATCCCATGATCATTTAGCCTTTATACTAGTGCTTAACAAGTACTAGGGACAGAGATTATTATTAGTAAACATGAACAACAATAATAATCAAAACATCTCTTTATTGATATGAAATAATTGATAACAATTACAACGTTTATTAAACGTGCCTAGGGCACCACTACCAACAATCTCCCACTTGCCCTAGGCCCAATCTCCCATGTATCTAATACCCATGGACCTAACATTACCTTCATGTTTAGCTTGTGGAAGTCCCTTTGTTAGCAGGTCCGCAACATTGTCATCAGTTGGTACTCTGCATATATTTACGTCACCTCTATTAATGATTTCACGAATCACATGGTAACGCCTAAATATGTGTTTGGATTTCTGATGTGCCCTTGGTTCCTTTGCTTGAGCAATAGCACCATTATTATCGCAATAAAGGTCTATTAGATTAGCAATGCTAGGAACTACTTCAAGTTCAGTTATGAACTTCTTAATCCAAACAGCTTCCTTTGCAGCATCTGATGCAGCAAGATACTCAGCTTCTGTTGTAGAATCAACGGTTGTACTCTGCTTGGAACTCTTCCAGCTTATAGCTCCACCATTTAACATAAACACAAAACCCGATTGCGATCGACTATCATCTTTGTCGGTTGGGAAGCTTGCATCCGTGTAAGAACTTACAACGAGATCATCTTCCATTCCTCCATAGACCAAAAACGAGTCTTTAGTCCTTCTTAAGTACTTAAGAATTGCTTTTACAGCCACCCAGTGATTTTCACCAGGGTCGGATTGGTATCTGCTTGTCATGCTTAAAGAATAAGATACATCCGGCCTAGTACATATCATGGCATACATGATGGACCCAATTACTGAAGCATATGGAACATCTTTCATTTTTTCAAGCTCATCATTTGACTTAGGACGTTGAGTCTTGCTTAGAGAAACTCCATGTAACACTGGCAAGGTTCCTCTCTTAGAATTTTCCATACGGAATCTTCTAATGACCTTGTCAATGTATGTACTTTGGCTTAAACCAAGTAGCCTTCTTGATCTATCTCTATAGATCTTGATGCCAAGCACATATGCGGCTTCACCCATATCTTTCATTGTGAAGCACTTTCCTAACCAAGTCTTTACAGACTGAAGTGTAGGAATGTCGTTTCCAATGAGCAATATGTCATCCATATATAAGATAAGGAATAGCACTATGCTCCCACTAATCTTCTTGTATACACAAGGTTCATCTTCGTTCTTGATGAAACCAAACTCTTTGACCGATTCATCAAAACGGAGATTCCAACTCCTAGAAGCTTGCTTCAATCCATAGATGGATCTCTGCAATTTGCATACCTTAGAATTTTGTTCAAAACCTTCTGGTTGTGTCATATACACATCCTCTTCTAGTTTTCCATTTAGGAAAGCGGTTTTGATATCCATTTGCCATATTTCATAGTCATGATATGCGGCAATGGCAAGCAGAATTCTTATAGACTTGATCATTGCTACAGGTGAAAAGGTTTCATCATAGTCAATACCATGAACTTGCCTATAACCTTTCGTACAAGTCTAGCTTTGTAAGTATGCACCTTCCCATCCATGTCAGTCTTCTTCTTGAAGACCCATTTGCACCCTATGGTTTTTACACCTATGGGCGCATCAATCAAATTCCAAACTTGATTATCTTGCATGGATTGCAATTCGGATTCCATGGCTCCAAGCCACTTGTCCGAATCAGGAGAAGACATCACCTCTTGGTAGGTTCTAGGTTCATCATTCTCAATGATTTCCACCTCATTACTATCCGTTACGAGAAATCCATATCTCTCGGGTTCGGATCGTACCCTACTAGATCTGCGAGTTACTTGTGTATCTTGAACAGGTTCCACAACTCCTTGTGGTTCTTGTTCCCGTTCCACTATTGGTTCAATGTTATTTTCTGGGTCTCGAATTTCTTTAAGATTTATTTTACTCCCACTGATTTCTTTGGAGATAAACTGTTCCTCTAGAAAGACACCAGTTCGGGCAACAAACACTTTGTTGTCCTCTCGGTTGTAAAAGTAATATCCTTTAGTTTCCTTAGGATATCCCACGAAAATACATTTATCAGATTTGTGTGCTAGTTTGTCAGAGATAAGTCTCTTGACATAAGCTTCGCAACCCCAAATCCTCATGAAAGACAAACTAGGTTTCTTTCCACTCCACATCTCATATGGAGTCTTTGGAACCGATTTAGTTGGAACTTGATTTAGTGTGAAAGCAGCGGTTTCTAGAGCATAACCCCAAAAGGATATTGGAAGATCAACTTGACTCATCATTGATCGAATCATGTCTAACAAAGTTTGATTCCTCCTCTCAGACACACCATTCCATTGTGGTGTTCCGGGTGGAGTCAATTGTGAAACTATTCCACAATTCTTTAGATGATCATCAAATTCTTGGCTTAAGTATTCTCCACCACGATCTGATCGAAGTGCCTTAATACCTTTGCCAAGTTGTTTTTCTACTTCATTTTGAAATATTCTAAATATCTCAAATGCTTCACTCTTAAGTTTCATTAGGTAAACATACCCAAATCTACTATAATCATCCGTGAATGTTATGAAGTATTGAAATTCTCCCCTAGCATTGCTACTTAATGGTCCGCATACATCGGAATGTTTCAACCCCAATAATTCGCTTGCCCTTTCACATACCTTAGTAAAAGGTGTCTTAGTCATTTTTCCAAGAAGACACGACTCACAAGTATCATATGACCCAAGGTCACATGAACCCAAGAGACCGTCCCCATGGAGTTTTGAGATACGCTTCTCATTAATATGACCAAGACGGCAATGCCACAAATAAGAATGATTTATATCATTAGGTTTAGATTTCTTATTTATATGATAGACATTTTCATTATTTTCATTCTTGACATCCAAGACATAAAGGCCATTAAATGAATTTGCAATACCATAAAGCACATCATTTAAATAAATAGAAAATTTCTTATTCTCAATAAGAAACTTAAAACCTTCATTATCCAAACAAGAAATTGAAGTAATATTTCTACTTAAATCCGGAACATAATAACAATTGTTCAAAACAAGAATTAATCCGGAAGGTAAAGTGACTTCATAAGTCCCTACGGCTAATACAGCAACTCTTGCTCCATTCCCCACGCGTAGATCTACTTCACCTTCTTTAAGTAGTCTCCTATTCTTTAGTCCCTGCACATTTAAACAAATGTGAGAACCACATCCGGTATCCAATACCCAAGAATCAGTGGTAGAAAGGAGAATATCTATCATATAGATACCTGAAGTCGACGCAGTCTTGCTGCTCTTCTTCTTCTTTTGCTCTTCTAAGAAAGCCTTGCAATTACATTTCCAATGACCAATTTCTTGACAATGGAAACAGATTGCATCCTTTTGTGAATCGGGTTTTGCCTCAGAAGCCTTGGCAACCTTTGCCTTGCTTATCTTGGGTTTGACAACTTTTTTACCCTTTCCTTTGGAACTAGCCTTCTTCCCATCATGAACCAAGAGCACGGGAGAACCTTTCTCCACAATTTTTATCTCTGCAGTTTTGAGCATCCCATGCAACTCAGAGAGATTCTTATCCATTCCATGCATGTTATAATTCATCACAAACTGATTATAACTTTTAGGCAATGAATTAAGAATGAGATCCATGGCTAGCTCCAATGGGATTGGATAGCCAAGTTTCTCAAGGTGCTCTACATAACCTTTCATTTTAAGAAAGTGAGGACTCACTTGTTGCCCTTCATTCATCTTACAAGTAGTGAATGCAACAATGGTCTTGTACCTCTCTTGCCTAGCTTGCTCTTGAAACATGGCTCTCAACTCCACGCTTATCTCATAAGCTTTCAAATGTTCCAAACTTTGTTGGAGTTTTGAGCACATAGCAGCAAGCATGAGACAACTTACATCTCTAGAATCATTACGATGTTTCTTGTAAGCGTCTCTTTCTGCCCTAGGGGCAGTAGGCGGTGGTTCAGCAGGAAGTGGCCCATCGAAAATGTACAACTTGTCTTCTTGTCTAAGAACAATTCTTAGGCTACGGATCCAATCCATATAGTTGTTACCATTTTCTTCGAGCTTATCCTTCTCAAGGATCGATCGCAATGACATTGATTGAGTGTTGTTAGTCATTATCTACAAATATGCAAAATTTCCAAAATTTAATAAGTATCAATTTTCATTAAAGAAATAAATAATGTATTTTTCCAAAAAATACTCCCACTAAACTATATAACCTTCTTATACATCCAATGTATAATATAATATTAGTGGGCTAAGATCCAACTTTAATTTAATTTTAAGTCCGCTAGGGCGGATAACATAAAATCAAATTTATTAGGTAGACAATCATGTCAATCATATACCATATGATTCTTAGATTCTTTTCCATGAGATTCTTTAAGAAATCCTATTTCAAAAAGCATGTTTAATCTCATCTTTGCCTAGGCCCAAAACTGTTTTGACGCCCAATTAAGTCTAACCATTTTAAACGTATAGTTAATGTGTCTCGATAGGGCGTGCCCACATTATCTATCTTGCTCATTCATAAATAAATTTAATGCACCTCGCTAGGGCGAATCTACATTAAAATAACTCATGTACTAACAAGTGTTTTAATCATGGCGTGGCAATAAAAGACTTAAAAATTTCTTTGAAGGTTCATTACATATAGCATACAACACATTTATGAGCACATAATATAAACATGTTACGCATCAAGTTTAGCCACTAAATTAATCTCCATTAATTTAAGCATAATATTTATGTGTCATTAGTTTCTCTATGATTATGGGGATGAGACTATTTGAACTTTGGTTATCATCTCTAAATCAAGACAACAAGAGGTACAGCCGAAACTAAGCCATAAGGCATCCACAATTCCACACTAATTCAAGAAACCAAGAAAGTAGTCCATGTGGCCGAAATTAAGCAATAGATGGTCTCGATAAACATAGGCCAATTGCATCCACAATTCCACATGGATCTTCAATCTTTGAATCAAGAATTTTGTTTCTCAATTTTAGTAATTATGAACTCTTCATAATTCTAACTTCGTTTTATCCTTGAAACTTTGATTGCGATCAAGTTTGGGAAACACAACCTCGATTAACGTAGATTTGCCATCCAAACCTTGAACCAATCTTAGAATCACAAGACTAAAACAAATAGGAAATTTAAACCCAAGATCCACACCCAAAACCCAAACCCTACCCCCGTGCCAAACCCTAGGTCCGGCCGGGTCAAGGCATGGGTCCGGTCGGACCCTCCCGAAAAATCCAAATTTTTAAAGTTCCAAAATTTATCTCAAAATTGTTTTCCCGATTCAATTAGGATTTGGTGTTCTTGGTGATCCAATCACCATGATCATCAAAACTTTGAATAAACAATTTATTCTTGAATCCTTGAATTATCAAAACTTTGATCTAATCAAAATTTGATAACCCAAACAATTTTAAATCCACCATAATTTTTATTGCGATTGATTAGTGCGATTAAAGTTTCTAAAACAATAAACCACATAAAATCACATAACACATAAACATCATATAATCCAATATTCATATCATGTTAGGCACATAAACAATTTATATACACACAACATGATCTAGGTATTGAAATAATTGACATGAACGGGGCTCTGATACCACTGTTGGGTTTCGAAGTAACATGCGCAGCGGAATTAAGCATTTAAAATTTTAATGAAACCCAAAGCCATAGATCCATTCATGTGATTGAGTCAAATACATATAAGATGAATATCAGAAAAACTAACCCTTGATGATTTTGATTTCTAGCTTTTTGAACTTGGTGGAGATTTGAAACTTGATCACGTGAGCAAGAATGCGAACCTTGAAGATGATGAGCTTCACCCTCTAGCGGTATCCACACCACGAACGAATATCAAGCAACTTCTTGGTCTTGGTTGCTAGACCAACATTGTGAAACACACTTTCACAATTGCAAGAACTATATGGAATTATGAATATTCTTGTTCTTCACTTTTGGGATCTTAGAACAAGAAAATAACCTCACAAAACCTTATGGAGGCACTCACAATAATGTGTCTAATGGCTGTAAAAAGGATCCTTAAATAGGTCCTAATCCTTAACCCTTAAGGACTTAGGAAACCTAAATCCCGTCACCAAATTAGGCAACAAAGAATTCTGGCCGACTTGACTGGCACGGTCGTGCTGGCAATCTGGCACGGTCGTGCCATCTAGTCCGCATGAATTCCAGCCGTCCATTTCGGTACGGTCGTTCTTGGTAATTGGCACGGTCGTGCCAAACATGTCGACAGGTTGCCTTGGTTTGATTTATGGCACGACCGTGCCATTTAAGGCGCACGACCGTGCCAGAGCCAAAAAACTGGTATTTTCCATAATTCCCATTTAGTCCTTTACGATTCGTTCTATTTGTGTGTGACCCTCTAGGATTACACTAAGTTGGGAATGGGCTCAAACATGAACCCATAAGATATGATTAGGTTCTAGCAAACCATCATACCTATCCAAATAGTGTAACTAGATACAATTTTGCATTCCTTTAGAATATGTCACAATCCCTTTGTCCACGATGTCATTGAACACAAGTCATGGTCAAACGGTCAACTTGTTTTGTTCAATACTTTCTCGATTCCGAATATGTTGATAATTCAAATGCTATTGATCCAATCAATCCATTTGAGTCCGTCCGAACATTTCATCAACATCATTCCTTCGAGGGGCCCAAGCTTGACATCTCTTCGTGGAGGGACAAATCCATTTGGCTTATTATTCTTCCCCACGTGAATCGGATTGTGCCAATCATACACTTTATAACTACCGTGTTAAGGTAGCGTTTGAATATGTCAAACACAATGTTCATCAAGTGGAAGACTATAATAACTTTATGTCTAAGGATTCAAATGACATAACTAATATGAGATATATGTACGACATAGACCATGACATAAATCTCATACAACGGGTCATGTCCAGTACCTTGTTCCAAACAAGTACCCATAAATCTAACATGATCATCCCATGATCATTTAGCCTTTATACTAGTGCTTAACAAGTACTAGGGACAGAGATTATTATCAGTAAACATGAACAACAATAATAATCAAAACATCTCTTTATTGATATGAAATAATTGATAACAATTACAACGTTTATTAAACGTGCCTAGGGAACCACTACCAACACACCACAAGCATTGTAGCTACCACCAACATAGTGCCCACATCACTGAGGAATGCTTTGTCCTCTGCAATGTCATTCAGGATCTCATAGACAAGAAAGAGTTCATAGTGCCTAGTGGTGATGATGTCAATGTAATAGAGTTAGGAGAGTTTGAGGAGACCACTCATTCAATCCCAATTATGAATGAGGACTCCAAAGTGATGAATAAATTTGATAATTCTTGCTACGTTGTGACTTATGATGAGGTAATGAGGGAAGTACTAGAGAATAGGAAAAAGAGGCAAGATGGGAACGTCAACATGCTAACTCGATCCGGACGAGTCATAGCAAACAACCCCACTACTTCTGCACCAAGCACCTCTTCTCAAAGATCGCAAGCTCTCGACGCTCCCGAAGACCCTTTATTGGTTCAACTCAAGAAAACTCAAGCCAACATCTCCATTTGGGACCTCATTGCATCCTTAAAGAAGAACCGAGATCTTGTCATCAGTCATCTCAATGACACATCAGTCTCTCCTGATACAACTCCCGAGGACCTCACTGCAATGATAGGCCATATTCATTTTGGCAATGTCATCACTTTTGCCGACATGGACCTTCCACCATTTGGGTCCGATCACAATGAGGCCATTTATTTCAAAGTGAGAGCAAGGGGGAGACCTATTTCAAGAGTCTTGGTCGATGGTGGTTCCGCACTCACCTTGATGCCCGGCCGAATCATTGGTATACTGGGGCTTAAGAATTCAGACTTAAAGCCTTCTACTCAAGTGATCCGAGGTTACGACAGCACTGCCCGCACAGTCATGGGTATGGTGGAAATAGACATTGAGTTCGGAAGCATGGTCATGTCCGTCCCATTCCAAGTGCTCGATGTGCCTTCCTCATTCAATTTGCTCTTGGACCGACCATGGATACACAGTTCCAATGCCATCCCTTTGAATCTCCATCAGTGTGTCAAGTTCAGAAATGGGGATGAAATAGTGACCATCATGGAAGAAAACGTCACTATCCACAGAAAAGGGGAACCCGTCCACCAAGTCTAACACGGTTTAGAAGACTCCACCCTCTCAGGTGTCTCAATCAATGCCATCGATGAACAAGGGGGAAACGGATCATGGACCCTCAGCAATCGCAAAGTCCTCCACATGATGAGGAATATGAATTACTTCCCTGGTTTAGGCCTAAGGAAATATCAACAAGGGAGAATGCAACCCATAGAGGTCCCATTTGTCAAAAAAAAAGTTCGGATTGGGGTACGAGCCTTCCAAAGATGACTTGAAGTACGAGCAAGCCATCAAGAATGAGAAGGCCCGAGCTCGAAGGGAAGGCCGTCATTAGGAGATTCCTAATTTGAGGCCTTATCGCAAGACACTGAATGGCTATTTTGTCCGTCAGGGGGAAGACGTCCCGTATGTGATCTTTCCTGAGCCATGGGTTAACATCAAGGGCATCAGAAAGCCCGGTGTTGAAGTCATTGCCGACTGTGAGATTCAGAATCCGAAGGGGAACCAACTCCAATGTCGCCTTGAGAATGGTGGGGGAAGAAAGTGACCATAGAGTCCGAGACAGAGATTACCGTGGGACAAGAATTGACAGATTTAGCCTCCATGTTCGAAGAATTGGCCATCATGGATGAGTGCCAAGTGAATGTCATCTACGATACCGACACGAGAAGGGAAACTATCAGCGAGATCCAGCCAAGCTCCGAGCTGATCAACAACTGGTATTCTACGAAGGGACCCGTGGTATCCGAGGAATTCTTGGTCGAAAAGATGGGTTGCATTCCGCGCAAGGTCACAAAGGAAGACTTGTTCACATTCACTTTCGAGTCCGAGAGTGTTTCCGATACCCTCACCCAAGAGGATATGGAGGACATAGCCGAGCGTGTGTTCCCTTTCTTTGTTAATGAAAAATTTGATCTTTCTGAGTACCCCGAGATTGCAAACATCATGAATGATGAATTAACTAATAATGAATCTAATGAACTAGCTAATAACGATTCAAATAATGATTAAATAGACAACGAAAACACAACATACTTAAATGAAGTGGCTCAACAGGTTCGTAGTCGTGGTGAAAATGGTCCAGGGGCTGACGAAGAATTGCATGTTGTTAACTAATAATTTCAAGGTCATGTTGACTGCACTACTCAAAGAGTTCGTGGATGTATTTGCATGGTCATACAAAGATATGCCGAGTTTGGACAGAAAGGTTGCCGAACACAAGATTCCGATCAGAGACGACGTTAAGCCGACAAAGCAGAAACTCAAAAAGATCAAGCCAGAATGGTCTTTACAAGTCAAAGAAGAGATAGAGAAGCTTCTCAGTGTGGGCTTCATCAAAGTTATTGAGTATCCGACATGGTTAGCCAAGTGTTCTGCCATAACTCTCCCCTTGACCGCTTTTCGTGTCACGTAGCTGATATCGTATTCTGCTAGGAAGAATGACCATTTGGCGAGTCTCATGGAAAGAGACAGCTTTTCCAACAAGCATTTGATGGGATGTATCTTGGAGATGATCCGTATTGAGTGGGAATGCATGTAGTTTTTGAACTTTCTTACCACCCATACTAGTCTGGCACACGTTTTTTCAATGGCGGAGTAGTTAAGCTCACTCCCTTACATTTTTCGGCTCACAAAGTAGATGGCATTCTCTACTTTTGAATCTTTCTTCTCTTGGACCAACATTGCTCCCACTGACGTTTCCGTTACTGTCAAGTATAACAAGAGAGGCTTATCCTTGTGTGGAGGGCAAAGGATTGGCGGATGAGTAAGGTAGGCCTTGATTTTCTTGAAGGCCCTTTGACATTCCTCATTCCATTCAACCTCTGCGCTCTTTCTAAGTAGTTTGAAGATGGGTTCACATGTGGGGGTGAGTTGGTTTATAAAATGGCTAATGTACTGCAACCGTCCCATGAAAGCTTTCACTTCTGTTTGAGTGCGAGGTGGCCTCATCTCCACAATTTCCTTAACCTTTTGAGGGTCGATATCAATGCCGCGCTCGGTGACCATGTATCCTAAAACTCTGCCACGGGAAACCCCAAAAGTACACTTAGCCGGGTTGAGCCTTATGGAGTGCTTTCTCAACCTATCAAAGAACTTCCTCAAGTCAATCAGGTACTGCCAATCGGTTCCTTTGGAATGGACGATCATGTCATCTACATACACCTCTATTTCCTTGTGGATCATGTCATGGAAGAGTGCAGTTGTGGCCCTTTGGTAAGTAGCCCCAGCGTTCTTTAGCCCAAAAGGTATTACGGTGTAGCAAAAGGTCCCCCATGGGGTGGTGAAGGAAGTCTTTTCTTGGTCTTCTTCGGCCATTTTGATTTGATTGTATCCGATAAAACCGTCCATGAAGGACTTAACCTCGAAGCTAGAGGTTGTGTCCACAAGCATGTTGATGTTTGGGAGAGGGAAGTCGTCCTTAGGGCTTACTTTGTTGAGGTCCCTAAAGTCGACACAACATCGGACTTTCCCATTGGCTTTCGTCACTGTCACTATGTTGGAAAGCCATGAGGGATATTCTATCACCCTTATGAAGCCGACTCAGAGCAATTTCTCAATATATTCTTTGACTTACAAAGACCATTCCGATTTGATTCGTTGAAGCTTTTGCTTAACTGGTTTCACTTCGGGATCCACGGGGATCTTGTGCTCCACAATCGAGGCATCTAACCCTGGCATGTCCTTGTAAGACCAAGCGAATACATCTACATACTCCTTGAGCAACTTAACCAAGTCTTTCCTCTCGGCCCCTCTGAAGTAGCTACCAATCTGTGTCTCTTTTGGTTCATCCGCAGTCCCCAAATTCACCTTAGTCAAAACCTCTTCGGCAACTTAGGCATGGTTTTCCTCTCGATTGATAACCTGCTTTGAGAGTTTTTTAATGTATTGTTTGTTTTGTGCGTCTGCATTATTATGTGATTCATCATTAACCATTTTCAGATTATTAGTTAATTTATCATCTAATAAATTGGCAATGAGGGGATACTCGGAAAGATCTATCATTTCATTCAATGCAAAGGGGAATACAATATTAGCTACAAGATCATAATCCTTGGGCGTGAGGCCCTCGGAGGAAATAGACTCAAACTCAAAGACAAGAGATTGAGGGGACTCAGTTACATTTGACCCTATGACATTCGACTCTAAAGGGCAGGGAACCAATCCAAGTTTTGCAGTCATTTCTTCCTTACTGGCCACAGGTCTGGTGAAGGTCACCTAATTCTTCAGAGGCATATCATCTTGCCCAACCAAGGTGCGGGAGTCGAAAATCTCGGGGGATCCGTCCTCTATTTCAGCAACCATTTCTTTCACTAGATCAATCAAATCTGGCACAACCAAATCTTCCCCAAATAACCCTTGCATCACCATGCCATTACATTCGTCATCTGTGACTTCTTCTTTGTCTTTCTTGGGAGCCCACTCCCTAAACTCTTGTTTGCCATTCTGACCCCAGACGGGTTCTTCTTCCTTGCTTTTTCCTTCCACGGACCAAACCTCAAATTGTTTCACCATCTCGGGTACCCCTCTGGAAGAGTATTCATGTGTCACCGTGGTTTTGGTGGGACCGGGCATTTTGGACGTGTCCAGGAATGCTCTCCTCACAGGATTGGCGGTCATCCCTCGGAACCTTATGAGGTCCTCTTGGAGCTTGTCCCAATTGGTTACCATTGGCTCCTTCTCCCTCGGGGCTTCGGTTTGAACTTCTCCTTTCATGAAGTAGCGGCTCATATCAAAGGTATATGGGCGAAGGTTAGGAGCTTTATATGGGACTCCTTGAGCTTTGGCTTGGTTCTTCCTTTAGACCATTTCATTATCCACTTTGAGGTCTTCGGGAGTTGGATTATACCCCAGGCCTTGAAGTGTCTTTTGCTCCCTAATCTCGACAACGTCGTGAGTCCCCTGGAGTTTCTTCCCAAGACCAAGTCCCGGGAGGTAGTGCATCAAACGCATCATCTTCATTGCGGGGGGAATTTTATCCCTGGTGAGTGTGAGGTCTACACAACAAACATGGGTCTCGGAAGGTATTTCTGTGAAGCCGGTCAAGACCATACCGTTCTCCTCGTGCTTAATTTCCAGCACAGGAATCCCGTTGGTGTTAGTTCCTTCCATGGTGACACTGTCCCCGTAAATGATCGTTAGGTTACCTCCTTGCATATATTTCATGCACTGATGAAGGGTGGAAGCTACTCCATTTACTTTATGGAGCCAAGGACGGCCTAACAAGGTGGTGAAGGAGATAGGGATATCAAGCACTTGGAAATCAGTTGGCATCCTTTGCTTCCCAAATCATAGGTTCAAAGTGACGATCCCTAGGACTGATCGAGCGGTAGAGTCATAAGCTTTGACGGTAATTGTGGAGGGCCTTAGGTCGGCGGCCTTGAGACCGAGGAGGTCCATCATTTTGGCAGGCAAGACATTCATAGCGGAACCGTTATCAACCAAGTCCCAAGGGAGGCGGCACTCGTCCAACTGTATTGTAATGTAGAGGGCTTCGTTGTGGTTAGCCCCAAATTTAGGCAAATCCAGATCGATGAAGGTGATGATGTTCCCATACTGAACATTTCCAATCATTTGCACTGCCTCCTCAGGTGTTACCATGGTAGGCACCATGGTTTGAGCCAGGCATTCATCCAACTTGAGCTTATGCGGGTAAGATGAAGTAAGGACCAAAGGAATATGTTGGCTTGGATCCTATTTAGTTGAGTAAGGACGGGGTCTTCCTTTTCGAGATCCATGTCTCCTGCCTCTTTGGCATAAGAGGGTGGTAAGCGGTGTTTCTGCAGTGGAGGTTTCTTGGGGTTCTCCGTGTGTACTTGCCCGGAGCGGGTTAACATACTTACTTCTGTCGAGCCATAAACTTCCCCCAATTCTTCCACGGGTATTGGTAGATCTTTAGTGGAGTAAGGCCATGCTTCCTTTCCTAACTCATTCACTGTGATCATCCCTCTTGAGGCATAGGCAGACTCACGGATTTCTTTGAGGGAAACATGGCGGGTGTCTTGTTCTTCCCAGACTCCTACGGTCTCTCGATGTTTTTGCAAAGTTAACATGCAACGGAAATGGTCCGGAAACATCGACCCATTACTGCTAAACTGAGGTGGCGGCGAGAGTGGTGGCAAGGATAAGAAATCATCTAAAGTCAAAAAGTCTTATTCTTTTCTCAGGGGTGGGATACGGGGAAGCGTGTAGGAAGATACCTCATCATTGTCACTTTCACAAAGAATCCGTAGTTCTTCGCGAGACATGGAACGGATTCCTTCTCTAACTTGGGCGAGGTGCCCTTCATGATTGGAGATCCTCGAGCTACTTGCCACCTCGGGCATATTCCCCTCATTATGGCGATATACCCTTCTAACCACTCTTTTGCCGGTTGACGAGCTACATGGTTCTATGACATGGAAATGATCATTGTGAGGAGGAAAACACTCATTTGGACCATTCCTTTAGCCTTCCACCTCGTTCTTAATAGCCATTTTCACTTCCTCCATGCATTCTTCGTACGTTAGATTGTGCTCGATGAGTTTAATCACAATCAACTCGTTGGCATTCCGGTGTGGGACTCTTGCACTCAATACGCTGGCCACCATACAATCTAGGGGGAATTTCATTTTTCCCTCTTGTACACATGCCCAAAGGATGTCCTTCCATCTTTCCCCGATTTCTGTCAGTGGGGTGTTAAATTCCAAGAAGGTTACTGGTGCTGGTTCTCCAAACTCGATCATGTTCACACTATTTTGCCCAAAATTAATCATGTTGATGGCACTGTTGTCGGGAAAAGGGTTGTTGACTACATTTGGACCATGAGGGTGCTCAAGCTTTCCCTTATCAATCAGGTCAAGGATGATGCGTTTTACTACGGAGCATTCATCGGTATTGTGCCCGTGATAATTGTGAAAAGCACATCTCTTGCTCTTGTCGAGGTGTTTCTCGGGATTCTTGGGCTGGTAGTTAACTAAGGGTTTTGTAAGGCCTTGCTTGACTAGATCTTCGAATACCTTGCTTATAGGCATCCCAAAATATTCAAACCTCACATATGGGCATCTCTCCGAGTTTCTGGCCCTTTGTGGGGCTTGCCTCGTGTTTTCCCCTTGGATGTTGTTGCCTATCCCTGAGGTTTCCTTCCCTTTGCCAGTGGTTGGAGGGCGGTATCTCTAGGAGCTACCACTACCTTGGGCGGAGGATTGCTCGCTGAGAGCCTTCTTGAACTTGGACCCAATGGTTACCATAGCCCGGAGATTTAGGTAGAAGTGGTGACTGATCAAATCCCGCAATTGAGGTTTCAAACATGACTGAAAAATATCTAGTTGCTCATCCTCAGTAGGTGAATTGGAAATTTCTTCAAGTTTGTAATTCCACCTCTTGTAAAATTCACCAATCGGTTCATCATTCCTTTGCAAGGTGCTTTGCAAGTCGGTGCGATTGGTTTCCCACTCCAAGTTGGACCGGTATTTGGTAAGGAATGCGTCTTTAATCCGGTCCCATGTGATCCGAGACTCGTCCTTTAGGTTAAAGAACCATTTGAGTGCATTTCCTCTCAAAGACAGTTGGAAGTGATCGGCCATCTGTTGCATGATACAACCCTTCGCCCTTATTGCTAAGGTGTAGGCATTGAGATGAGTCTAGGGGCAAGCTATTCCATCAAACTTATCAATCTCCAGCATTTTGAATCTGTGAGGAAGAGGAACAATTTTATCAGGATCAGTGATTCCTAAGGCGGACTTCCTCTCGTTCATCCCCTCAAACCTTTCTTCCATTTGTTTCAATTTTTCTATCAACCACCCCATTTGAGGGTCCATGTGCGGGCTAGAGTTAATGGATCCCATGGTTTGGGTTGTCACCAGTATTATGGTCGGAGGCATGGTGGTGGATGGTATTACCGGGGGAAGCCTTTGAGGCGATGCATGGGTGTAGACATACCCATATCCCTGTGCCGGGATGTATGGCAGAATGGCCTCAGAGGTTTGTGCCGCTGGGTGGTGAAATGGGTATGGTACTCCTTGGGATTCGGTTGGCAAAGCTGGTGGTGGTAACCCGGCAGTGGCTGGAGCCAAAGGTGCCTGGGTCATTGGGATTGGACCATATGGGTTATATCCGGGCGGATATGTAGGGATCCCAGTGGGATAAAAGGAACCTGGGTGGTGGGCACACTTTAGTGAATGGTGGTTTGAAATGTGGGACGTGAAGTCACCACATTAGGGTAAGTTTGCGGAGGAGGAACCCGGTTATAGCCTTGGGGTTGTGCATTTTCAACCTCCTCTTCATCAATGATTTCCATAAAACCCCCATCATTCTCAAACACGACGGCTACCCCTCTCTGTCTCATGGCTTCCACAACCCTATTCTGCATATCTTCCTGATGTTTTCTGATGCTCTCTTCCCTGGCCCTGGCGGCCTCTAGAGCTTGTACCAACTCTTCCCTGGTGAGCCCATTAGGATCAACTGCGTTGTCACCCCCACTACTACTTCTTGCCGGACTAGTCATTCGGAGAAGTCTGAGTGAAGCAGCTGATGAACTGTCAGACTCGGCACTAACCAGACGACGACCCGGAACTCTGACCCACTTCTTACGAGTTGCGGAGGAGTGGGAGGTTCATTTCAGACTCGGGTACCTATTTGGGCTAGTGTTTAGGAAGAGGCTTAGGCTCATGCGACATGAAAGCTTATTGTCCTTATTTATTATTTTTTATTTGTTCATGTTTACTTAAAACGCTTTTTTACTCCTAATTGGTTGGAAAATATTTCTTTTCTTTTTCGCAACTAATCTAAATCCTGAATCAGTGGAGGCCATCATTACGCCTATAGACCCCTCATTTTCACCTGTATTGCACACTCCCAAGGACGGACTATCCCGGGCAAGGGTCCTATAAGGCACGCAGCTTCCACCGACCAAAAGAAACCAAACCTAGGGTTTGTGCGTCACAAAGTTCCAATGCATGGGCCATTCTTATCATAGTTAAGCCCCGTTTAAGGTTAAGATTGACTTAACGCTCCAAAAAAAATTGGCATTACCTCGTTTAACGAGGGGTCTCGGACCTTAGCCTTGGGCTTAAAGATGATTAGGATGGGTCAAGCATTAGATCTTAATGACGCGGTGTCAACCTATCCTTAATATATGACTTCGATTAATTATGGTTGGAATTAACACATAAGTCAAGGACCAGGTCAAAGATGACCTTGGTCACACTTGCTTTCACAAGGAGTCGTGACTCAGGCGTTAACTTGGCCATAATTAACGTTTGGACACGTATTAGGGATGTGATGACGTGAGCTAAACCAAAAGCCAACCAAGGTCACGGTATTGGTGTGTCACGGACATGTGTGGTTGACTCGGCTCGGAAGGGGAGGTGGAATGGACACGTGCGCGCGAGAAGGACCCAAGAGCACCAATCAAGCTGCATCGTGGCATCCATCCCGGGTTTAAAGGCTTTTTTGGAATGTGCACAAGGTCAAGTGCGCGTTGTGTGAAGCCTCCTATGTTCCCTTTTGAGTCAAAAATAGGAATTTTCAATGCGTTTTAATATCATGAACAATGTATGAACAATATATGGACAAGTATGATGAACACGCATCAAGTAATCAAACAAAGATATGAACAAGCAAGAGTCAAAATTTTGTACATGGAAAGGTTGCGCACAACCAAAGGTTTTTGAAAACAAAATTTTACAACAAGAACAACAATCCTTTGAAAATCATTTGTACAAAGAGGTTGTGCACAACAAAAGAATTTTGAGAAACCAAAACTTTTATGAAAAAAAAAGTGGTAATGCACAATGAGGCTTTGAAAACCCAATTTTATGTCCAAAAAATTGTGCGTTTCCAAGCTTTGAAAATCAAATTTCAGACAAGAAAATGAAGGCAAGAGTGCATAAGTAGAGGCTGTAAATGGAACCTGGACATGAAGAAATGCAAGGGGACCATCAGAATGCTTCTGCCCGGCACAAAATTGTTAACTTGAAGCATTCTGTGGGCCCAGCCAAACTAGCCGTACAGCTAGAGAAGTAGCTCCATTATTTTTGCAAATTTTCAGCTTCTGATCATCAAGGCCCAGTTTATTGCATTTCCAGAACAGTTTCACTCCCAGAAATCAAAACAGAAACATAAAACACACACAAAATAAGCACAAAGTCAACAAACAGGGACAGGAGTTTGACCCACACAAAAGTGCCCCCGAATCTTCTAAGAAGAAGTTCGAAAACACTCTATTCCCCAGAGGAGTCGCCACTGTAAGATACCCGCGAGAAATAAAACGAAGGGTTCCTGGAGAATCAAACACGGAACTTTCAATACTTAACGGAGTCGCCACGTTAGTTTAACTTTAAACCCAAATTAATGAAAAAAGGTTAGAGATAAAGGATTCGGAGGTCAGGTTACGCTTTGGGAAGAACTCAACCGGTAGTTCACCCAAAGCACCTTGGAAAAACCGAGTCTCCCTAAATTTTGTTAAAAATTGTGCAAGTGTGTGTGTGTGTGTTTTGAAAGTGGGAGAAACTGACTTTTAACAAAATCAGTTAGAAACTTATCGAAGAAGGGTTATTTTGTAAACATTTAAAAGAAAGAGGGGAAAGACTGAAAAATCATCCCTCTGGCCAAAATAGCAGTACGGCTAAGAGGGTCATCCCTGGGGTTTTAACAGATTCTCATGAATCAGTCCAGTCTCAGGCAGAAATAGGGGATTCTGCTAAAACGGGACTGATTTGGGTCTGTTCAGCTTATTTACTAGTTACAAAACATGAATTAGATCATCCCTATGCCATTGATAACTAGTTAAACACCAAAAACAAAGGTTTTTGGGTGTGATCAAGGCAAACATTTGGGAAATATGAAAAAAGTTGGTGAATCATGGCTTTTGAGCCAAGATCATCATTTGGATGGTTAAAGATTGGAACTTTAACATCCAAATGAATAATTCATCCAAGGAAAACCTTGGGGAAACAAGAAATCAACCTTTAGATGGATAAATATTGAATCTTTACCATTAAAAGGGACATTATTATGTGTTGATCAAGACTTTGAATGGTAAAGATGGTAAAGATTGAGACTTTACCATCAAAGTTAATCAAACTCAAATAAATCAACATAAATTTAAAGACTTGGAGATAAATTGCATTAATTTAAAGACAATAAAAGTAAAGACTTGAATGTAAAGTGCATTAATATAAATGATAATGAAATAAAGATACATTAAATATAACAATCCTTGATCATCATGGTTTCTAACCCACAATCACACACTAGGCATGAAGGGCACCATTGATCACTCCAAGGCTTGGTTCCATTTCTTAATATTTGCAAGAAATAATAAATACATAACATAAATTTAACATAAGAAAATAGAATGTGAGATGAAGAGAAGATGGGGAGAAGGAGGCCTCACCAATTTTGGTTCTAAGCCTATCTTCTTTCTCTCTTTTTCACTCAAGAATGTGTTTATGTGTTTAACCTGCCCTCAATCCGACAGAGTTTACACTCACAAAATGATTTTCTCCCCCCTCTGAAATGATCACCAAGGGTCTCAATTTATAGGGACTGAGGGTGCCCAAACCATCCGTACGGATTGGCCCCTCCCGCGTCCATACCATCCGTACGGCCCTGGCGAGCTTCTGGATTTTTCCAATTTTAATTCCCGAGTAGTCCTGGAATTTTAGTTTTATCTTAGTGAGGTCCCAGCCTATCAGTTTATCTCTGAATGGTGCCAAGAATTCCTCTAGGTTGGTTAATTTTAGATTGGGGTACTTACATTACTTTGTCATTGTCGGTTGGAAATCTATCACCGGCAACTCATTTATACATACTGATTCATTGTAATTTCCATTGACCAATCTTTTGAAACTGCATTGAACTTTTTGAAATCACTCTGTGTTAAACCAAGCTCTTAAAATATTTTCATACTGATTTTGTGTGAGTCAAACTTAGTCATATCTTCTCCGCTGCGCTTATTGATAATAGTTTGCTTACCGATTAGTGACTTTGCATTTTAAAGTGTTTCTTTTGAAAAAAGTTTTAATTAGGCTAATCACCCCCCTCTCGCCAGTTTTCCTACCAATTGGGCCTAACAATTGGTATCAGAGCTTGGAATTTTGAAAGAAATTTCCAAGCTTTGCAGCTTGTTTGCCGATACCATGGCAGGAAAAATCATGCAGTCATTCAATATCACCACCATCCCGTTGTTGAATGTCAATGATTTTGGTGTCTGGAAATCTCGTATGATAAAGTATATGATCGATAACCGGTTTATTAAGGTCATAGAAGGTGGTCCTATCATTCCTTTAAAGGTCTCAACCACCTACCGACTGATTCCCTCCACACCGCTGACACAACATGCAGATCGTGACACTGAACAAGAAACTCATGTTCAAATTGAAGAAACTCTGGTTGAAAAACCTAGAGAGGAATGGACTGAAGATGACAAACTTTTAGCTGCCCTAGATGGAAAAGCGTGCCACATTATCCCTTGTGGATTGGATGACATGCAATACAAACTTATTGGCTTGTGCTCCATGGCTCAAGAATGCTGGAACAAACTCCTAGTATACTTTGAAGGAGATGAGCAGGTGAAGAACAATAGACTCTATGATTGCATTGCAGAGTTTGAAGCCTTCAAGAAATAATATGGTGGGTCACTCAGAAGCGCCTACGACAGATTGTCGCACCCCAGACCCGTGGTCCTACTTGGCCCCACGCTCGGGACACGTGTGGAATACGTCATAAAACATTTTTAGAATTTTTTTTGAAATATACTTTCATAAATTTTAACAAAATCCACACTCGAAGTTCAAAGACTTCCATTTAACTTTTAAACAAACTTTTTCACAAACGAAAGTACTTAGCCCGAAGGTTTACACACTCTTATAAAAATGTACAATTACCACACTTTAACAAAATAAGTGATACACGGATAAAGTCTCGGGTACACTACCCCAAAGGTTATACATTTATATAAGGTAACCTTTAAACCACACTTACTTTCCAAAATGGATTATCAACCCGACGTCCTCCCTTGTGAAGTGACCTATCCTCTGGACTCGCCTTTATCTAAAACAGTAAACAAATAAGGGGTGAGAATGAATCTCAGTAAGCTACTAAAATGCAACTACGTTACATGCTGAAATGATACTCGTAATTGAACAATGTCAATAAACATTCATTTTGCACATAACATGAGAGGCAAAGCCAACTCATCACACCACACATAAGGCGGAAATAAACACTCATAAGTGGATACTGAGCGAAGGTTCTCGAATCAAACATATAACCATCTGAGAGGTATCAACTGAGCAGCATCAAAGAGCTGAAGTGGGGATCCCGAAAACCAACCATAACCATAAGAACCAAAGTAACAACGGGGGGAAATATGACACAAAGTCATAACCCAAATGCTCACCCAAGGGAGCGATTCATCCCATCCAAGGCCAATCTGGACTGGGGAAAACAGAAAAGGAAACAGTGGAAAACCTTATAGTGAACTTGGCTCGTGTGCCACTATAATTCTCCCACTACCTGACTCAAGGTACCAATGGAAAACCTTATAGTGAACTTAACTTGTGCCACTATAATTCTCCCACTGCCTGACTCAACAACAAGTACCAGCTGGACTTTAAATACGAGCATAGTAATGAATACTTGCTTAAACAATAACCGGGGGCAATGATTCCAAAGTAGGGAACCAAGCCAAACACATCACAAAGATGAACCAATACAAGACACATCAAAATATGTTCAACAATACCCCATGTAACACTTATTCACATTCCATAACACATTTGTTCACAAAGGAACCAATTTCAAACACTAGGGTGTTCCTCAACAACCCTCTAGGTACTCTAGGATATCGCCTAAGACCTAGACCAAGATTGAACTCTAAATCACTTGGATCAAAACAACTCAAACTTTTAGCAGCCCTGGGCGGTCGCCCACACCAGACTGTGCGGCCGCCCAAAATGCCCTGTTCCAAGACAAAAACCTTCCAGATAAGTGTGCGGCCGCACGCCCTATTTGGGCGGCTGCCCAACACACCTGCCAGGCCCAAAACTTGCTAATTTTACTCCCTTCATTTCACCGTCCCAAAAGTATTAACACACTTATACTTCTTACATAAACCTTAGCCAAAAGAACCCAAGAAACACTATTATACTTTCCTTACCATTTCAAAACCAACTTTCCAAATACTCCCTTTGTCCCAAAATTACAAGTATCACAAAACTTATTAAAAACATAATTTCACAACACATATAGCACATATAACATATTTATGACCATTTTAACATTTAAAGGGGAATTAGTAACTTACCTATTCCGGGGAAAGTATAAATGAAATATATTTTGATCGGGTAGAAATGGCCTACTCAACGCCCTGAACATTTTAGTATAATTAGATTTTAAAACGGAGAAGTAATTAAAAAGATAGAAATTAAAATAAGATGAAACTTACCTTTACTTTCTTCTACTTGAACCAGAGAAATTTTAGAAAGTATAATGTTTTCTACGCAGAGAGTGAAAGCAAGGGATAAGAAGGATCTTGATATTTTAAAAGTTTCACTCAGGCCCCTCAACTTTCTAATTTAAACACTTAAACCCCTATACTTATAATTTCACAAAGGACCCTATAGTTTCAACTTAATCATTTAACTCCATTAACCATTATTACACCCAACCAAATAAATAACACAATTAATCAAATAATATGTGCAAGTCATAAAATTTGATGCAACACATAAAATGCACACCTAAATTCAAATTAAAATTCCCAAAAATATAAAATAAATTGGGACGGGTTTTGGGGTCGTTACAATCACTCCCCCTTAAAGAAAATTCGTCCCGAATTTTAGAGTTACTTACCAAACGAATCGAATAACCAGGGATATTTTCTTTCCATTTCCTCCCGAAGTTCCCAAGCAGATTCCTCCATATGATGATTTCTCCACACAAATCTAACAAGAGGAATACTTTTGTTTCTCAACTCTTGAACTTTGGTATCAATCACTCAAACTGATTGCTCTATATAAAACATATCGGGTTCTAGATCCTCTTGTATCTCTGATAACATATGAAATGGATCATACAAATTTTTACGAAGCACGGAGATATGAAACACATTATGAATTTTGTCGCGACCCCGGACCCCGCGGGCCCGAGACCGCGAGCTGGACGTCGACTTAAAACCAATACTCTAAAATGAAGAAGATAAAAATTCCATTTTGAACCAAAAGATTTTAACACAAGGTTTGGAAAATCCAAGTTTAACAACACCATAAAACAACTAGTGTAAGCTCCACAAGCTCACACCCAAGATACAAAATATTACAATTCTTAATGACGTCAATAATGGTAAAACTATCCCCAAAAGGTTATACATTTAAATAATGTAAACCGATCCATAACAACCTGCCCCAAAATCTCAATCCTCTCGACGTCCTCCTCGATCCGCGAATCCTAATCCTTTTCCTCCTGGGGGGGGTTAAGGAAAAACAAAGATGGAAATAAATGGGGTGAGATAAAATCTCAGTAAGTTACTAATGCAACTACATGACATGCTAATATGCAATGACGGATAGCAATTAACATAAGATTGATAGCAGCGGAATAATAAGTGACATGCTGTCAAACAGTAATATCCAATAATCAATCATATAAATAAACATATAACAACAAATGAGAGGCTCCCTATCGCCAACCATCGCATACCGGTTGGAAATAACGACCAGCTCAACATGCAACACATAAAGCTGAAATAAACACTCATAAGTGGATACATAGCCAAGGTTTCACCCAACTGAAAGAACCAAATAAAGGTCGCTGCGCAGCTTCAATAATCAACAATCAACATCTTCATAGCAGCATGAAAGCTTGAAGAGAAAATCCCGGTCAGAACCGACCAATCAATCAATCAACCCATCAAACCATCTTCATAGTAGCATAAAAGCTGAAGAGAATACCCCCGGTACCGGAATCAATGACCAAAAGAAGTGTCACAAAGGACGGGAGACATGCCACAAAGTCATGCTCCAAGTAAAGCTAAAGTGCACACAAAGGAGCTAGCTCTTCTCACATCCAAGGCCAATCTGGAGGAGGGTAATAATGGGGCAAAACAATGGTCAACAATCACAATGGACTTGGCTGTGCCATCATAATGTTTCGTATCGCCCAAACACACACAAAATACCAGCTGGACTTTCAAGTAAGGCTAAGTAATAAAATACTAGCACAATAAACAACCATTGATTCCAAAGTAGGGAATCATACCAATTAATCACCATAAAAGATGCAAACGATTACTCAAGAAGAGTTCAACAACAATAAACACAACGAGTTTCTCATAAAAGAGCACAACAACAATGATTATTAGAACCCGATAATTCCATAAAGAGGAACCATACCAAATACATTCCAAAGATGATACTCACAAGTTACACATAAAGAACACAACCCAAACAGTCTCTCACAAATAGTACAACGACTATAACCCAAAATTATCCCAAACGAATCCAAAATGTTACACTTGTTAGAACATGATCACGACCGGACTAAACCCTACACTTTGGTGTTCAATAACAACCCTCTAGGTACTATAGGACATCGCCTAAAACCCAGACCAAATCTTACTCAAAAATCAATTCGATTGGAACAACCACGAACACATCATAAGATGCCCAAACATATACTAAATGATCATCACAAAGATAAGTCAAGCCAACAATACCTCAATAAGATGTTCCAAAGTCTCAATTAACACTTAATTCATTTCAAACACAAACTTGATCACAAAGGACCCAATTCTATCTCTATAGTGTACTACAATGATCACTAAGGTCGACTAGAAGGACACCCAAGATTTAGATCAAAACGCATTCTTCAATCACACAAATTAACAAAATGTAAATTTTCAGAGGACTGTGCGGCCGCCCAAAAGGGTATGTGCGGTCGCCCAAAAAGGCCATCAAACACGACCAAAAGCTTTCAGAATGTTGTGCGGTCGCCCAGGCAATTTTGTGCGGCCGCCCAACCTTCTGGTTTGCCGGAAATCGGGAAGAAGAACTTGGGTTCTTCCATTTTTTTACCCAAAACACTTTTCCACCAAAATCCAACATTCCAACTAGTATACTAATGTACCAACACAACTAATAAGTCTAAAGAGACTCATACAACCACATTTAACAACCAAAATCAAGGATCAAACCCAACATTCAAGATTTCACCATTTTTTATCAAAACCCAAAATAAATTCCCAATAAATTCAAAACCCAACCAAACTTCAAATATAACACATCAAACATCATATAAACATGATATGAACATTTTAGCATCAAAATGGGGGAAAAGTAACTTACTTGGATTTTCTCAAAGTTGATGGATTTCAAATATTTTTGATCCTACGCGATCCTATCGACGATCTAAACACATTTTACGTTTTAAGAAATGAGAGAAGATGAGAGGAAGAAGGAGTAAATGAAGAGAGAAGGAAGAAGATGAAACTTACCCCTTTTTCTTCTAAGGGAGGAGAGAGAGAGAGGGACAAAAATGCTGGGAAGAGAAATGAGGAGAGTGAGGGAGAAGATGAGTAGGGAGGGAGTAGTTAAAATGATTTAAAGAACTTACACTTAGGCCCCCTCCTCATCACTACACACAAAACTTACACTCCCTACTTACAATTAAGACCCAACAATACTACACTAACCCAAATAAAATGCTAGGCATGAATTATTATGAAACATAAAATGCACACATAACTATTTAAATAAATAATAATTTAAATAAATAAATAAGCAAGTAATTAAATAATAATCACTTATTACTAATAAAATAGAGCCTATACTTCGGGTCGTGACATTCACTCCCCCTTAAAGAAAATTCGACCCGAATTTTAACGAGACTTACCCGAAAGACCAAATAGCTACGGATACGATAGTTCCGCCATTTCTCAAATTCCTCAATTATCCATTCTAAACCACCACGTAGTAACCTTAAATAATGTTCACGATACCACGACCTCTCGCACATAATTTCCTTCAATCATAACCTTCACTACTAATTAGAATCCACAATCAAAATTGGAGAATTCCAATTGCTCCCAATCATAGCTCTCGAGATATCCCAAGCTCACCTTATTCATAACCTAAATTACACTGCAAAGGTGTTTCCTTTCGTAAATCGCATACTTAGTAGTATTCCCCAGAAATTCAAAACATCACCATCCCGAGCCTAATTAGCTTTTAAAATATAAAAAGGCTAAAGAAATTTCTATTTCCACAATATTCATCGAAATGGCTATATCTCTATGGATTACCATTATAGTGTCTTCACTTTGAGTTAACACCTTAAATAAATAGTACCATACAAACCCCAAAATTTCTCGTACAAAGTGTCCACTTAAATCTATGTTATACTCTCATCCCTTCATTAATCTGGTCTTGAAGCCTAAACCATTCAATATACTCAATAGTCCGCAAAACGATCCAAATTTCATCTTCAAAAGATTTTCTCTAACTCCCATTTAAGTCGTAATCCGTGCTCATATACCCAAAGGAAATCAACGAACTCTAAATTCAATAGCTAACCCCAGTTAGTCTCTCACGCATACATTTATTGCCTTAATGATATTTAAGCTCAATGGCACTACCATCATAATAAACCAATTAGCTAGCAACGCTCCAACTGACCCAATACCAATTCATGATATTCCTTAATTATGCCCAAGTATTGATACTCAACTTTCTTCACACACCCTTGATCCAATTCGGTAACGCCACCAAGAAGGGATTTAGAATCATAGAACCACTATCTAACCAAAATTTCAAAATGCCCTTAACATAGATTGAGAAATTATTACTCTCCCAAAATGTACTTAGTCCCTTCTAATTTAACACGCTTACCACTATTAATGATCATAACTCCTACAACAACTCATCATCCATAAAAAATCGTACACCTCTCCATGCTAATCCATTCCGACACATTCACGGAGATGCACTAAAAGTGACCAAAATTTCCCCAAGAGATCCTCATTGAATCCTCAACTCCTATAACCCAACCGATATCATAAGGACATTGATCTAAATATTAGAACTACAACCTTGTACCACAACAACCCAATTTAACCCAAGCTCCTCCTCAAACACTAGGTACTATTCGGAAGAAAACGAAAATCTTACGAATGATATATACACCCAACAAACTGACCGAAACTAAATACTCGGATTTCAATTAAGAAAAGATAGGTATAACTCTACCCAAAGGAACGGTCTCAAACAGTTTTAAGAAATTAGGAATGGAGAATATAACCATCCCCTACAACAATAGATTAAAGCAATAGTAACATCAAAATCTTGTAATAGCAACATGGCAAATTTAGCAGGTAAGTTCTATCTACCTTTAAGCACAACATGAGCACATAAGACTCTATCAGATATCCTACACTCCTCCATAGGAGTAGACACTGACAACACATAAGGCAAAGACTTAAGAGAAATAAATGCAACTAAATGCACACAAACATGAGAATGCGATGATCCTAAAATGCACACGCTCGCTCTCTCGACACAAAATTAATACCTCCTGAAACTGATGAATCACCCGTTGAGTGCTGGTTGATCGCAAATATCCTACCCTGAACTTTTAGGGTTTCCCAAAGCATCCCTCTTCTGACACTGTGGTATTCCAGTTCCTGTCCCCGATGACTGAACTCTAAACCTCGGACAATTTTTAACGAAGTGTCCCAACTGACCACACTTCACACATTTTCCTTGCTTCTTCCAACACTTGTCTTCTGAGTGTCCTATCCTCTGACAGAAGCTGCAGACTTTCCCATTTCGTGTCCCTTTATAAGAACCTTGATTTCCTACTGTTGGTTGCCCTTGAATTTGCCTTCTGAATCGAATTTGCACTCCAGAATCACCTCTGTTATCCGAACGTTGCTGTTGTGACTTACTCTGCCCTCCTTGCTTACCCGGGTTAACCATCTCAGTCTTCCTTTTGTGTTCCCCAATATCCTGCTCAATCAAGTAGGCTCGATCCACCGCATCCTGAAAAGGTTGAATTCTTTGGGCTAAAAGTTGAGTCCTAATAGCTGTCTTCAAACCCCTGATCAATCTCATCGCTTTCTGCTCCTCGGTCCGCACAAGGTAGTCACAACGCCTGGCTAATTCTGTGAACTTAGCTGAGTACTGTGCTACTGACATCATGCCTTGCTCCAAGCTGAGGAACTCGATCTCTTTCCGGTTTTGATTCACTAGAGAGATAAAATGATCATTGAATTTCCTCACGAACCACTCCCAAGGATATGGTACAAGAGTCGCATCCCAACTAGTCTTCAGTGCCTTCCACCAATGTTCCGCAGCCCCCACGAGCTTATAAGCTGCAAACAGAACCCTATCCTCATCAGTGCAACCAAAGACATCGTAGATTTTCTCCATCGATTCTATCCATAGCTCGGCTTTCTTCACATCCGGCTCACCGTCGTACTCACTTGGTTTCAACTTTAAGAACTGCTCCAACCCATATCGCGGAGGTGCTACATGTTCCTCTCTCGGTCCTTGGTCACGAATTGATTTCACGGCCTCCTCAAACCTGCCCTGAAACACTGTACGGTTTTCATCCCTTAGACCATTAAGATTCTGAGTCCCACTGATGTCTTCACTCGCTCTTCTAGCCATTGAGAACAATTACCTGCATCAAACATCAACCGTTACACACTCCGAACACAACTACCCTCCTAGGTCATACTAGTCCACCTAGACTTATACTTAGAGCCAAACCATGACTCTGATACCAACTGTCGCGACCCCGGACCCCGCGGGCCCGAGACCGCGAGCTGGACGTCGACTTAAAACCAATACTCTAAAATGAAGAAGATAAAAATTCCATTTTGAACCAAAAGATTTTAACACAAGGTTTGGAAAATCCAAGTTTAACAACACCATAAAACAACTAGTGTAAGCTCCACAAGCTCACACCCAAGATACAAAATATTACAATTCTTAATGACGTCAATAATGGTAAAACTATCCCCAAAAGGTTATACATTTAAATAATGTAAACCGATCCATAACAACCTGCCCCAAAATCTCAATCCTCTCGACGTCCTCCTCGATCCGCGAATCCTAATCTTTTTCCTCCTGGGGGGGGGTTAAGGAAAAACAAAGATGGAAATAAACGGGGTGAGATAAAATCTCAGTAAGTTACTAATGCAACTACATGACATGCTAATATGCAATGACCGATAGCAATTAACATAAGATTGATAGCAGCGGAATAATAAGTGACATGCTGTCAAAGAGTAATATCCAATAATCAATCATATAAATAAACATATAACAGCAAATGAGAGGCTCCCTATCGCCAACCGTCCCATACCGGTTGGAAATAACGACCAGCTCAACATGCAACACATAAAGCTGAAATAAACACTCATAAGTGGATACATAGCCAAGGTTTCACCCAACTGAAAGAACCAAATAAAGGTCGCTGCGCAGCTTCAATAATCAACAATCAACATCTTCATAGCAGCATGAAAGCTTGAAGAGAAAATCCCGGTCAGAACCGACCAATCAATCAATCAACCCATCAAACCATCTTCATAGTAGCATAAAAGCTGAAGAGAATACCCCCGGTACCGGAATCAATGACCAAAAGAAGTGTCACAAAGGACGGGAGACATGCCACAAAGTCATGCTCCAAGTAAAGCTAAAGTGCACACAAAGGAGCTAGCTCTTCTCACATCCAAGGCCAATCTGGAGGAGGGTAATAATGGGGCAAAACAATGGTCAACAATCACAATGGACTTGGCTGTGCCATCATAATGTTTCGTATCGCCCAAACACACACAAAATACCAGCTGGACTTTCAAGTAAGGCTAAGTAATAAAATACTAGCACAATAAACAACCATTGATTCCAAAGTAGGGAATCATACCAATTAATCACCATAAAAGATGCAAACGATTACTCAAGAAGAGTTCAACAACAATAAACACAACGAGTTTCTCATAAAAGAGCACAACAACAATGATTATTAGAACCCGATAATTCCATAAAGAGGAACCATACCAAATACATTCCAAAGATGATACTCACAAGTTACACATAAAGAACACAACCCAAACAGTCTCTCACAAATAGTACAACAACTATAACCCAAAATTATCCCAAACGAATCCAAAATGTTACACTTGTTAGAACATGATCACGACCGGACTAAACCCTACACTTTGGTGTTCAATAACAACCCTCTAGGTACTATAGGACATCGCCTAAAACCCAGACCAAATCTTACTCGAAAATCAATTCGATTGGAACAACCACGAACACATCATAAGATGCCCAAACATATACTAAATGATCATCACAAAGATAAGTCAAGCCAACAATACCTCAATAAGATGTTCCAAAGTCTCAATTAACACTTAATTCATTTCAAACACAAACTTGATCACAAAGGACCCAATTCTATCTCTAGAGTGTACTACAATGATCACTAAGGTCGACTAGAAGGACACCCAAGATTTAGATCAAAACGCATTCTTCAATCACACAAATTAACAAAAATGTAAATTTTCAGAGGACTGTGCGGCCGCCCAAAAGGGTATGTGTGGTCGCCCAAAAAGGCCATCAAACACGACCAAAAGCTTTCAGAATGTTGTGCGGTCGCCCAGGCAATTTTGTGCGGCCGCCCAACCTTCTGGTTTGCCGGAAATCGGGAAGAAGAACTTGGGTTCTTCCATTTTTTTACCCAAAACACTTTTCCACCAAAATCCAACATTCCAACTAGTATACTAATGTACCAACACAACTAATAAGTCTAAAGAGACTCATACAACCACATTTAACAACCAAAATCAAGGATCAAACCCAACATTCAAGATTTCACCATTTTTGATCAAAACCCAAAATAAATTCCCAATAAATTCAAAACCCAACCAAACTTCAAATATAACACATCAAACATCATATAAACATGATATGAACATTTTAGCATCAAAATGGGGGAAAAGTAACTTACTTGGATTTTTTCAAAGTTGATGGATTTCAAATATTTTTGATCCTACGCGATCCTATCGACGATCTAAACACATTTCACCTTTTAAGAAATGAGAGAAGATGAGAGGAAGAAGGAGTAAATGAAGAGAGAAGGAAGAAGATGAAACTTACCCCTTTTTCTTCTAAGGGAGGAGAGAGAGAGAGGGAGAAAAATGCTGGGAAGAGAAATGAGGAGAGTGAGGGAGAAGATGAGTAGGGAGGGAGTAGTTAAAATGATTTAAAGAACTTACACTTAGGCCCCCTCCTCATCACTACACACAAAACTTACACTCCCTACTTACAATTAAGACCCAACAATACTACACTAACCCAAATAAAATGCTAGGCATGAATTATTATGAAACATAAAATGCACACATAACTATTTAAATAAATAATAATTTAAATAAATAAATAAGCAAGTAATTAAATAATAATCACTTATTACTAATAAAATAGAGCCTATACTTCGGGTCGTGACAAATTTACCCAAAGAAGATGGCAACGCAAAATAATACGCAAGATTGCCAACTTTTTCTATAATTTCAAAAGGCCCATTATGACTTTTCCATCGAATAGCCAATCTCAATAGGTAGAAAATGAGCGGATTTTGACAATCTATCCACGATTACCCAAACTGCATCATGCTTTCTTCAAGTACGAGGCAATCCTGTTACAAAATCCATCACAATATGTTCCCATTTCCACTCAAGTATCTTTAGAGGTTGAAGTAAACCGGCAGGTCTTTGATGTTTAGCTTTAATCTGTTGATAAGTCAAACACTTTGATACATAATCCGCTACTTCCCGCTTCATATTATTCCACTTAAATATTGTTTCAAATTTTGATACATCTTGGTACTCTCGGGAGGAATACTATACTTGAAGTCGTGACCCTCATCAAGAACTTGGCGTTTAATTCCATCAATATCTGGTACACATAGCTGCCCTCTATAAGTTAATACTCCTTCAGGACTATGAGAGAAATCTTCAATTTTTCTATCCTTGATTTTATCCACTAATTTTCTCAACTCGGGGTCATCCTTCTAAGCATCTTTTATCTGTTGAATTAAAGTTGGCAATACTCTATTATTCTCAAACATAACTCCATGTCTCAATTCATAAGAACACCAATCTCAAGCATCTTCCATTCTCGGACCATCCTCGAAACCATGTAAGATTTCTGACTAATAGTATCTACGACTACGCTATCGGTTGCAACTCTTTCTGGGAGAAAAGATATCTCAACTCTTATGATTTGTAAAAATCTCAAAATTTGTTCCATAAAGATAATGTTTCCACTTATGTAACGCAAAACAATCGCAACAAGTTCCATGTCATGGGTCGGATAGTTCTGTTCACAAGAAGTTAACTTCCTCGAAGCATCACTGTAACTAACCAAATCATCATTCCCATTACGTAACGCAAGAATAGGTGCGGTGGTCAACTTCTTCTTTAATTCTTCAAAACTGACTTGATATTTTTCATCCCACATATATGGTACATTCTTTTAAGTCCACTAAGTGAATGGTGTAACAATCTTGGAAAACCCCTCAATAAATCTTCGATAATACTCCCCTAAACCCAGAAAATTTCGCAAATATCTGCTTCCCTCGGAGCCCAGACAAAACCATTCGTAAATATTGTTCATGTTCCTCTCGAGATTTAGAATAAACAAGGATATTACCGTTAAAAACAACCACAAGGGTATCAAGATAAGGTTTGAAAATCCCGATTCATCATATCCATAAGAACAACGGGAGCATTATAACCCGAAAGGCATGATAAGAAGCTCATAGTGACCATATCTACTACCAAAAGTAGTCTTAGAGATGTCTCCAGAATGAATCTGCAACTAATGATAACCACTCCTCAATATCAAACTTCGAAAAGACAACAGACCCTTGAAGTTGATCAACTAAATCATCAATATCAGGAAAAGGAGATATTTATTCTTTAAAGTCATCTGATTCAACTTTCTATAGTCAATGCATAGTCCCGAAAACCCATCCTTCTTCTTTACAAACAACACAAAAGATCCGTTCGGTGATACACTGGGTCGGATAAAACCACTATCAAGTAACTTTTGCAATTGAACTTTCCACTTTTTCAATTCAGATGGAGCCATTCTGTAAGGTACCTCAAATATCAGGGTAGTACCTGGAAGTAAATCAATACAGAACTCGATTTCTCTATCGGGAGGCATAGAATACTCAGTAGAGAACACATAAGGAAAATCTTTAACAATATGCACATCCTCTATTTCAAGCAACCATTTTTGTAGTATCGAGAACACTAGCCAAGAATCCCACACAACCATGGTGTAACAATTTCCTAGATTTCACATAAGAAATAATATGAATCCCCCTACCCAAAGGAGCAGCCTCAAAAATAAATTCAGGCACATCAGGAGTAGAAAATGTGACAACCCTTTTATAATAATCAACTGAAGCATGATAATTATTTAACCAACCCATTCCAAAGATAATATCAAAATCTTGTAATGGCAAAACAATTAAATCAGCAAGTAAAATATGCTCCCAAATATGTACATCACAAGTATGCAACACTCTATCAGTTGCCAAACACTTCCCCATAGGAGTGGACACCTCTAACACATAAGGTAGAGACTCAGGAGACAAATGTAACTGAGGTGCAAAAATGCACAGACACATATAAATGCAATGAGCCGGGGTCTATAAGTGCACGTGCCCTCAAACTAGACATAAAAATTATACCTCCTATTACGACAGAAGAATCTGAAACCTGCTGTTGATTAATAACAAAAACATGACCCTGCACTTTAGGCTTTCCCAAAGCATCCCTCTGAAAATGATCAAACTGACCACAATTCAAGCACTTACCCAACTTCTTCTACTTTGATTTCCTGAAGTGTTACCTTGATTGTTGGCAATTAATTGCTCTTGAGGTTGTCCTTTGTTTTGTAATGATGTTCCCTGACCTCCTCGATTGTCACCTTACTGTGGTTGAGGTTTTCCTTGCCTTCCCGCACCTGATAGTTCAACTTTCCTCTTATATTCTTCAATATGGTACTCCACTTGATAAACTCTATCAACTGCATCTTGAAAATCCTGTAACTTGTGAAATACTAGTTGAGTTCGGATCACAGTTCTCAATCCTCACACAAATCGCATTACCTTCCTCTCCTCAGTTGCAACTAGATGAGTATAGTACCTGGATAACTCTGTGAATTTAGATATATACTGAGCCACGGACATAACATTTTGCTCTAAGTTGAGAAACTCTATTTCTTTCCTGTCTTGATCCACCCGGGAAATAAAATGTTCCTTGAACTTCTTTTAGTAAATTCTCCCAAGTATATGGTACATGAGTCTCATCCCAACAAGTTTTCAAAGCCTTCCACCAGTACTCAGTAGCTCCACTCAGTTTTTAAGTAGCAAACCTGACTTGATCTTTATCAAAACATCTCAGAACATCAAAGATCTTTTCCATCGATTCAGTCCACCTTTCCACTTTAGCTACATCAGGTTCTCTATCATAGCCTACTGGTTTCATCTTTAAAAAACTGTTCTAACCCATATCTCAGAGGTACTTGATCTTATCCTTGTCTTTAATCATTAAGAATTTTCATGGCTGCTTCAAACATTTCCTTGCCTTGAAGGTCCTGACTGATCTCTTTCTGTCCCAACCATTTTCAATAAGTACCTGCATAAGACTCTCAATGTTACTCACCCTATACACAACTACCCTCCTAGGTCACTTAGTCATTCTAGACCATCTACAACCTAGCTCTGATACCAACTGTCGCGCCCCAGACCCGTGGTCCTACTTGGCCCCACGCTCGGGACATGAGTGGAAGACGTCATAAAACACTTTTAGAAAAATTTTCGAAATATACTTTCATAAAGTTTAACAAAATCCACACTCGAAGTTCAAAGACTTCCATTTAAATTTCAAAAAAACTTTTTCACAAACGAAAGTACTTAGCCCGAAGGTTTACACACTCTTATGCAAATGTACAATTACCACACTTTAACAAAATAAGTGATACACGGATAAAGTCTCGGGTACACTACCCCAAAGATTATACATTTATATAATGTAACCTTTAAACCACACCTATTTTCCAAAATGGATTATCAACCCGACGTCCTCCCTTGTGAAGTGACCTATCCCCTGGACTCGCCTTTATCTAAAACAGTAAATAAATAAGGGGTAAGAATGAATCTCAGTAAGGTACTAAAATGCAACTACGTTACATGCTGAAATGATACTCGTAATTGAACAATGTCAATAAACATTCATTTAGCACATAACATGAGAGGCAAAGCCAACTCATCACACCACACATAAGGCGGAAATAAACACTCATAAGTGGATACTGAGCGAAGGTTCTCGAATCAAACATATAAGCATCTGAGAGGTATCAACTGAACAGCATCAAAGAGCTGAAGCCGGGATCCCGAAAACCAACCATAACCATAAGAACCAAAGTAACAACGGGGGGAAATATGACACAAAGTCATAACCCAAATGCTCACCCAAGGGAGCGATTCATCCCATCCAAGGCCAATCTGGACTGGGGAAAACAAAAAAGGCAACAGTGGAAAACCTTATAGTGAACTTGGCTCGTGTGCCACTATAATTCTCCCACTACCTGACTCAAGGTACCAATGGAAAACCTTATAGTGAACTTAACTTGTGCCACTATAATTCTCCCACTGCCTGACTCAACAACAAGTACAAGCTGGACTTTAAACATGAGCATAGTAATGAATAGTTGCTTAAACAACAACCGGGGGCAATGATTCCAAAGTAGGGAACCAAGCCAAACACATCACAAAGATGAACCAATCCAAACCACATCAAAAGATGTTCAACAATACCCCATGTAACACTTATTCACATTCCATAACACATTTGTTCACAAAGGAACCAATTTCAAACACTAGGGTGTTCCACAACAACCCTCTAGGTACTCTAGGATATCGCCTAAGACCTAGACCAAGATTGAACTCTAAATCACTTGGATCAAAACAACTCAAACTTTTAGCAGCCCTGGGCGGTTGCCCACACCAGACTGTGCGGCCGTCCAAAATGCCCTGTTCCAAGACAAAAACCTTCCAGATAAGTGTGCGGCCACACGCCCTATTTGGGCGGCCGCCCAACACACCCGCCAGGCCCAAAACTTGCTAATTTTTCTCCCTTCGTTTCACCGTCCCAAAAGTATTAACACACTTATACTTCTTACATAAACCTTAGCCAAAAGAACCCAAGAAACACTCTTATACTTTCCTTACCATTTCAAAACCAATTTTCCAAATACTCCCTTTGTCCCAAAATTACAAGTATCACAAAACTTATTCAAAACATAATTTCACAACACATATAGCACATATAACATATTTATGACCATTTTAACATTTAAAGGGGAATTAGTAACTTACCTATTCCGGGGAAAGTATAAATGAAATATATTTGGTCAGGTAGAAATGGTCTACTCAACGCCCTGAACATTTTAGTATAATTAGATTTTAAAACGGAGAAGTAATTAAAAAGATAGAAATTAAAATAGGATGAAACTTACCTTTACTTTCTTCTACTTGAACCAGAGAAATTTTAGAAAGTATAATGTTTTCTACGCAGAGAGTGAAAGCAAGGGATAAGAAGGATATTGATATTTTAAAAGTGTCACTCAGGCCCCTCAACTTTCTAATTTAAACAATTAAGCCCCTATACTTATAATTTCACAAAGGACCCTATAGTTTCAACTTAATCATTTAACTCCCTTAACCATTATTACACCCAACCAAATAAATAACACAATTAATCAAACAATATGTGCAAGTCATAAAATGTGATGCAACACATAAAATGCACACCTAAATTCAAATTAAAATTCCCAAAAATATAAAATAAATTGGGACAGGTTTTGGGGTCGTTACACAGATTCTGCGAGGTAAGTAATTTATGTGCTTCATTAGGTAAGGAGTATACCATGAAAGACCTGAATATTCATTTTGTAAGTTCTTTGGGAAATGAGTATCATACCAAGGTCACTGCTGTTAGAGAAGTGAGAGACTTAAATAAGACTTCTATTCAGAATCTTGTGTCTAGTCTGTTTCTGTATGAGAGAGAACTGCAAAAACATAACGTTGTCGATAAAAATTTCAAAAACTTGTCTCTATCAGCTCAGTCTCAGGGATCCTTCCCTTCAAACAAATTCCCTCCTGTAGATCCCCATCAAACACCATGCAGTTCCAAAACCTCATAAATAACCTCAAAACAACCGATGGAAGAAGACGAGTTTGCCGCCTTCGCCAGAAACTACAAAAGGTTTAAAGACTTCAAAAGGATGCAGAAAGGAAATTATCAGCAACAAAAGTCCTTCACACCACCATTTAAAAAACCAGCAAGCTATAACAAACCCTCTACAAGTGCTACTGATGGAAAGAACAACAAAGGTGACCTTGTCTGCTTCAACTGCAGAAAACCTGGTCATTTTGCTTCAAAATGTCCTCAAACAAAATATGAGTATGCGAGGAAGTCAGTAAACAAGAGACATCCTAAGTCTCGAAGCTTTGTTGCTGATAAAAGCACAGAAAAGGCCTTGCCGGTTTGGTGTGAAACTGACTCAGACGAAGATGCTGATGAAGATGAAGATGCTAATGTATGCTTTGTTGCCCTAGACATGGAAGATTCCGATATCTCTTCATTGCCGACTCCAATCTACCTAGATCCATCACCTCCAAGTACTCCAGTCAAAGAGAAACTGCTGGAAGACCTCAACCACACTTCAAAGAAATAAGTGTCAAAGTTGAAAACCCAAAAGGATACAAGGTTCTTCAAGTGGGAACCTTACTTTATGGCCAGTGCAATTCTTCTCACTTCCATGCCATCAAACCTAAATCTCTACCGATGACAAGAAAGTTTTCATTCACTAAACTTCCTAGCATTGCCAAAAGCCTATTGTAGACACCTCGACTTGGACCTCTCACCCCGATTGCATACATAGTATTTTTATTTTACTTATTTTTGTTAATTTCTGTTACTTCGGTTAAGTTCCTAACTGATTCCGTTAGTTTTGGACTAAACTGCATAACAAAATTAACTTTAGAGTTATTTCTGTCGTTCTATCTTTTCCACCCGCGGGCGCCTCCAGCACTGCTTGTGGGTTGCGCGCGCGTCTCGCCCCTAAAGCCGGACTCGTGCGCTTCCCATTTTGACTGTTACGGATTGCAGCCTTTTCCCTCCATTTTTAGAGTCAAAAACAACCTTTTCATCACATGTTTTATTCTAGCATTAAACCCTTTTATTCTATAACTCCCAATCGCATATTCTTAACCATTTCTTAAAAATAAAATATTTCTTTTATTTATTATTTGATTTTCTTTATTTTCTTATTGGTTGAAAAGCCATCTTTTCCTCTCTTTTTCACCTATATAAACCCTCTCATTTTACCTTAGTAAAGGGACATGAAATTTCTTCACAAAGCACTATACACAGTTCTCTCAAGAATTCTCTTTACAAGAATTCTCCCAACAACAACTCAAGCATCAAAACTCTTTTCAAGTCAAAGTTTGAAGTCCTCTTTCTTAAGGTACAACTTTACTTCTTCTTCTTCTTATTTTATACTCCCTCCATCCCAGCTTACTTGACACCTTTTGATTAAAACTGGTCAACTTAGGGTTGTTTTGACCAACACTTTATAGAAATATTTATGTTCCAAAAAAAATTTAAAAATTGTTATTGAGAGGATTTTTAATGGTGATCATTTCACATTTTTTTAATTTTTATTCCGATCATAAATATTTCTGTAAAGTGTTGGTCAAACCGACCTTAAGTTGACCAGTTTTGGTCAAAAGGTGTCAAGTGAGCTGGGACAGAGGGAGTATATGTATTTTTAATGTATGCAATCCCCATCAATGGGACATGACCAAATAATCACTTTATTACATTAAAGTTGGTTAAGGTTATCTCCCTACATTCTAAACTACTAGTTTAATTTACTCTTTTTCTCTTAATGTATTCTTTAGCATAAAACCAATAAAACAATTCCCTTTTATTTCCCCTTTCTTTACATTATAATTGTTAGCACTATTAATAAATTGAAGGACTTTTTAGCATAAGAACACCTTTAGTAGCAAGACCCGCGTAAGCGGGGCGGAGTGGGTGTTTGTAGATACCCCGATCTCGCACCCCTTATCAAACCCCTTTTATTGGTCTAAACCCTAAACTTGACCTAAGCCCTCGATTTGGCTATGCGGGAGTGCCGTAATCCTTATCTGTGCATCAAATGGATTAACGGACTTTAAATTCATGATCAGAGCGAAAGAACGAGTGAACAGGCATGTACTTCAATTTTTGAGTGGCGGGACCCGAAAGTGGGGCCCGCACCTTTAGAACTGCTCGTAATTATCCATTATGTGCACTTAAAAATGTATAATTGTCATCCCTTGCTCATTAACATTTTTCAGATAGACGTACATGACCACAAGATTATTTCAAGCAACTTTCATGTTGGGACCGCGGACAACCGGGACACCGTTGTGCGCACACTCGGACAAAACTTGGACTGTTCCGGAACCAATACCGGAGCAAAAATTGTGATCATTCACGCCTAAAAGAGTCAGACAAGTGGCCCAATTTGGCTGGCCACAATAATAAGGAAGGAGCCAATCAGAATGCGACTAGTGGCACTTTGGGAAAAAGGGACGGAGGCATGAGCCGTATGGCTGGTTTGGGAGGTTCAGACAGCAGTTTGTTCTTCAGCAACTTGGCCACAAAAGTCATGATTTTGATCATTCCAAGCTGCATTTGAGGCCGGTAGCCACCCCCTAAACTGACTCCTAAGCCTAGCAAGGGTGGCCTAAGGTCATTTCCCACCTCCCTCCTCCATATACTCACCTCCCTCATCCATTTTATCATAGATGATACACACCACACTCTTGCTCTCTCTAAGAAACAAAAAGATCTCTCAAACCTCAGTCCATAAACCACCACAACACCACCATATCACCAACATAATCCCATCCTAAACACCACACAAAGCAAAGCAAACAACCCACTCAAACACTCTCTCAATCTAAGGCAAACACCTTAAGAAAGCAACAAAAAAGTCTTCCCTTGGAAGCAAAGGAAGCACATCTAGGTAATCTTTTGTTCTTGTAAAGTTCATCCATGTAAAATGTAGGTCCTTATGTGATTTGGAAAAGGGTCTAGCCACTTGTTAGGCTAGACCCCCATTTGATGTCCAAAAGATGTAATGTTGATACTCTTGTTGTTCTTCTCTCTAAATGATGATATACCATGATTAAATGCTCAAATGGCTACTGTGTTGTGTTTTTCGTATGTATATCTATGTATGTCCAAAGTTTCATGTTCATACCATCTCATTTGATTGAGTTTTCATGGGTGTTGTCATCCCCTTTGTAAATGTTCAGCAGACTGTCCATCTGCATCTTTCTGTCTTGTTGCTTTGTTTATGCATAGCAAACGTGGTTTTTGGTTTTATACCTCAAAAGGTACTTTGTTCTAGATAAACAAAGAAATGAGCATGTAAATATCTTATTTTTACCCTGAGTGGAAGAGGTTCTTTCCATTTTTTGTTTCAACTCTCTGTTCTTAGATTAGCATACTTCCTGTTCTGACATGAAAATGTCAGAGGTGTTTTGTGTGACTTAAACTTGCTCAATGGCATTGAAACTTTCCAGATATAAACTTTGATATGTTAGTAATAACTTTTATGTGTTTCCCATGATTTACCCATTTTCATGATGCACAAAGTGGATCTTTTGTGGAAGTATGAATATCTGTCAGATTAGGCTGTTGAAAGTATGATCTTGCATGCCTTATTTGGACACCATAACATGCTCCTAAAATCAGAGGAAAATTCATGCTTGATACTTGATGTGTTAGGGACCTTTAATAACGTTCACTTTCCATATTGTGCAAGCATAAGAGCAGGTACACAAGGAAGGAAGGGACAGCAATCCCTAAAATCTTTGGGGACGGAGTTTGGACATTCTTTTTTATGGGATTTGTTTCCCTTTTTGTTCACCATTGTAAATATTAATCCCCCACCCCTTTTGTGATCTCCTTTACTGGATATGAATGCTAAACCATTTCCAAAACCAAGTGAGAGTCCACCAAAACCGACTCTCATTTGTGAATTAAAGCAAACATTCCTAGAATAGGAAGACTCCCATGTATATAAATCACCATTTTGGTTAGGGAATAAAAGCAAGGCATAAAAGGCATAAAATGAATTTAAGTGGCATGCATACTAGAGACCATCACGGGCGAGGAGAGTGCCTAACCCCTTCTCTTCTCGTAACTTAGCCCCCGAACCCACTTTCTCTGAACAAAAGGTTTTATCTTCGTTTTTCCTAAAATAAAATGAGGTGGCGACTCTTGACTGTTTTGATTCCATCGAGAGGAAACCATTGTGTGGGAACCGAGCACATTTCCAAAAGCGCATTAGCACGAAACGGACCCGAATCGCCGCGGGACGATCATTTCGCGGATTCCGGCTTTCGAGCGCGGGCTCTCACAGTGGCGTCTCCGCTGGGGACTTCTTAAGTGGGCTAGACTCTAATCTTTGTGTGTGCCATGCTTTACTTGCCTTTCTTGGGTTGTATATATATTTATGCCCTAACCTTTGTTTTGTAAGGACATTCTTTTTCCTTCACCCTCTTATTTGTATATATATGCATGAGTGGTGGGTGATTCCCTTAAAAAAGAAAAAAGAAAGTGGATAAAATAAAAAAGGAAAAGAAAAGGATTTTTTTTTCTTGTTTTCTTTACTTGCTTTCAAAATCATTTTTTTTGAACTCATAGAAACCTCACACACATGCACGTTTTTGAAAATAACGTCTCGTAGAATCGTACAAACCCGAGAAGGTAACCCGAGGGTATAAGGGAGCTCATTGGACTTCCCTATAGGGCCCGCGGTGTACATTCTCACCCCAAAGCGCGCCTATTAGTCGTTGCGATGGGTGTAAGCCAATCTTCCCCGTTACCAAGCCACGATGTCCATGTTTTCAAAAAATGACACGTCCCAGACTTCATGCCGGTTCTTGTCTAGCAATTTCACCTCAATCCTATGCATTTCCCAAAGGGTCATAAACAACCTACATTGTGGAAATTCATTGAAATGCTCGGATTGACTTTAAATTGTCAAGACCCTCCCTTAGACCGTAACCGAATGGTGGATCCCCGAAAGAGTATAGGCCCTTCGCTAGGGGCTTGGACGGCCAATAGTACAGGTGCAAAACTTTGGTCCTATACTTTGGAGACGGTATCCACTATTCCAAGATTTCATGTGAAAATGTGTCAAAATAAAGCAAGTGCTTATCCAAGATTTCATGGAAATTTCCTCTATTTCCGCTTACTCCTTGGTTGCCAATATTTTAAATAATGATTTAACAAATGAAAATTTAATAACAAATGAAGTTAATCATGAATATTTAAAAGACATAAACCAAGATGAAAAAGATTATTTAATAAGTTAAGCAGGTTAGCAAAACAGCGTGGGGAACGAAAGTTAGAGGCCTGCGGGGAAGATTTGTCCACTGTCAATCTGGGGCTGAACGGGGAAATCAAAGAAATGAAAATTGGAAGCTGTATGCAAGGGGCTGACACGGAACAGTTGACCAGTTTGCTCAAAGAATTTGTTGATGTGTTTGCTTGGACGTATGAAGATATGCCTGGGCTAGATTCGATAATTGTGGAGCACCGAATTCCCACCTTTCCCGACGCCAAGCCGGTCAAACAGAAACTATGCAGAATCAAGCCGCAGTGGGCCCTCCAGGTTAAAGAAGAGATCGAGAGGTTGCTGCAAGTGGGTTTTATCCGAGTTGTGGAATATCCCCAATGGTTGTCCAACATGGTCACAGTCGAGAAAGCAAACGGGAAAGTCCGGATATGTGTTGACTTCAGAGACCTCAACAAAGCTTGACCGAAAGATGATTTCCCGTTACCAAATATTGATATTCTGGTTGACTCAGTCGCAATGCACAAAGTGAAGTCATTTGTTGACAGAATGGCGGGTTACAATCAAATTAAAATGGCGGTGGAAGATCAAGAGAAAACCTCCTTAATTACCCCGTAGGGGACATTCTGTTACACTGTGATGCCTTTCGGTCTTAAAAATGCCGGAACAACTTATCAAAGAGGTGCTACAACTCTTTTCCATGACATGATCCACAAAGAACTTGAAATATACGTGGATGACATGATTGTGCACTCAGTTGAAGAAGACGCTCAGCATTTGGTTGACCTCAGAAAATTCTTTGAAAGGTTGCGGAAGTATCACATGAAGTTGAATCCTGCTAAATGCACATTTGGTACCATCCGAGGTAAGGTCCTGGGTTTCCTGGTAACAGAAAGAGGGATTGAAATCGACCCCGACAAAGTAAAGGCCATCACAAAAATGCCTCAACCTCGAACTCAAAAGGAGGTAAAGGGTTTCTTGGTAAGAATTCAATATATCAGCAGATTCATACGGCAGCTAACCACGATGTGTGAGCCGCTCTTCAAGATCCTAAAAAAGGACACCAATCGACCCTGGGATGAAGAATGCCAGATTGCTTTTGAAAAGGTCAAAGAATACCTGACAAGCCCACCGGTCTTGGCCCCACCTCATTCGCACAAACCTCTGCGGTTGTACCTAACCGTCACTGACACTGCAGTAGGAGCAATGCTTGCACAAGAAAAGGAAGACTCCTGGGTTGAAAATGCAATCTATTTTGTTAGTAGAAAGCTGCAAGGGAGTGAATTGAACTACTCAGCATTAGAAAAGGCTTGCACCGGTTTGGTTTGGGTCTCGCAGCGGTTAAAGATCTATCTGCAATCCTTGCCCGTTCAGATCATATCCCAAATGGATCCAGTAAATTACATCCTCGAAAGGCAAACCATGTCCAATCGAGTAGCCAAATGGGCTTTTCTCTTAAGCGAATTTGATATGACTTACGCAATGCCTAAGTCCATTAAAGGAAGGGTGATAGCGGACTAACTTGCAGATTTGGCCCTTGATCTCGAGCCCGAGCCAGAAGCATAGTTTCCTGATGAAGGAATCTACACTGTTGATTGTTCAGAAAACAAGTGGCAACTCTTCTTTGATGGGGCTGCCAACAAAAGAGGTTTCGGAATTGGAATTTTTCTCATTGATCCAAGCGATGCACACACGCCCATTGCTATCCGGTTAGACTTTGACTGTTCGAATAACACAGCGGAGTATGAAGCTTGCATGGCTGGCCTTGAAGAGGCGTTAAATAGAGGGGTCAAAGAAATTGAAGTGTTCGGGGACTCCGCCCTAATCATCAATCAGATTGAAGGAAAGTGGAGGATCCAAGATTCGAGACTATAACAATATCATATTCAACTGGTAGCGCTTACAGAAGGTTTCTCGAATATCTCATTTCATTACCTCCCGAGGGACCGAAACAGATTCGCAGATGCATTGGCTACCCTAGCCTCCATCATGGAATTCCCTGCTGATGTCACGATAAAGCCATTCGTGGTTAGTAAGAGATCAATCCCAGCCTACTGCCTGGCCATTAAATTGGAAAATAAGGAAAATGAAGAGCCATGGTACACAGACGTGTGTAATGTGCTCAAAGACAGGATCTACCCTCCAGAAAAGGATAAACGGGCAAGAATTACAATGCGAAGATGGGCCTCCCAATTTGTGATCTCCGGAGATCGATTGTACAAAAGATATCATAACGGACCAAATTTGCTCTGTGTAGACAAGTCTGAAGCAACTAGAATCATGGAAGAGATCCATGGGGGACTGTGCGGACCCCACATGAATGGGAACATGCTCGCTAAGAAGATAGTGAGGTAAGGGTATTACTAGACTACAATGGAAAAGGATTGTATGATGAAAGTGCGAACTTGTGATCAATGTCAACGGTATGCTAATCTACAACATCTACTGCCGCACGTTCTCTATCAGTCAACCGCTCCTTGGCCTTTCTCCACTTGGGGAATAGATGTTATTGGTCAAGTCAAACCGAAGGGTTCGAGTGGGCAAGAATAAGTGCTCGTAGCTATCGACTACTTCACCAAATAGGTTGAGGCCGCCGCTTACAAGGTCTTGAATGCCAAGAAGGTAGCCGAGTTCATTCGCACCAACATATTCTACCGATATGGAGTCCCTTATGAGATGATCTCAGATAATGGAACTCACTTTGAAGGGGAAGTCAACCGATTGCTTGACGAATTCTGTGTGGTTAGACATAAGTCCTCCCCCTATCGACCCCAAGCCAATGGAGAGGTAGAAGCGCGAACAAAACCCTTGAGAACATCATTAGAAAGATGGCCATCACCGGAAAGGATTGGCCCGAGAAGTTGCCTCCAGCTTTGTGGGGATACCGCACATCTGTCCGAACACCGTCTGGGGCTACTCCTTATTCACTTGCATATGGCATGGAGGCAGTTCTCCCAATTGAGCTTGAAATCCCCTCCATGAGAGTTTTACTTGAGAACCAAGTGTCTGAGATTGATTGGCTATAAAGTCGCCATGAAGAGTTAGTATTGCTGGATGAAAAGCGATTGCTGGCTTTGGAGCACAACCGCGCGTATGAACGCAGAATCGCCAGGGCATTTACCAAGAAGGTCAAAGACCGTGATGTCAAAGTGGGAGATCTTGTGCTACGAGAAAAGCCACCAAGCTTTGCCGACCCTCGAGGGAAATGGAAGTCTCCATGGTTGGGCCCCTACATTGTTAAGAAGATGCAATCCGGAGGAGCCGTGTTTCTGAAAACCGAATTTGGAGAAGACCTCGTTCAGCCCTGCAACCTCAGCAAATTGAAGAAGTATTATGCGTAGAAGGCGCAGAGTTTGGTGATTCCTATCGAGTCTAAAAAAAAAAAGCACAAAAACAGCCCCACTAGAGGTGAAAACCCGAAAGGGCAGTTCTAGGCAAAAATCAGGAGGCGCGCAAGAAATTCAAGTAACTGTGTCGAACTACGCTGACCTGAGCCTCTAAAGAGGAACGTAGGCAACCTTCAGGTCCGGTCATTAATAATAAAAACTTATATTCCCCACGTTGAACTTGCAAACATTACATTTGAAAAGGAAAAACAAACATCACAACTTTGAAATAAAAAAAACAACATCTTGGCGTGGCAACCAAGGATTATGCAGAAATAAATGAAATACCACTCATTAACCGAGGCGGTTGAACACGTTCTGGAAAAAGCCTGAAGAGCTCTCTCCCCTTTGGTTCCCAGAGCCGGTTGCATCGGGCATGTAAACCTTGAAGCTAAGTCCCAGCCAGTCCTGCGACGTCCCGACCGATGGCCGTTGCGTGATTGATTCCCGCCTATCTGATTTTGGAAGACTGTGGGACCCATTATCTAAGAAAAGTAATCCCCAGACAGAATCTCTGGACCTAAGAGCTCCGAGACCAAAGCTGTGATGATAGCATTATCTTCAACAGTCTGAGGACCCAGCCATTCAAGATACGCCAAAGAGGGTTCATAGAACGTGTCCCCTTCGCTCCAGCGTCTGCCTCTACCGATGTGCGCACCGTTCCTATACCAAATCTCTTTCAACAATTCGCAAATATTGGCATCCACGGGCAAATTGGCTGGGATAGGGTAGTCAGAAAAGGGAACCTCTTGGACTTGTCCAAATTGGCGGGAAATCCGTTGGCCTAGATAAAAGGTGGTAGATCGAAGCCCAGCTAACCAAACGAAAGAGTGGCCCGCACTTGTGATAATGTACCTACTCAGGTTCCAATGCGGAGGCACCCACAGGATGTCTGCCGACCTAATCCGCCAAAAGTGTCCAACCCACTCCTTGACAGTAGTGTAGTTCTGCCTGTTTAAACCTTGCCTCGGAAGCATAGAAGGGGTATAGTCTGGATCAGACACCGGGCGAATGATTCTGAGATGGTCCTGGAGCCATATCTGCAGCAAAATTGGGCTACCCGATGTGAAAGCGTCACCCTTGGGATAGTAACCGTCTAGCCCGTGCAATGTTTCTGCCAAAAGGATAGTCATCACGTTACTGGCACCACCTTTGCAGGAATCAACAATATCCACCATTCTCAAATCAATGAAACCGTCATAAGAGACGAAGAACAGTTCAGCAAAGAGGCACATGACTAAGGCATCCCTGCGGTCAGAATACTCTGGGTTATGAGGGGCAGCCTTACCATAGAGTCTGGGGAAGCAAGTGATATCAAAGTGGGTCCTGTGAAGGAGCCTCCTCGAAAATACGATATCAAAATCAAAGACCTCAGCGAGCCACCGGACAGGGGTCTTGCGAGAAGTGGGCACCATAGCCCTACCACGAGTTGGGTTTCCCGTAATGGCATAGGATTCCTTAAAGGTAGGACACAACTCATCTTGGGTAAAATTAAATAAGTGAGTACCTGTCGACCAGAAGACGGACGCACCGCGGATCATCTCCCATTGGATAGGAAGCCTCCTTAATGCAAAAAGGAGTTTGAAATGAAGGGTCTCTTCTAGCGCCGCTCGCGCACTCTCTGAGTAGGAACTCACCCAACGGTTGAGTCCCTCGCGGTATTCTTCGATGCTAAACATGGTTGGGCCGAAATGAGCCATTTGAAAAGGGAAGAAAGGTCGGGATTGCAAGGAAAGAAAGAAGGAGAAGGTGTTTGGGATGAAAAAACAATGAAAATCCCCCTCTCCTTTTATAGTAGCTCGGAGATAGGATTCCAGCATGCCTCCCTCGAAGTGCGCACCTCCCCCATGCCTGGATAAGGCACGAATTCCAAGAAATTTCTAGAAACTGATCAGAAACCTCGCCCCCCCTCAATAGCCATACGGCTGCTGACCTCTGACCCAGCCAGAATTTTATCTTATCCATGTTTCCCTAGGTGGATAAAACCAACCTTGGTTTCATCAATCAGCAGCCCTCTCTAATCCGAGTTTGGTTCATTGTTGGTCATTAATCACGAGTCGGTGTCATTTAATAAGTGAGTTAAAACAAAAGATTAACACCCCGATTTCAAAATGAAATAAAGCTTGTGATCGATCAGATGTGGTCCAAATTTTATGTATGCGAATCATATCTGCCACTGCATGCAAAGCTAACTTGCAGGTCACGGCACACAAAGTTGATTTTGTCATCTCCCCGAGGCGCGAGAGACTTCAGTCAAAACTGAAACAGTGTCAATGGATCACGCGAAGCGATGGTTCACTGCTTAATAAAGCACAAAAATTTCATCGCACGACAACTCAAAAGCCGAGGGGTCTGGACATAGCTCGTGAAGCAGCGTATCCTTTGATTGAATGTTTTATGAATTATCATCTGTTATTTGGTCTTCTCTTGATATTGAGTTGTACCCCCCTTTTTGATTTAGCGCGAAGCGCTCGACCTTTGAGTGAGTTGGTTTTTCTGAGTGGCTCAAAGCGTCTGGCCCTCGATGAGTCGTTATTATATCCCTTGGTAGTCTCCTGATTTTGAGATGTACCTCAACTCGGATTGTACCTCGCGTCAATCCTAGAGTAATGTTGATCTTAAGCCTTCTCTTGATTGATTGAGTTGGTTCGAGTCAGAACTACGACTCGACTTGATTCCCATAGAGGGATACGTAGGCAGTTCACCCCGGTGAACTCAGTCGCCCATTTTTGCAAATTGTCAGTCGAAGACCGATCCCCAGAGTCAGATGCGACTCATCTTGATGTTGATTTAGGTCATCTCCCGGATTCTGAGATGTACCCCCCGCTTCGATTGTACCTTGCGTCAATCCTTGAGTATTGTTGTTCCACCTTGGTCTTCTCGCCTGCCAGAGTTGTACATCCCCCGAACTACGTTTTGACTTGATTCCCATGGACGCATTTCACCCCGGTGAACTCAGTCGCCCGTTCTCATAAATGTTTTCTCATGTCAATTTCCTCCCCAGCAAAGAGACAACGCATCTCAATGCAACCCCCTGCATTTTAAATTTCAATAAACCTGAACTACGATTGGTCTGATTCTCGAAAGAGATACGTAGGTAAACTGGGAATCCAGTACCGACCATTGTTTGTCCGTGTTTGATTGCTTGTTTGAGTTAGAACTACGGAGGCTTGATTCTCGAAAGAGATACATAGGAAGTCCTACTTTGGACCCAGCCGTTACACCCTAGATGAGACCGTTTGTCTCTTAGTGAATCGTAGAATCCCCTTTACATTACAAGGAGATTCGACGAGGGTGTTTGTAGATACCCCGATCTCGCACCCCTTATCAAACCCCTTTTATTGGTCTAAACCCTAAAATTGACCTAAGCCCTCGATTTGGCTATGCGAGAGTGCCGTAAGCCTTATCGGTGCATCGAATGGATTAACGGACTTTAAATTCATGATCAGAGCGAAAAAAACGAGTGAACAGGCATGTACTTCAATTTTTGAATGGCGGGACCCGAAAGTGGGGCCCGGACCCTTAGAACTGCTCGTTATTATCCATTCTGTGCACTTAAAAATGTATAATTGTCATCCATTTCTCATTAACATTTTTCAGATAGACGTACGTGACCACAAGATTATTTCAAGCAACTTTCATGTTGGGACCACGGACAACCGGGACACCGTTGTGCTCACACTCGGACAAAACTTGGACTGTTGCGGAACCAATACCGGAGCAAAAATTGTGATCATTCACGCCTAAAAGAGTCAGACAAGTGGCCCAAGTTGGTTGGCCAAAATAATAAGGAAGGATCCAATCAGAATGCGACAAGTGGCACTTTGGGAAAAAGGGACGGAGGCATGAGCCGTACGGCTGGTTTGGGAGGTTCAGACAGCAGTTTGTTCTTCAGCAACTTGGCCACAAAAGTCATGATTTTGATCATTCCCAGCTGCATTTGAGGCGAGTAGCCACCCCCTAAACTAACTCCTAAGCCTAGCAAGGGTGGCCTAAGGTCATTTCCCACCTCCCTCCTCCATATACTCACCTCTCTCATCCATTTTATCATAGATGATACACACCACACTCTTGCTCTCTCTAAGCAACAAAAAGAGCTCTCAAACCTCAGTCCATAAACCACCACAACACCACCATATCACCACCATAATCCCATCCTAAACACCACACAAAGCAAACCAAACAACCCACTCAAACACTCTCTCAATCTAAGGCAAACACCTTAAGAAAAGCAACAAAAAAGTCTTCCCTTGGAAGCAAAGGAAGCACATCTAGGTAATATTTTGTTCTTGTAAAGTTCATCCATGTAAAATTTAGGTCCTTATGTGATTTGGAAAAGGTTCTAGCCACTTGTTAGGCTAGACCCCCATTTGATGTCCAAAAGATGTAATGTTGATACTCTTGTTGTTCTTCTCTCTAAATGATAATATACCATGATTAAATGCTCAAATGGCTGTTGTGTTGTGTTTTTCGTATGTATATCTATGTATGTCCAAAGTTTCATGTTCATACCATCTCATTTGAGTGAGTTTTCATGGGTGTTTTCATCCCCTTTGTAAATGTTCAGCAGACTATCCATCTGCATCTTTCTGTCTTGTTGCTTTGTTTATGCATAGAAAACGTGGTTTTTGGTTTTAGACCTCAAAAGGTACTTTGTTCTAGACAAAAAAAGGAAGATGATAATATAAATATCTTATTTTTACCCTGAGTGGAAGAGGTTATTTCCATTTTTTGTTTCAACTCTCTGTTCTAAGATTAGCATACTTCCTGTTCTGACACCAAAATGTCAGAGGTGTTTTGTGTGACATAAACTTGCTCAATGGCCTTGAAACTTTCCAGATATAAACTTTGATATGTTAGGAATAACTTTCATGTTTAGTGTTTCCCATGATTTACCCGTTTTCATGATGCACAAAGTGGATCTTTTGTGGAAGTATGAATATCTGTCAGATTAGGCTGTTGAAAGTATGATCTTGCATGCCTTATTTGGACACCATAACATGCTCCTAAAATCAGAGGAAAATTCATGGTTGATACTTGATGTGCTAGGGACTTTTCCTAACATTCACTTTCCATATTGTGCAAGCATAAGAGCAGTTACACAAGGAAGGAAGGGACAGCAATCCCTAAAATCTTTGGGGACGGAGTTTGGACATTCTTTTTTATGGGATTTGTTTCCCTTTTTGTTCACCATTGTAAATATTAATCCCCCACCCCTTTTGTGATCTCCTTTACTGGATATGAATGCTAAACCATTTTCAAAACCAAGTGAGAGTCCACCCAAACCGACTCTCATTTGTGAATTAAAGCAAACATTCCTAGAATAGGAAGACTCCCATGTATATAAATCACCATTTTGATTAGGGCATAAAAGCAAGGCATAAAAGGCATAAAAGGCATAAAATGAATTTAAGTGGCATGCATACTAGAAACCATCACGGGCGAGGAGAGTGCCTAACCCCTTCTCTTCTCATAACTTAGCCCCCGAAGCCACTTTCTCTAAACAAAAGATTTTATCTTCGTTTTTCCTAAAATAAAATGAGGTGGCGACTCTTGACTGTTTTGATTCCATCGAGAGGAAACCATTGTGTGGGAACCGAGCGCATTTCCAAAAGTGCATTAGCACGAAACGGACCCGAATCGCCGCGGGACGATCATTTCGCGGATTCCGGCCTTCGAGCGCGGGCTCTCACAGTATTTAAGTGCTTCCCACTCCGTCACCTAATCCCCGAACCCTTCTCTTCCCAAATCTCTGGTATTGTACATAAATTAGGCTATTTCTAGGATTTTCTCATGTTCCTCTAAAACATAGGTGGCGACTCTACAAAATTTAAACAAGTTAGACATCCTAGGATCCTTCTACCGCTCTAGCCAAGTAGTGGGCTCTCCCGGGGTATCTACAATGGCGACTCTGCTGGGGAAGATTTAGAGGGTTAAACTTGCGTTTCTGCTTTTGGTGTTCTTTTATTCTAATTTCTGGGCATTCTGGTAAAAAGGGTTGGAAGCGCGCGCCTCTGGCCTTCTTGGCTTAAAGCGCGCGCGTCCGACCCCAATTACCAGAATCGCCCGCCTCTCATCTCGTCCTTCAATTCCATGTTTCTGTGCTAACAAATTCCGCAGGGTAAAGTTTTCTTGTTTAGGGTCAAGGCAATCTCTTGAACCCACTGATTTGAAGGTTTTCACCCAGAAGCGGGCGCCTCTGCCCCTCTTCCTCTAACGCGCGCGCCTCCTGAGTAGGTAGCCCAATGCGCGCGCTTCTGCGTGCATTTACAGAACATAACAGTGCACAGAAACAGAACAGTTTTGACAGTGTGTGGGCACCGGGCCTACACATAACTTCTTTTACTTTCTGTTTATTTTATCGGTCACACGGGTGATTCGAAAGTTGTAAATATGTGCTTATTTGTGTTTTTTTTTTTTTTTTTTAAAAAAAAGTAAAAAAATGTTTTGTCACTTGGCTTGACCTCACACTACATGCGCCTATTCTTATGAATTGCTCACAATCGAGTCGCACAAGTTCATAACCCCAAACCCGTCGAGGCCCGTCCTAGAGAGTTTCAAGCTCCACCCGACCTTGAATCTCTCGAAGCGGTAAGCCTCAACCCGTGGCGTAGTTCATGACTACATGCCGGGGGTGACCTTAAGCCTCTCTTCAGCCGAGCACAAGCCAACACAATTCTAGTTAGGGTCTAACACTCCGTGACCAAGTCGGTTTTCATGTGCCGAGATTTCCCTAAACTAATGTTTTCAAATCATACAAGCCAAGTGGATATCATGGACGAAATAAAACTCCATCCCCAAGTGGTTATTATGGACGAAAATAAAAATATGTCCCCGCATGTATGCTTTACTACATTAATTTAGTTGAATCACGACACATGTAGGTATCACAAACGTGGTGGAATCCGATGAGTATATGAGACCGCGAGAAGGTCTATATACTAGTGTGACGATTCCACTATTTTTATAGAAACTCCAAAAAGGACTCCGTCCTTCCGACTTTTGTAAATAAGAAAAAAAAAAGTCTTTTTCTTTATGTGGTTGAGTCTTTTCTCTTGTTTGTGGGTGAAATTATTTTACTCAAAAGGTGTTTGTGAGGCCAACCTAAGATCAACTGTGTTCTTCCAATAGGTCCAATGGTCTCAAACGGCAACAACAAAAAGGGTGAGAACATTTCCGTGTCCAACGAAAGGCTTTTCAACATAATGAGAGCCATGGGGGAACATATGGATAGACTTGCCTAGGATGCCCGCCGAAAAGACGATTTGTGGCATGACCGTTTTGATCTCGAGAGGAGGATTCACAAAGAAGAGGTTTCCGAACTTAAGGCCCGTCTACAAGAGCTCACCGACAAAAAAATAAAGTTTAACGGTAAAGCATGCTCAAGTGGCCCGTCCCTCAAAATCCACAAAATTACCGCCAACAACCGAGTTTTCACTCCTCTTCTAGGAATGACCCGAGCCGAAGCATTTGAAACTTTGGTGGCAAGTGGAAAGATAAAGCCTTTACAAGGGTACCAACCTAAGACGATCAACGCCAACCATGCCCATCACAAATATTGTGGCTATCATCAACACAGTGGCCATCTTACCGAGGAATGCTTCACTCTCCGAAACATCATCCAAGATTTGATCGACAATGGTGAATTTACTGTGGGTAAAGAGAAGCCATTAGAGAGTGACAACATGCAAGAACTCATCAAAGAAAAGGCTTGGTTTTGAAATGGGGCTTCAACCAGAGATCATGCCACAAGGAGAACTACAATGACAAGGATGACGGCAACGATCTCCGTTTCTCTTTCTCTACCTAGTAATAGGAATTTAAAAAAAAAAGTCAAAGTCCTCTAATGTGTGAATTAAGTTTTCTTCCTTCTCATTTATGTCAAAGTTTAAGTCGGTCTTCAATAAATAAAAGTCGTTCTCGTCCTCATACACTCTTCCAAGTTGTTCAATTTAATTCTTGGCAAAATGATGAAAAGATGTCTAAACAAGTTTTTAGAACGAAGGCCATCACTTGATCGCCTAAGGGCTAAACATCGTGACGAAGGCAACAACATCAACGACAAATCCAAGAGATCAAGCGCCAAAGCAAGGTGGAACTACAACCATGGAGAAATCAAGCAAAGTTTTCAAAGGGGGACTAAAAAAAAAAAAAAAAGGGGGCTCGCTAGGTTGAATTCCTCAAATCAACCTAGGCAAAAGTTAGAGCACAAAAAAAAAAAAAAAAAAAAAAAATCCCCCTCAATCAAAGAAGTGCACAACATCATCATCCACCAACGAAGGACAAAGCTACATCGACAAAAATCACGACGAAGAAACAAACCATCACGAAGAATGGAGCATCCACAAGAACTATGGTGACCTGAGCCTCTACACTGGAGGAACGTAGGCAACCTTCGGGTCCGGTCTCATGCAAGAAAGAAGATATGTTTAACCCTAACGCGTTATGGTGATCGGCCTTCATCTCGAACCTGTCAAGACATCTTTGTACGAGTCATTTGCCAATGAATTAATAACCTCAAGATTGAACAACTTTCTTAGATTTGAAATCGCTTTCACGTTCCTTGTCGAGTTTAGGGGCTTCTTATCTTTCAACGATCCTCCCAGTTTCTTGCAATCAAATTGGGGCTTTCTTTCTCTTCTCTCTTAATGACTTACTTGCCTTCGTGAGTCATTCAATAAAAATACATGTCAACACTAGGGACCACTTCCCTAGTCAAGTCAATGTCACTCATCATTAGTGACAAAAAGGTCTCCACCGCAAAATCACATGTCTCTCATCCTCAGCTAGAGTCAATGCACGCTTCCTCATTAATCGAGTCAAAATGAAGACGCAAAAGAGATGCCCGCTAGATTGAAAACCCGAAAGGGCGGTCGAGGCAAAAAACAGGGTGCGTCATAAAAAAAATGAGAGAGTGAGAGAGAGAAGGGAAAGAGAAATGGAGATCCCCAGCCTCTAAAGAAGACATGTTCTACATTGGATCTCCTCAGCAAGTCAATTCCCCACCGAGTCAACTTGAGAATCGCGAAAGGCTCGACAACACATGGCACAATCAAAGGTCGTTCTGGGTTATTGGCATAAAAGAGGTTGTTCTTGCAATATCTATTTTTTGGGTTCATGTGAAAGAATCCCCATGGTAACCGAGATCCATCCGAGAATGAGCCCATCATTGAGGGGTACAAGGTTGCACAAATAGTCCCCAATAAGTCAATTGGTTTGGGCAATAAATGGCAACAACATGTGACTCAGTTTTCAAGCTTCTCCAAGCATGTGCCCCTATAGTATGTCAAAAGGCTTCCCGAGAAATGGAGTAGCTCTTGCCATGTCCTCTTATGCTTGTTTCCCAACACGAGGACGAGTCTCTTGCTCGATAAATGATGACGCCTTAGGGGCAATGTGACTCAAGAATGAGAGCTTCTTTTCCTTCATTTGACAGTTAATGATCCCTAGGGGCTACGCTCAAGAAAGATGTGTGAGACTATCTTCAAAGTCTCTGAAAGGGAATGTCGAGAAGCTTTCTTGTCATGTGTGCTCGTGCCTGTTCCCCCAATCAAGGATATGCCTTTCTTGATCCACTTTAATCAATGGTGGCACTCTAAGGGCTACAATCAAGTTTGAAAGTCTCCCTTGGCAAGAAGCAATTTACTTCACCTCCCAACAATGGCCTTAGCAAAGCCATATGCAACATTGGAGGCATCCTCAATTATTTTGGCGCCAAATGTCTCAAGGGGCTTCGCAATCTACAAATCTTTGGGCTACAGCATTACAGTAATCTAAGCAAAGGGAAATATTGGGGCTTCGCAATTGACAATCTTTTGGGCAATGGTACTCGAGCAATGCAATATGGGGAGTGGTCGAAGCTTAAAGGGTCTCCTAGTACTTCACGTCAAAAGGTCTTTTGGTTTGAAAGGAGGGCTCCAAAGTTATGAATGAATTTGATGATTATTGTTAGAACTTACAACGAGATTATGAAGAATGTCTTAGAGAAAAGGAAAAGGATTCAATATGCTAAACTCTATCAAAACAGGGTTATAGCGGGAAATGCCTCGGCTAGTCCCAATGTTTCTGCAATTCAGCACCCCCTTCTCCAAAATTAAAAGCAAAAAGTGTGGCTCTTGCGCCTCAAACACTAGTTGCATCCGAAGATCCGTCTTTAGTTCAACTCAAGAAGACTCAAGCAAGCATACCCATTTGGGGACCTTATCACACCAAGATCTTATCATACACGACCTCGACAACACCGCAAGACATTACCCCAAGATAATTTGGGGCATTACGTCGACAGGTCTTCACAACCCACCATCTTCAAGCTCGCAAACAACAAGTACATGACATTTGGGGCTTAGCAATCTCTCGAAGCTTGGCATCAATAATCTTCTCTTGGGGCTTGGTCACGTCAACAAAAGGCGATTCATTTGAATGGGTCAAGAACTGATTTATCTTGGGGCTTCACGAGTCACTTAGAGTTTGGCATCAAAGGCATTCTAGGGGCTTCACAATCAGCCATCCCTTGGAATCTTGGCATCTAAAATCCTTTGAAGCCCCATGATCGACAAATCTCTTGGGGCTAGATATCAATCTTCGTTGGGCACAACGGCAGAATTCAAAAAGGCAATCCGGACTTCGATCGAACATGACTTGATCTTGGGTTGGCTTTACAAACACACAATGATTAAAATGGTTCACCCACGAACTAAAAAAAAAAAAAAAGGACAAAAATATTTTTATTTTTCTTTTTCTTGCAAATAAACTTTCTTTGTCTCCTTACTTGCGAAAGGTATGTGTTTCATTTTGCTCCTAGCTTCTTCCCCAGCATTCTCCATCATCCTTGAACTATGCTGGTTTGATTCCCTTCAAGGGATACGTAGGCAGCCTTTAGCACGACCAACCCATCATTCAGAATGTCATCTCACTGACACTCCATCAAAGTATAAGCGACTCAGCGTCATCAAAAGTGTCGACATCCTTCATCAAAGCCATGGCATCAGAAATCCATCCCGAATCAAGCGACCATGGTAAGTGAAGGTATGAACATCATTCACACTTTCTGCAAATCACATCACACACAAAAGCAATTTCTCCATTCTTGAAAAATCTCTCTCTCAAGCAATCTCTGCTTTCCAAATCACATCACACAATCACAACTGTCTTTCTCTCAATTTCTATTTCACATCTCACATAAGCACATATATATGCAAAAGCGTACATATAACAGGTACAAGCATTCGGCAAATGGATTCACAAACGGATTCAACAAAGGGTTCACAAACGGACTCAGCCATCGGATTCACAAACCGATTCGACCAAGGGACTCACAAACGGGTTCAGCAATGGGTTCATAAGCGGACTCAGCCATCGGATTCACAAACGGATTCGACCAAGGGACTCACAAACGGGTTCAGCAACGGGTTCACAAATTGACTCAACTAGTTGATTCACTAACGGATTCGTCAACAAGGTTTACTAACGGACTTATTCAAGGGATTCACTAATGGATTCGTCAACAAGGGTTCACTAACGATTCACTAACGGATTCATCAAACGGATTCACTAACGGATTCGTCGAAAGGGTTCACTAACGAACTCATTCATTGGATTCCCTAACAGATTCATCAAGAGAATTCACTAACAGGATTCATCAATAAGGGTTCACTAACGGACTCATTCAAGGGATTTACTAACGGATTCATCAAACGGATTCACTAACGGATTTGTTAACAAGGGTTCATTAACGGGCTCATTTAAGGGATTCACTAACGGATTCATCAAACGGATTCACTAACAGATTCGTCAACAAGGGTTCACTAACGGACTCATTCAAGGGATTCACTAACGGATTCATCGAACGGATGCACTAACGGATTCGTCAACAAGGGTTCACTAACGGACTCATTCAAGGGATTCAATAACTGATTCATCAAACGGATTCACTAACGGATTCGTCAACAAGGGTTCACTAACAGACTCATTCAAGGGATTCACTAACGGATTCATCAAGCGGATTCACTAATGGATTCGTCAATAAGGGTTCACTAACGGACTCATTTAAGGGATTCACTAACGGATTCGTCCACATGGTTCACTAACGGACTCATTCAATCGATTCACTAACAGATTGCTCAAGCGGATTCACTAACGGATTCGTCAATAAAGGGTTCACAAATGGACTCAGCCATCGGATTTGACCAATGGACTCACAAACGGGTTCAGCAAATGGACTCACTAATGGATTCAGCCAGCAGGTTCACAAACGGACTCATCCAATGGATTCAAAAACGGATTCATCAAGAGGATTCACAAACGGATTCGACACACCTCTTCTATCAACAAAAGCCACTCACACAGGGAACGCACCTCAATCTCTCGCAATTTCAAATTCCTGCTTTTATTGAGTCTTTGCTTTCTTTTCTTTCTTTTTCTTTGTCGATGTCCTCGGCAGTTGTCTTTCTTTCGTCGACGCATTTTGCTTTGCAATTCACGTCGCTGAGGGGCTCTGTAGACACCCCACCTTGGACATCTCGCCCGATTGCATACATAGTATTTTTATTTAACTTATTTTTGTTAATTTTTGTTACTTCGGTTAAGTTCCTAACTGATTCCGTTAGTTTTGGACTAAACTGCATAACTGAATTAACTTTAGAGTTATTTCTGTCATTCTGTCTTTTCCACCCGCGGGCGCCTCCGGCACTGCTTGTGGGCTGCACGCGCGTCTCACCCCTAAAGCCGGACTCGCGCGCTTCCCATTTTGACTGTTACGGATTGCAGCCTTTTCCCTCCATTTTTAGAGTAAAAACACAACCTTTTCATCACATGTTTTATTCTAGCATTAAACCCTTTTATTCTATAACTCACAATCCCATATTCTTAGCCATTTCTTAAAAATAAAATATTTCTTTTATTTATTATTTGATTTTCTTTATTTTCTTATTGGTTGAAAAGCCATCTTTTCCTCTCTTTTTCACCTATAAAAACCCTCTCATTTTACCTTAGAAAAGGGACTTGAAATTTCTTCACAAAGACACTATACACAATTCTCTCAAAAATTCTCTTTACAAGAATTCTCCCAACAACAACTCAAGCATCAAAACTCTTTTCAAGTCAAAGTTTGAAGTCCTCTTTCTTAAGGTACAACTTTACTTTCTTCTTCTTCTTATTTTATATATGTCTTTTTAATGTATGCAATCCCCATCAATGGGACATGACCAAATAATCACTTTATTACATTAAAGTTGGTTAAGGTTATCTTCCTACATTCTAAACTACTAGTTTAATTTACTATTCTTCTCTTAATGTAATCTTTAGCATAAAATCAATAAAACAATTCCCTTTTATTTCCCCTTTCTTTACATTATAATTGTTAGCACTATTAATAAATTAAAGGACTTTTTAGCATTAGAACACTTTAGTAGCAAGACCCGCGTAAGCGGGGCGGAGTGGGTGTTTAAGTACTTTCCACTCCGTCACCTAATCCCCAAACCCTTCTCTTCCCTAATCTCTGGTTTTGTACATAAATTAGGCTATTTATAGGTTTTTGTTATGTTCCTCTAAAACATAGGTGGCGACTCTACAAAATTAAAACAAGTTAGACATCCTAGGATAATTCACCGCTCTAGCCAAGTAGTGGGCTCTCCCAGGGTATCCACACCTATCAAAACCCATCTCTTCCCTACCTGACTTCTCTCCAGAACCAATTCCCTCTGCCCTTGAAAATTCAGCTGATCCTCTTCCTGAACTATCCAAAGCTGAAATGGTAGAGACAATGGATGAACTTTTTATTGATTATGATAAGCTGAGTAGTGTTCATAAAGTGATGGCTGCTGATTTCAATAGAATTTCTGCAGAGAATAACTCGCTCATGTCTGAACTTAAAGTTATCCAAGGATAAGAGCTTGATTCTGTTCATCTAAAGAAAGAAAACTTTGATCTCAAAAGTCAAGTGACAGTAATAGCTCAGATCAAAGATCTTGTGAAAAGAAACAATCATCTCTCAAAGATTGTTGATTCTTACACAAAATCTAGAGTTGCTGTTGAGACAATCCTGTCGAACCAAATGTCATATAAGGACCAATCTGGGTTAGGATTTGATTCCAGTAGCTGTAGCTCTACTGAAACTTGTGCGACCGAGAAAAAGGGTGAGAAAGTTGAATGTAGTTTTGTTAACTCAGTGCATGTGGATACTAAGCCAGTATACAGTGCTGTGGATATGAAGTATCCTAAGAACTAGAACAAAAGGAAAGATAAGCACAAACAAAGTTATGTTAAGGTTGCTGACATTGAGACTGCCGATAATGGAATTCTTGGTGAATATATCAGCAGAGTAAGTGCTGGCGGTCTGACTACTTCTGCTGCCGATGGACAAGTACCTCCCAAGGTATCTACCAAAGGTAAACAGAATGGAAAGAAAGGAAACACTGGCACCTTTAAACTCACTAAGTTTGTGCCTGCTCAATCCTCTAACTCTGCCGATGCACTGACTAAACAGAATGACGTTCTACAGACTCCCAGTCAATCAGTGAAGTGGGATGTTCTAATTGTTTTGATTATGGTCACAAGGATCATGAATGCCTCTTGAAGCACCTATCTAGACCCACTGAGGTTGCAACCTTAAGTGGCGGCCAGACATGGTTGCCAAAGAGGAATTAACCCTCAGACCCAAGAATAAGGGGGACCATAAGCATACTGTTTCATTTCAGGAATGCTTTATGGCCTCAACTGCTGCAAACAAGGATTTGTGGATTCTAGATAGTGGCTGTTCAAGGCACATGACAGGATTTGCAGATCTACTTACCGATATTATTGAAGCATCAGGTCCCCCAGTGGTTTTTGGTGATAATGCCAAAGGAAAAATCATCGGTAGTGGTACCATCAATAGATGTGCAGTCACTGTACAGAAGGTCTCCCTTATGGATGGTCTGAAACACAACCTTTTATCAATATCAAAATTCTGTGATAAAGGAATGAAGTATATATTTACTACTTCCAGTTGCTATGGGAAAGACATTGCTTCCAATGAAACTCTTCTCACTGCTAAATGAAAAGGTAACATTTATGCAGTAGATTTAAATGCTTTTACTGGTGTTGCTAATGTTTATTTTGTAGCTAACAACATCAGTGAGAACTCATGGCTATGGCACAAGAGACTCAGTCACTTGAACTTCAAGTATCTATCAAAGCTTGCCGGTTCAAATCTGGTAACCGGTCTGCCTCAAGTGTCTGCTGATCAAGGAAAGAAATGCAAGGCATGCCAACTTGGAAAACAACACAAGTCATCTTTCCATAGCAATCCCTGCATGTCTACTTCTAAGTGCCTCCAATTGCTACAAATGGATCTATTTGGCCCCACAACTACAGCAAGTATTGGGGGAAGTAGATACACTCTGGTTGAAGTAGATGATTATTCTAGATTCACTTGGGTAGAAACCTTCAGCCACAAGGATGAAACCTATGCCGTTGCTACCAAGTTATTCAGACTACTACAAACCCAGAAGGAAAGCGATATCATCAGTATGAGATTAGACAACGGCACTGAATTCAAGAACAATGATATTGCTTAGTATTGTGATGATCATGGCATAGACCATAACTTTTCAGCTACCGGTACACCATAACAAAATGGTGTCGTTGAGAGAAAGAACATAACTCTAATAGAAGCCGGTAAGACCATGATTTCTGAAGCCAGGCTGCCGAAGTTGACACGCCCCAAGTCCCGGGATTCCCTAATAGAATCTCGAACCTGGTGCGCGTAACTAACAAGAAACAAGAAACTAACGGGAAACAGGAACAATGCCTGTTAAAAACAAAACTGACATGATATATATACTCAAGAGTAGGGAGCTAAGATAGCTCACAACGAGTTATAGACCAAGAAAATTAAAACCAAAATGGTTACATACAGCGGAAGACATGACTAGCAAATAAGCTGGCATCAAGAACTGACTAGAGACAACAAGTACTACACGAGTCTACCCCATAACAAGCCCAGAGTTTAATAACTCATACTACCTCGTCCATACCAATGTATTAAAAGGACACTAGCTTCAAACAAGAACATCCTGCTGAGTAAGTTCCCATTTATGTCGAGCCTCACTGCGTACTATCCCCTGCTTTCTTGGGGGGGGGGGAAACAAATAAAGGGTGAGATAAATCTCAGTAAGCTATTAACATGCAACTACATGACATGTTATCACGCAATACCAATAGATACTCAAGTAATCATATATCAAGTATCATTAAGTAACAAGTATAGGAGAGACTAAGCCAACTCAACAAGTAATCAAGCTCAAGATATGATCAGGTAACAAGTAGTCAAGTAGTGTGAGAGGCTAGACCAACTCACCAAGATGCACATAGGCCTATCACGTATCATTACCTGAATCCTTCCTTATTCCTCCCAAGAATACCAAGAATACCATTGTTGTCGATGCTTGTATAGCTGAGGACAACCACGATCAAGATCAAGAGACTGCTATGCAGTATATAAAAAGACCCGGTAACCAGTGTCATTCACAAGAATAAGATTCACGAGGTGTTCACAAGTTAGCATTCACTTATATCAGGCGTATTGCTCTAATACAGGATGCTAAGCCCTTACTATGGCCAGTAGTAAGGGAAAAACAGACCGAATGCATAGACCCACGATTATTACTTATGCCCCAGCCCTCGCAATAAGCGTGAACCTATACACCCCTCTGAACCAAATAAGCCAACTGGACTCACACGAGAATGCACAAGTAGATGTTTACTTGAACTACGAGAATAGAACTAAGTCCCTTATTAGTGGACCAGTCTTTATGCACCATGTAATCATGTATCATGTGCTCACGAGAATATGCACCATGTAGTCATGTATCATGTGCTCACGAGAATACAAGTACACGTACGCAATCATTGCGAAGACAAATCAATCTAACAATGGCACGTAGAGTGTCCATATAACACGGTCAATCCAAGTTAGAGTCTATTAATAACAGACCTTAAACAAGTAGTAGGGTATATCATTCTATATCACTTTGTCACATGCCAAGTTTGCACGTACATATTCATATCACGTTTAACACATTAAAGTGTCTATCACGATACCCTTACTATCAAATAGAATCCAATACCTTAGACTCTAAATAAGTAGAATTTTCAAATTTATACCTAGTCACAGTCATATCTCACGTATATGTATCGTTAGTAATCGAATACATTTTCTAACACATATTGTGTTCTGAAGTTATTCTTATTAACTTAAATCGTAGTATTTACGATTATATGAATTATCTTCATATTACACTAGTCCCTATTTTCTTTAGGAACCCATTTCAAGACAAGATATTTTCTTATACTTTATATACTTCATTGAGTATATACACGATTAAAACCAATCACTAGCACTTTAGTGCTTATTCATAGCACTTCCAATACACACGTATCAAATTCAAGTATGTAGTAGAGTTAATCATTCTCTATCTAGTTTCATATCCCATTCTTTCGGTTATTCATACCATGTATCAAGTAATCAAGAAGCCACATTCTATCAAGTAATTATATGCAAGATTTGCATATACACATCAAGGATCTTTCAAGTTTATTACCATACACATATATTGGTGTCAAGGCACGTACAAGATTTTAAAATCTTATATTCAAGTCTTAATCCAATTATTTGGATGTTCAAGTCATGTACAAGATTTTATTGTCTTATACTTCAAGTTACTGTCTCAACTTAATACATTCAAGACATTCAAGACATTCAAGACATACAAGACATTCAAGACATATACAAGATTTTATCATCTTATATCCAAGTTCTCAATCCATTTCTTTGGATGTTTAAACATGTACAAGAGTTAAACATCTTATACTTTGAGTTCAAGCTAGGAAGATGAATTATACATCTTTCACGTACTATTTTCCAATCCTTTTCTTAGGACATTCAAGCTCAAGAATTAGTTGGTGCCCCTAAGGTACACAAACATTAACTTCAAGACACATAAAAGAGTTACTACTCTTATACTCAAGTTATCATTCAATTATGATTCAAGTCCACATTTCATTTGTTCACAAAGGGACTATTTTTCAGTACTAGAGTGTTCTACAACACTCATCTAGGCCATCTAGGGTAGTACCCTAAACCTAGACCAAGAATACTTCGAGTTCACATTAAGTAAATGAGCTATACCACTCATACTTACAAGTTCATAACCCCCTACATAGGATATTCGAGCTCAAGACACTAATTTGGTGCCCTCAAGGTGTCACAACACTTGCTAGGACATCTTATCTTAAGGCTATATGCCTTAGGAGGGATAAGCTTTCAATTTAATTTAGATTTAAAACACTTTAGTTGGAACAGGGGACCGGGCGGGCGCCTAAGGAGGACCGGGCGGGCGCTCATCCAAGGCTTTTTAAAACCATAACTTCTAGCCAAATGGGCGACCGCTTGGTCACTAAGTGGCGGGCGCCTGGTCAAAATTTCCAGCAAACTCAATTTCTTTCCCAGGCTTAGAATTCTCCGTCCCCAAGCGTAGGAGTAACTTTTTACTAACAATTTAACATTACCCAGGACATAATAATAAGCTTAAATCACTTATTTCAATTATACTTTCTTATTTCAATAGAGACTTTTATACTTACAAATTCTCCGTCCCAAGTGTAGGAGTATAAACCCACTAACACTTTCTAACATTCAAGAGTGCATTTTAACATGCTCAGAACACTTCTATAGAGACACTTTATTAATTTATCACCGTCCCACAAGTAATAGAATAATTTTCTTTTATTCCATTTCAATATTTCACAGTCCCAAAAGTATAAGTATAATTTCCTAATATACTAATATAATCATTTAGGGATACTTCCATTCATTTCCCCGTCCACAAATAATGGTACAATTTTTCTAATAATATTTAAATCGAGTTACTATTTTACCGTCTCACGAATAGGAGTATAATTTCCTACTAATCTTTTAACAAACCCAGGAGCTAAAATAACCAAGTTTAGAATTTCAAGTTTCTTCATAATTCATACGCAGTATATTTATACTTCCTTTGTCCCAAAATTACAAGTATCACATAAATTGCTCAAAACACAATTTTAACAAGAACAAGTATCGGAAATAACATATATGCATGTTATTACAAGTAAGGGGGAGTCAATAGCTTACCTAGTCCGAAATCAAAGTTACCCAAATAAATTTCTGATCGGCCTGGAACGCTCTAATCAACGCCACGAATATTTATCCGGGACCGGAATCACGAACAGAGGGATAATTAAGCTCGAGGAGTCGAGAATAGGGTAAAACTGAACTCCCTTCTATGAAACAGAGAGAAAGAACGAGAAAGTTTGAGAATGAATTGCTTTCTCAGGCAAACAACACAAGATATACTTAGAACTTTCGAGAAATGACGCTTAGGCCCCTCAAGTTTCACTTTCTACAAAAAGGCCCCTAAAGTCATATTTTTACAAATGACCCTAAAGTCAAAACTAGACATTTAACCACCTTAGTTTTCTAAAGCAATTAAATAATTAACACAAATAAAATAGCATATAAATATGCTAGTCAAGAATTTAACAAGCAAGTCAAGAATTTAACAAATAAGTCAAATATTTAACGAGATTAAGGATGGGCGTTACTGTTGGTAGTGGTGCCCTAGGCACGTTTAATAAACGTTGTAATTGTTATCATTTATTTCATATCAATAAAGGGATGTTTTGATTATTATTATTGTTCATGTTTACTTATAATAATCTCCGTCCCTAGTACTTGTTAAGCACTAGTATAAAGGCTAAATGATCATGGGATGATCATGTTAGATTTATGGGTACTTGTTTGGAACAAGGTACTGGACATGACCCGCTCTATGAGATTTATGTCATGGTCTATGTCATACATATATCTCATATTAGTTATGTCATTTGAATCCTTAGACATGAAGTTATTATAGTCTTCCACTTGATGAACATTATGTTTGACATATTCAAACGCTACCTTTAACCGGGAAGTTATAAAGGGTATGATTGGCATAATCGGATTCACGTAGGGAAGAATAATAAGCTAAATGAATTTGTCCCTCCTCGGAGAGATGTCAAGCTTGGGCCAATCGTAGGAATGATGTTGATGAAATGTTCGGCCGGACTCAAATGGATTGATTGGATCAATAGCATTTGAATTATCAACATATTCGGAATCGAGAAAGTATTGAACAAAACAAGTTGACTGTTTGACCATGACTTGTGTTCAATGACATCGTGGACAAAGGGATTGTGACATATTCTAAAGGAATGCGAACTTGTATCTAGTTATACTATTTGGGTAGGTATGACGGTTTGCTAGAACCTAATCATATCTTATGGTTTCATGTTTGAACCCATTGCCAACTTAGTATAATCCTAGAGGGTCACACACAATAGAACGAATCTTTAAAAGGACTACATTGGAATTTTGGAAATTCTGGACTTTCTGGGAAGTGGGCGACCGCACATAATGGACTGGGCGGCCGCACACTTAGCTCAGAAATGTACCAGTTTTGTTTCAGATAGTTGTGCGACCGCACAGAGGTTTTTGGGCGGCCGCACAGTGCTGTCGGGTGGCAGATTCCTAATTTGATTAGGAAACGAATTTTGGACGGATTTTGACACAAGTTTCCTATTTGGAATAGGTTATGCTTGTGTATAAAAGACAAAATTCGGCCAGCACTCAATGCTAATGATTTTGTGAGTCTCAAAGAGTTTGAGAGAGGGTTTATTTTGTTCCAAGACATTCTTGGTTGAGGAACAAAATAATACACAAAATAAATTCCATATAGTTCTTTTGATTGTGAAAAAGTGTTTCACAATTTGGTCTAGCAACCAAGATCAAAGAAGCTCCTTTGATATTCGTTCGAAGTGTGGATACCACTAGAGGGTGAAAATCATCATCTTAAAAGTTCGTGTTCAAGCTTTGTGATCGTGATCAAGTCTTCAAACCTCCACCAAAGACCAAGAGAATTTGATAGCCATCAAGGGTTAGTTTATCCTATATTCATGTTATTGTATTTGATTTAATCATATGAACGGATCCATGGCTTTGGGTTTCAAAATTTTAAATGCTAAATTCCGCTGCGCATGTTTGATCGAAACCCAACAGTGGTATCAGAGCCCCGTTCATGTTGATTAATTCAATACTTGGATCATGTTATGTGTATATAAATTTTTTATGTGCCTTGCATGATTTGAATATTGGAATATATGTTGTTTATGTGTTATGTGATTTTATGTGGTTTATTGTTTTATAACTTTAATCGCACGATTCAATCGCAATAAATAAATTATGGTGGATTCAGAATTGTTGATTATTAATTTTTGATTGGATCAAAGTTTTAATAATCGGGGAAAAACAATTTTGAGACAAAATTTTCGAACTTAAAAATTCTGCACATTCTGATGGCACTGGGCGACCGCACAAAACTCCTTGGGCGACCGCACAGTTTTGGGCGACCGCACAAGTATATTTTGGGCGGCCGCACAAGGTGATCAGAAGGTCTGATTTTGGTTGAAAACCAGAATCTGGAATTTTTCGAAAGACTCAACAAAACCAGTAACAGAACCAGTCCAGACTTGCTGATCTGGAATGGGTTTTGGGTAGTTGGTTTGTGTGTGGATTTTGGGGTTTGATTTTCCTATTTGTTTTAGTCTTGTGATTCCTAGATTGGTTCAAGTTTTGGATGGCTAATCTGCGTTCATCGAGATTGTGTTTCCCAAAATTGATCGCAATCAAAGTTTCAAAGATAAAACGAAGTTAGAATTATGAAGAGTTCATAATTGCTAAAATTGAGAAACAAAGTTCTTGATTCAATGATTGGAGATCCATGTGGAATTGTGAATGCAATTGGCCTACGTTCATCGAGACCATCTATTGCTTAGTTTCGGCCACATGGACTACTTTCTTGGTTTCTTGAATTAGTGCGGGATTGTGGTTGCCTTATGGCTTAGTTCGACCGCACTTCTTGTTGTCTTGATTTGGAGATAATAACCAAAGTTGAAATAGTCTCATCCTCATAATTATAGAGAAACTAATGACACATAAATACCATGCTTAAATTAATGGAGATTAATTTAGTGGCTAAACTTGATGTGTAACAAGTTTATATTATGTGCTCATAAATATGTTATATGCTACATATGATGAACCTTCAAAGAAAGTTTTAAGTCTTTTATTGCCATGCCATGATTAAAACACTTGTTAGTACATGGGTGATTTTAATGTAGATTCGCCCTAGCGAGGTGCATTAAATTTATTTATGTATGAGCAAGATAGATAATGTGGGCACGCCCTAGCGGGACACATTAACTATGCGTTTAAAATGGTTAGACTTAATTGGGCGTCAAAACAGTTTTGGGCCTAGGCAAAGATGAGGTTTAACATGCTTTTTGAAATTGGATTTCTTAAAGAATCTCATAAAAAGAACTAAGAGCCATATGAGATATGATTGACAAGAGTTGTCTACCTAATTAATTTGATTTTGTGTAATCCGCCTTAGCGGACTTGAAATTAAATTAAAGTTGGATCTTAACCCATTTAAATTATATTATACATTGGATGTATATGAAGGTTATATAATTTAGTGGGAGTATTTTGTTTTAAAATACATTATTTATCTCTTTAATGAAAACCGGTACTTATTAAATTTTGGAAATTTTTGCATATTTGTAGAGAGGTAGCCACCAAGCAGTTCAGGGGAAGGTTCATAGACAGCCTTGTTCTTGCTCATGGTAGTGAAACCTCGTTGGGTGTAGAGGGAAGGAGGTAGAACATTGCGGTAGCTTGGGAATGGGAAGCCAGTGGCATTAGTGTTGGGGAGACAGTTGGTATTGACCTCTTGATCCTCGACATAAATGAAATTCTCACCATCGGGCACCAGTTTAGTTCCCTTTTGTTGAATGTGACCCTTCATGTCGCGAACCCGGACCCCGCGGGCCCCGGGACCGCGAGCTGGACGTCGACTCTAAAACCAAAACTCAGAAATACTGAAGTTAAAAATTCCATTTAACCCAAAAGGGGATGATCCAAAGTTACAAAACCAAGTTTTACAAATCATTTGACAACAAAGTAAAACTAGTATAAACTCCACAAGTTTATACACTAAAGTTACAAAATACTCAAATCCTAATGACGTCAATGTTTGGTACAAATACCCCAAAATGGTTACACATTTACATAATGGGAACCAACCTATCTCAACTTTCCCAAAAGAACGGATCCACACTCGACGTCCTCTTTCTCGTGATCAGCGAGACTAATCCTTAGCACCTGGGGGGGGGGTTAAGGAAAAACAAAGATAAAAGAAAAGGGGGTGAGATAAATCTCAATAAGTTACTAATGCAACTACATGACATGCTATGGTGCAATAATCAATGAACGATAATAAATATCACATAACAGATAGCAGCGGAAATAAACACATAACAAAGGATATAGCCAAGGTTTTCCAAACTGGAACATCCAAATAAAGGATCGCTGCGCAGCTTCAATAATCAACAAATCATCATCTTCATAATAGCATGAAAGCCGAAGAGAAAACCCCGGTACCGGAACCAATAACCATAAGAAGTGTCACAAGGGACGGGAGACATGCCACAAAGTCATGCTCCAAGAAGCTAAAATGTACACAAAGGAGCTAGCTCTTCTCACATCCAAGGCCAATCTGGAGGAGGGTAATAATGGGGCAAAACAATGGTCAACATCACAATGGACTTGGCCGTGCCATCATAATGCTTCGCATCGCCCAAACACACACAAAATACCAGCTGGGCTTTCAAATAAATGCTAAGTAATAAATACTCGCTTAAATAAACAACTTAAGGTTCCTAAGTAGGGAACCAATCCAATTAAATCACCACAAAGGTAAACCAATAAAAACAGCACATCAAAGATGAACCACATTCCCAAAATGATACCAAATCAAATTCCATATCATTTTTATTCACAAAAGAATCAAATCAAATAAATAAAGTGTTCCACGGTGTTATCTTACGTTAATTAGAAGGATTAAACCTAAACTAGTTAAGCCATTTGGTTTAAACAAGCTAAAAGGTCAAATTCCTAGAACAGGGGCGGGCGGGCGCCTGGAATAGGGCAGGCGGGCGCTTGCGAGTGGCAGAAATTTATGGTCATGAAATTCTCAAGTGGGCGGGCGCCTAAGGACTTAAGGGCGGGCGCCTGGAAGTGATCTGGGTCGGGAGATCAGAGCTGGGTTCACCATTTTCGAGCCAAAACACAAATCTTCAATAAATGCTCAAAATCAAAGCTTTCAACTAGTTTCCAAGGTACCAAAACGACATCTGAACATCTAGGGAACCTAACAACACTATCTAACAACCCAAAACCAAAAACCAAACATAACATTCCAAAATCACCATTTCTTCCCAAGAACTCAAATAAATTCGAAATAAATGCAAAACTCAATCAAACTTCAAGAATAACACATCAAACATCACATGAACATGATATGAACATTTTAGCATCAAAATGGGGGAAAAGTAACTTACTTGGAAATAATGAAAGTTGACGGAATTCGATTCTTTTTGGCTCTACGCGATCCTATCGACGATCTAAACAAGGTTCACGTTTTAAGAAATGAGAGAAGATGAGAGGAAGGAGGAGAAAATGAAGAGAGAAGAAAGATGAAGAAAACTTACCCAAACTTGGAGGAGAGAGAGAGAAGATGGCTGGGGGGAGGGAGTAGGGTGAGGGAGATGGGGTGTAAGAGGGAGAAGGTAGGAGTAGGGGGAAATTATTTGAAATGATACAACTAGACCTCTTCCCTTGCTAACTAGCTCAACTAAGATACTCCCACTAATTTATTAAGACCCAAATAAAATGCTAGACATAAATATTATAACACATAAATTGCACACATAATTATTTAAATAAATAATAATTTAAATAAATAAACAAGCAATAATTAAATAATAATCATTTATTACTAATAAAATAGAGCCTAGATTTTGGGTCGTGACATTCACTCCCCCTTAAAGAAAATTCGACCCGAATTTTAACGAGACTCACCTTAAACAAAAAGCCACGGAAATTTCCTCTCGATCTCATCTCGGAGCTCCCACGCCGACTCCTCGATGTTATGATTCCTCCAAAGAACTCGAACCAACGCAATGCTCTTGCTCCTCAACTCTTGAACTTTAGAATCTAAGATCCGAACCGGTCGTTCCTCATAAGTCATATCGGGCTCAATATCCTCCGGTATCCTCGGCAACACGTGAGACGGATCATGAACATACTTCCGAAGCATAGAAACGTGGAAAACGTTGTGCAACCGGTCCAAAGATGGCGGTAATGCAAGACGATACGCAAGAAGTCCAACCTTTCCCAAAATCTCAAACGGACCAATAAACCTCGGAGCCAATTTGCCTTTCTTCCCAAATCTACGAATACCCACCTTCGGCGACACTTTCAAGAATACCAAATCACCAACCTGAAAACTAAGATCTCGCCTTCGGTTATCTGCGTAGCTCTTATGTCGACTCTGGGCTGTTTTCAATCTATCCCGGATAACTTTAACTTTCTCGACCGAATCCCGAAGCAAATCAATACCCAAAACTTTCGCTTCACCAACCTCATCCCAACAAATAGGCGATCTACACTTCCTTCCATACAAGGCCTCAAACGGCGCCATCTCGATACTAGCCTGATAACTGTTGTTGTAGGAGAACTCTACTAACGGTAGGTGCGAATCCCAAGAATCGGAGAAGTCTATCGAACACGCTCGCAACATATCCTCCAAAATCTGAATAGTCCTCTCAGATTGACCATCGGTCTGAGGATGAAAAGCCGTACTAAATCGCAAATCTGTACCCAAAGCTTCCTGAAACGCCTTCCAGAACCTAGAAGTAAACCTCGGGTCTCGATCTGACACAATACTAACCGGAACTCCATGCAGTCTAACAATCTCATCAATATAAAGGGTCGCAAGCTTCTCCATCGAATACCTGATGTCAATAGGCAAGAAATGGGCACTCTTGGTCAATCTATCCACTATTACCCAAACAATGTCAAACTTCCTACGGGTACGAGGCAGTCCCGTAACAAAATCCATAGTCACATGCTCCCATTTCCACTCGGGAATCTCTAACGGCTGAAGTAATCCCGCGGGTCTCTGATGCTCGGCCTTGACCTGCTGACAAGTTAAACACCTTGAAACATACTCGGCTATTTCCCTTTTCATATTAATCCACCAAAATTGTTGCTTCAAGTCTTGATACATCTTCGTACTGCCCGGATGAATAGTATATCTCGATTTGTGACCCTCATCAAGAACTCTCTGTTTAATTCCATCAACATCCGGAACACACAAACGACCACGGAAAGTCAAAACTCCACTCGAGCTAATAGAAAAATCCTCGAAATTCTTTTCCTTCAATTTACACATTACCTTCAACAACTCGGGATCTTCTTTCTGAGCTTCCTTTATCCTCTGAATTAGGGTCGGAGACACCCTAATATTCGCAAAAATAGCCCCATGTCTCGATTCACGAGGAGACCAATCTCGAACATCCTCAAGCATTTTCCATTCGCGAACCATCATCGAAGCCACATAAGACTTTCTACTAATCGCATCGGCTACCACATTCGCCTTCCCCGGATGATAAGAAATCGTACAATCATAATCCTTCAACAATTCCATCCATCGGCGCTGTCGGTTGTTCAACTCTTTCTGGGAGAAAAGGTACTTCAAACTCTTGTGATCCGTAAAAATCTCAAACTTCGCCCCGTAAAGGTAGTGCTTCCACTTGTGCAACGCAAATACAATAGCCGCTAACTCCATATCATGAGTCGGGTAATTCTGTTCACTAGGGGTCAACTTCCTCGAAGCATACGCAATTACTTTCCCATTCTGCATCAACTCACAACCCAAACCCTCTTTCGAAGCATCACTATAAATCACTAGGCCATCGCTCCCATTAGGCAAAGTCAAGATTGGTGCGGTAGTCAACCTCTTCTTCAATTCCTCGAAACTCTTGCCACATTTCTCGGTCCACACAAACGGAACGTTCTTCCTGGTTAACTGAGTCATCGGAGTATCAATCCTCGAAAACCCTTCGATAAACCTTCGGTAATACCCGGCTAAACCAAGAAAACTACGAATCTCGGTCACTGACTCGGGTCTCTTCCAATCCACTATAGCTTCAATCTTTGACGGATCCACAGAAATCCCATCTTTAGAAATCACATGACCCAGAAATGACACCTTCTCGAGCCAAAATTCGCATTTACTAAACTTCGCAAATAATTTCTCCCTCGCAAGAACGGATAAAACTGTCCTCAAGTGCTGCTCATGCTCATCTCGAGATTTCGAATAAACAAGAATGTCGTCGATGAAAACCACCACGAACGAATCAAGATAAGGATGGAAAACTCGGTTCATCAAATCCATAAACACGGCCGGCGCGTTAGTCAACCCAAACGGCATAACCAAGAACTCATAATGACCATACCGAGTGCGAAAGGCAGTCTTCGGAATATCCTCCGGTCGAACCTTCAACTGATGGTACCCACTCCTCAAATCAAGCTTAGAGAAAACCACGGACCCTTGAAGTTGATCAAACAAATCATCAATATGCGGTAGAGGATACTTATTCTTCACCGTAACCTGATTCAACTTCCGGTAATCTATACACAATCTCAACGAACCATCTTTCTTCCGCACGAACAAAACCGGTGCTCCCCACGGGGAAACACTAGGGCGGATAAACCCTCGATCAAGCAACTCTTGCAACTGAACCTTTAATTCCTTCAACTCGGCGGGAGCTAACCTATAAGGCGCTTTCGAAATCGGAGCCGTACCCGGCAAAAGATCTATACAAAACTCAATCTCACGATCGGGAGGCATATCATACTCGGTAGAGAAAACATCGGGAAATTCCCTAACTACCCGAACACTATCAAAACTAGGGGATTCCTTCCTAGTATCAAGAACACTAGCCAAATACCCCTCACAACCACTATGCAATAATCTTCTCGCTTTCAAATAAGAAATTAAGCGAACCCTTCTACTCAGAGGACTAGCCTCAAAAACAAACTTAGGCACATCGGGAATAGAAAAAGTAACAGTTTTCTTACGGCAATCAACGGAAGCATGAAACTTGCTCAACCAATCCATACCCAAAATGACATCAAAGTCTTGGATAGGAAGAACTACCAAATCCGCACAAAGGACTCGACCACAAATAACCACATCACAAGCACGAAAGACTCGATCAGAAATCAAGCATTCTCCTATAGGGGTCGACACCTCTAGCACGTACGGTAAAGACTCGAATGCAGCATTTAACATGGAAGCAAATTGCACAGAAATGTATGAATGGGATGATCCTGGATCTACTAACGCTCGCGCGCTCACATTAGACACAGAAACAATACCTCCAATAACGGATGGATCATCGGTAGCTTGTTGTTGATTCATGGCATAAACCTTCCCTTGAACTTTGGGCTTCCCGGTAGCATCCCTTTTCTGACCTTGATTATTACCAACTCCTGACCCGGATGCTTGACCTCTACCTCTCGGGCAATCTTTTACAAAGTGACCCATTTGACCTCAATTGGTGCACCTTCCTTGCTTCTTCCAACAACGGTCTTCAGAATGACCTTCTTTTTGACAATACGAACAAAGCCTCCTAATTTGGCTCCCTTGGTTCCCGGAAGTGGTACCCGGGTTCCTTGGGGTCGGTTGCCCTCGGAACTGAGATTGTCCCCCAAAGTTACCTCGGTTATCAATCCTTGGTTGTGACTTTCTCTGCGCTCCCTGCTTACTCGGGTTGGCCACCTCGGTCTTCCTTTTATGCTCCCCAATATCTTGCTCTATAAGATAGGCTCGGTCCACCGCATCTTGAAAAGTCACAATCCGTTGAGCAATAAGTTGAGTACGGATGGAGGTCTTCAATCCTCGAATAAATCTCATAGCCTTTTGTTCCTCGGTCCTCACCAAATAGTCGCAATACCGGGCTAATTCTATGAACTTAGCTGAGTATTGTGCTATAGACAACACACCTTGCTCCAAGTTGAGTAGCTCGATCTCCTTTCGGTTTTGATCAACGACCGGATTGAAATGCTCCTTGAATTTGCGCACGAACAACTCCCACGCATACACCGTGCGAGTATCATCCCAAGTAGCTTTAATACCCTTCCACCAATGCTCGGCGGCTCCCACAAGCTTGTAAGCCGCGAACCGGACCTTGTCCTCATCCGAACACCCAAACACATCGTAAATCTTCTCCATTGACTCAATCCATAACTCAGCTTTCCTTACATCTGGTTCCCCATTGAATTCAACCGGTTTCAGCTTCAAAAATTGCTCCAAACCATAACGGGATGGTGCTTGTTCTACCCTCGGACCTTGATCATGTATGGCCTTCATGGCCGCCTCAAACATGCCTTGGAACATGGCACGTGCTTCATCCCTTGTATCATTCGGATTCTGTGCCCCACTAGTACCTCCTCTGTTTCTTCTTCCAGACATTGAGAGTAATTACCTGCATAAAACATCAACCGTTAATCACTCCGCACACTACTACCCACCTAGGTCATACTAATCCACCTAGACTTATACATAGAGCTAATGCCATAGCTCTGATACCAACTGTCGCGACCCCGGACCCCGCGGGCCCCGGGACCGCGAGCTGGACGTCGACTCTAAAACCAAAACTCAGAAATACTGAAGTTAAAAATTCCATTTAACCCAAAAGGGGATGATCCAAAGTTACAAAACCAAGTTTTACAAATCATTTGACAACAAAGTAAAACTAGTATAAACTCCACAAGTTTATACACTAAAGTTACAAAATACTCAAATCCTAATGACGTCAATGTTTGGTACAAATACCCCAAAATGGTTACACATTTACGTAATGGGAACCAACCTATCTCAACTTTCCCAAAAGAACGGATCCACACTCGACGTCCTCTTTCTCGTGATCAGCGAGACTAATCCTTAGCACCTGGGGGGGGTTAAGGAAAAACAAAGATAAAAGAAAAGGGGGTGAGATAAATCTCAATAAGTTACTAATGCAACTACATGACATGCTATGGTGCAATAATCAATGAACGATAATAAATATCACATAGCACATAGCATTTATCACATAACAGATAGAAGCGGAAATAAACACATAACAAAGGATATAGCCAAGGTTTTCCAAACCGGAACATCCAAATAAAGGATCGCTGCGCAGCTTCAATAATCAACAAATCATCATCTTCATAATAGCATGAAAGCCGAAGAGAAAACCCCGGTACCGGAACCAATAACCATAAGAAGTGTCACAAGGGACGGGAGACATGCCACAAAGTCATGCTCCAAGAAGCTAAAATGCACACAAAGGAGCTAGCTCTTCTCACATCCAAGGCCAATCTGGAGGAGGGTAATAATGGGGCAAAACAATGGTCAACATCACAATGGACTTGGTCGTGCCATCATAATGCTTCGCATCGCCCAAACACACACAAAATACCAGCTGGGCTTTCAAATAAATGCTAAGTAATAAATACTCGCTTAAATAAACAACTTAAGGTTCCTAAGTAGGGAACCAATCCAATTAAATCACCACAAAGGTAAACCAATAAAAACAGCACATCAAAGATGAACCACATTCCCAAAATGATACCAAATCAAATTCCATATCATTTTTATTCACAAAAGAATCAAATCAAATAAATAAAGTGTTCCACGGTGTTATCTTACGTTAATTAGAAGGATTAAACCTAAACTAGTTAAGCCATTTGGTTTAAACAAGCTAAAAGGTCAAATTCCTGGAACAGGGGCGGGCGGGCACCTGGAATAGGGCAGGCGGGCGCTTGCGAGTGGCAGAAACTTATGGTCATGAAATTCTCAAGTGGGCGGGCGCCTAAGGACTTAAGGGCGGGCGCCTGGAAGTGATCTGGGTCGGGAGATCAGAGCTGGGTTCACCATTTTCGAGCCAAAACACAAATCTTCAATAAATGCTCAAAATCAAAGCTTTCAACTAGTTTCCAAGGTACCAAAACGACATCTAAACATCTAGGGAACCTAACAACACTATCTAACAACCCAAAACCAAAAACCAAACCCAACATTCCAAAATCACCATTTCTTCCCAAGAACTCAAATAAATTCGAAATAAATGCAAAACTCAATCAAACTTCAAGAATAACACATCAAACATCACATGAACATGATATGAACATTTTAGCATCAAAATGGGGGAAAAGTAACTTACTTGGAAATAATGAAAGTTGACGGAATTCGATTCTTTTTGGCTCTACGCGATCCTATCGACGATCTAAACAAGGTTCACGTTTTAAGAAATGAGAGAAGATGAGAGGAAGGAGGAGAAAATGAAGAGAGAAGAAAGATGAAGAAAACTTACCCAAACTTGGAGGAGAGAGAGAGAAGATGGCTGGGGGGAGGGAGTAGGGTGAGGGAGATGGGGTGTAAGAGGGAGAAGGTAGGAGTAGGGGGAAATTATTTGAAATGATACAACTAGACCTCTTCCCTTGCTAACTAGCTCAACTAAGATACTCCCACTAATTTATTAAGACCCAAATAAAATGCTAGACATAAATATTATAACACATAAATTGCACACATAATTATTTAAATAAATAATAATTTAAATAAATAAACAAGCAATAATTAAATAATAATCATTTATTACTAATAAAATAGAGCCTAGATTTTGGGTCGTGACACTTCAACTGTTGGTTCTGATCTTCCAACATCTTGTTGCTTTCTTCGAGGTTCTTGATCTTGGCTTCGAGACCGGCGAGGAAGTTCTGGAGGCTTGGGGGAATACCATTGAGAGTAGCCTCAGTGTTGAGCTCGGCGGCACTGGCAGGAGGAGCAGAGGCTGAAGCTGAAGCGGGAGTTGACATTGCTGATGACGAGACTGAGAACGTGGACGGAGTAGAAGCTTCGCGTTGTAGTCGACCACCCGTGTCACGCCCCGGAAATCTCAAAAATCCATAAATATAAAATTTACATAATCTACATCTCCAAAATACAAAATACCAAACACGGGCGCGTGAATTCCACTATGAAATCTATACCATCAAGCAACACCTCAACGAGATTATAACTCGGAGACTAGAAACAAACGCGGAAGCAAGAACAACTATTAACAAAAATACCCAAAGTGTAACCGTATATACAAAACACTGAACGACTACGAACCCACAATAATATGCGTAAAGGCTCCGAAGGGCAACTATCCCAAATGCGATCAACCTGCTCAAAGATTCCCGCTACAACGGACCTCACAACGCTACCACTTGCTTTCCTGGGGGGGGGTTAAGGAAAAACAATTTGAAACAAGAAACGGGGTGAGATAAAATCTCAGTAAGTTACTAAATGCATCTACATGGCATAATATCATGCAAATCAATTATATAACTGAGCAAGTAAATCATATAACAACAATTGAGAAAGCTCCCTATCGCCAACCGTCCCATACCAGTTGGAAATAACGACTAACTCATCATGCAGCACATAAGACTGAAATAAACACGTTACAAAGGATACTGAGCCAAGGTTTCACCAAACCAATAGACAATCGCTGCGCAGCTTCAACCGATCAACCAATCAACAATAGCAGTATAACAACTGAAGAGAACCCCGGTCAGAACCGACCAATCAATCAATCAACCCATCAAGCCATCTTCATAGTAGCATAAAAGCTGAAGAGAATACCCCCGGTCAGAACTGACCAATCAACCACTCAAACCCTCTCCATAGTAGCATAAAAGCTGAAGAGAAACCCGGTACCGGAACCAATAACAATGTAAAGTGCCACAAGGGGCGGGAGTCATGCCACAAAGTCATGCTCCAAAACAATTAGCTAGAATACCCACAACGGAGCTAGCTCATCCCAACCAAGGCCAATCTGGATGAGGACAGAAGGACCAATGGGCGATGCTATACTGGACTTGGCTCGTGCCATTATAGCATTATCCATTGCCTGACTCGATACACAATTTAACCAGCTGGACTTTCAATAATGCTAAGTAATGAATACTAGCTTTATAAACATCAAAAGGGTTCCAAAGTATGGAACCATACCAAATAATCACCATAAAGATGCAACGGTTACTCATGAAGAGTTTAACAACAACGATAACAAGAGTTTCTCATGAAGAGCACAACAACGATAAACGGAATTGCTCATAAGGAGTCCAACAACAATGATTATTAAAACACGATAATTCCATAATAAGGAACCATACCAGATACATTCAAAAGATGATACCCACAAGTTACTCATAAGGAACACAACCCAAACGGTCGCTCACAAATAGTACAACGACTATAACCCAAAATGATCCTAAACGTTTACTCATAAAGATATACTAGGGCTATGAACTCAACTATATCTTTACACCTAGAATTCCAAATAGGAATTCCGAATAAATACCCTTAAGGCAAATCAAACCCACAGTTACCCAATCACTATACCACGCTTTACCTCCATTCATAAACGGACCAATTCTTAATACCCCAAACGAACCCAAAAGATTACACTTATTCACACATGATCACAACGGACCAAACCCAACACTTTGGTATTCCCTAATACCCTCTAGGTACTATAAGATATCACTTAGAATCTAGACCAAGTCTGATCCCAAAATCAATCCGATCAAAATAATCCTGAACACATTACAAGATGCCCAAACACTCTCAAACAATACATAGACTAATTCCGCAACACAACTGTTCACAACGGACCATGCCTATTAATCATCAAAAGATAAACCAAGTCAACAACACATCCTGAATATGATACACGCGAGATACTCGTAAAGAGTACTACCCAAATGGTCATTCCCCAAATAGCACAATCACTATCATTAAAACTATCCCAAACGTCCACTCATTATGAAAGTGTTCCCACATTTTCCAATAATCCATAAATAAATTCCATAACCCATTTATTCACAAAGTAACCAAGGCGAAACCACACAAACCGATATTCCCAACTTGATTACAACGGACCGATTCTAAACACTTTGTCATAAGACACTAAATGAAATCTCAACACAATATAAACCTTAAACTCACCTAAATAAACCACCCATCTCGAAGTACTCTATAAGAGCTTTAAAATGATAGTTACTCGTCCAAAACGGAGTTCGGATGAGAAAGTTATGGAGGAAATAGTTTTAGAAGAAAAGGGAAAAATATATCAGAGTCCCAGCTTGGCACGACCGTGCCTAAGAAAGTGGCACGACCGTGCCAAACATGACGAGAGGAAAGTGAATATTGGCACGACCGTGCCAAATAAAGGGGCACGACCGTGCTAGAAGAACAATGCCCAGATTTCTTCCTGGGTTCATACATACCCGAAAATGGCACCCAAACAACCCAAAATTCTTACCATTTCTCAAATACTCAAAATCAAGACTTCCAATAAGCATAACAATGAACCAAAACAACTTATAAACTTGAATAGGACCAAAATAACACATCTAGAAACCCAAATCAAGGTTTAAATCCCAACCTTCATATAATCACCATTTTAAACCAAAAATCCAATTAAATTCCAAATAAATTCCAAATTAATTCCAAACTCAATCAAACTTCAAATATAACAACTAAAGCATTATATAAGCATGATATGAACAATTTAGCATATTAATGGGGGAAAAGCAACTTACCTCGAATTTATCAAAGATGACGGAACTCGAATATTTTTGGTTCTACTCGATCCTATCGACGATCTAAACAAGTTTCAAGTTATGAGAAATGAGAGATAATGAGGGGAAGATAGGTAGAATGTAGAGAGAAGGAAGGGGAGAAAACTTACCCAAAAATGGAGAGAGAGAGGGAGAGTTGCTGGGAGAAAATGAGGGAGTGAAGGAGGAGAGGGGTGATGGAGGGAGTAAGTAGGATGATTTAGGAATTTACACATAGACCCCCTACCCTACACACTAACTCAATCATCTTATATTCTCCACTAACATTTAAGACTCAACACTTCTACACTAGCACAAATGACCCAAATAAAATGCTAGTCATAATTTATTATAACACATAAAATGCACACATAAATTATTAATTAAATAGATAAATAAGCAAATAAATAAATAATAATTATTTATTACTAATAAAATAGAGCCTAGTTTTCGGGTCTTTACAATCTACCCTCCTTAAAAAGATTTCGCCCGCGAATTCACTCATCAAAATCACAATGCGCGGTCATAATGAGGCGACAAAATATCAATTCGCATAAAGCACTCGTAACCCCAAATCAAGTACCTATTAAAGATTTCAGGCATCAATTCCATGACTCAAATAAACCCACACATATTGAACACGTACATATTTCAAGCATATTCATATCAACATCCTAAAGTTAACTTCCTCTTTCATCCCGAATTTCATATTCTCAAGACTATCACTTGTTCACCAATTCTGAGACATAGCTGATTTGATCCTAATTAGCATCACGCTCTCCATCAACCTTTAAATCATCAACATCCATAATTTTTACTTTTTCGGTTCATCTACACACATTGACGATCTATACATCAACCCACGTAATCATACTACTACCCGAATAAATAAGAGAAGGAATGGGGCTGACGATTACTGTCACCCAATAACTCAATGATATAATCAAAAATCTACTGTTATCAACTATCCGATCGAATGGGATTCCACTACCACACTCACTTTCCTTATGAGATAAAACATAATACAGCCAAAATCTTGAATTTCTCAAACTACTTACATTACCTCATACTTAGTTTTCTAAGGACTTATATCCATTAACTCGTGGTAGTCTGCTATCATAACGTTTCAACTTGGTCCCAAAATAGAATAAAATATATAGTCCGCTGAGGCAATATCAATAAAATCATCATCAATTCCAAGTAATAGATAGTTCTATTTATTAGGTGCTAACCCTCGAAACATATACAAATACTTTATCACTCAAAATCGTTACATACCTCCATCTCCCTTTGGAAACATCATTATCGATAACGGGTTGACCACTTTTCACAAAAATGGAAAACCTGACTTATCTCCAAGAAAACATAACACTGGTTATACCTTGCAAGATAACGGTGATACTAGCTAAATCCACGAAACAATATAAATACTGAAATTATCATCAATCTTTATATTAACGATCGAAAGCTGATTTCACACTTATCGGTTCTTACTAAAGCCAAGAAATCCCAAAATACGTGTATCTCATTTTACATATTTGTCTACACTTGCAGAGATCAATTAAAACCTGAAGAACCCCATTACAAAACAATAAATCCTCTAACTCATGCTAAAACTTGTGAACCCTTGCTCCTTCCAAGAAATTTTAAATAAAATCCCAAATGGGTATTAATTCTCAGCCCACAACTTGGTGTGTATCAATATAACATTAAGTCATTCACTCCCACAATCAAATTATGATTTAAAAATAATAATCTTTGATAACACTATGCCATTTATCCATCTAAATGATATAACCAAGAATTCATAATAAACAAACCCAATAATAGAATTTGCCTTCGCTATTTCCTCATATTCGACCTTTGACTAACAATAGCCACTTATCAATCAACTCTGATTAAACCACTGATCTACTTCAGGAATTTACTAATTCACCAATATAAGATAACAAGTACTAATTTATCATAATGGCCTATTTGAACTCTCCGAAAATATCCAGAAATACTCACCACCAATCAGTGGCAACCCAAAGATACGAGACACATAGAAAGCTAAACCACACCACTTATCACATCAATAACCCGAATAGGTGACACAACTAAATCAACTTATAGCTTATAGAGTGCTATCGCTCATAATTCTCCCGGGTTTCTTATGTATACCAGTAACAATCCCGAAGTCTCATATCCGAGAATATTCCTCAACATAATTCACGGAATGAGGACCAACACGCGTACATCGCACGAAACATTATACACTCTACAAAATATAAACCCTTAAGTCCTCAAAGACTCGCACTCTCTATTCTCAAACCAACTAACCCCAATGGTGTTGGTGTTGGTGCCCTAGGCACGTTTGTTGAACGTTGTAAGTTATCATGATAATAAAGAGATAATAGGATTATTATTGTGGCTCGTGTTTGCTTATAATAATCTCCGTCCCTAGAGCTTGTTAAGCACTAGTATAAAGGCTAAATGATCATGGGATGATCATGTTAGATTTATGGGTACTTGTTTGGAACAAGGTACTGGACATGACCCACGGTATGAGATTTATGTCATGGTCGATGTCATATATAAATCTCATATTAGTTATGTCATTTGAATCCTTAGACATGAAGTTATTATAGTCTTCCACTTGATGAACATTATGTTTGACATATTCAAACGCTGCCTTAACACGGTAGTTATAAAGGGTATGATTGGCATGATTGGATTCACGTAGGGAAGAATAATAAGCCAAATGGATTTGTCCCTCTTCGGAGAGATGTCAAGCTTGGGCCCCTCGAAGGAATGATGTTGGTGAAATGCTTGGCCAAACCCAAATGGATTGATTGGATCAATGTCATTTGGATTATCAACATATTCGGGATCGAGAAAAGTTTTGAACAAAACAAGTTGACTTGTTGACCATGACTTGTGTTCAAAGACATTGTGGACAAAGGGATTATGACATGTTCTAAAAGGAATGCGAACTTGTATCTAGTTACACTATTTGGGTAGGTATGACGGTTTGCTAGAACCTAATCATATCTTATGGGTTCATGTTTGAAATCATTGCCAACTTAGTGTAATCCTAGAGGGTCACACACAAATAGAACGAATCGTAAAGGACTAAATGGGAATTATGGAAGAATGTCAGATTTTGGCTCTGGCACGGTCGTGCGCCTTAAAATGGCACGGCCGTGCCATAAATCCAAACCAAGGCAAAACCTGTCGGCATGTTTGGCACGACCGTGCCAAGAAGACAAGCACGACCGTGCCGAAAATTGTCGATATGGGGAATCAAGCGGACCTGATGGCACGACCGTGCCAGATTATAGGGCACGACCGTGCCAGTCAAGTCGGCCAGAATTCTTTGTTGCCTAATTTGGTGACGGGATTTAGGTTTCCTAAGTCCTTAAGGGTTAAGGATTAGGACCTATAAAAGGATCCTTTCAGCAGCCATTAGACAGATGATTATGAGTGCCTCCATAAGGTTTGAGAGGTTATTTTCTTGTTCTAAGATCCCAAAAGTGAAGAACAAGAATATTCATAATTCCATATAGTTCTTACAATTGTGAAAGTGTGTTTCATAATTTGGTCTAGCAACCAAGATCAAGTGTTCTTGATATTCGTTCGTGGTGTGGATACCGCTAGAGGGTGAAACTTATCATCTTCATAGTTCATGATTCTTGCTTTGTTCATGATCAAGATTTCAAGCCTCCATCGAATTCAAGGTTGCAAAATCAAAGGCATCAAGGGTTAGTATTCTAGTATTCATTATGTTGTATTTGACTTAATAATATGAATGGATCTATGGGCTTTGGGTTTCATAAATTTTAAATGCTTAATTCCGCTGCGCGTGTTACTTCGAAACCCAACAAATGGAACCAACACTATTGACACCAATCCTATACTTGATATACCACAAAAGAAGGAACACTCGACGTCAATATCACGACTTATAACTCAACCAACTTCTACCTTAACCTCATTCTTTCAAGAAAACTTAGTTTCTAAACCACTTAAAATCATAACACCCAAGTATTGAAACCTATTCAATATCAGAGTTCTTATTCTCCTTCAAGATCTAAAACCATTGCTCTGATACCAACTGTTACGCCCCGGAAATCTCAAAAATCCATAAATATAAAATTTACATAATATACATCTCCAAAATACAAAATACCAAACACGGGCGCGTGAATTCAACTATGAAATCTATACCATCAAGCAACACCTCAACGAGATTATAACTCGGAGACTAGAAACAAACGCGGAAGCAAGAACAACTATTAACAAAAATACCCAAAGTGTAACCGTATATACGAAACACTGAACGACTACGAACCCACAATAATATGCGTAAAGGCTCCGAAGGGCAACTATCCCAAATGCGATCAACCTGCTCAGAAGATTCCCGCTACAACGGACCTCACAACGCTACCACTTGCTTTCCTGGGGGGGGTTAAGGAAAAACAATTAGAAACAAGAAACAGGGTGAGATAAAATCTCAGTAAGTTACTAAATGCATCTACATGGCATAATATCATGCAAATCAATTATATAACTGAGCAAGTAAATCATATAACAACAATTGAGAAAGCTCCCTATCGCCAACCATCCCATACCAGTTGGAAATAACGACTAACTCATCATGCAGCACATAAGACTGAAATAAACACGTTACAAAGTATACTGAGCCAAGGTTTCACCAAACCAATAGACAATCGCTGTGCAGCTTCAACCGATCAACCAATCAACAATAGCAGTATAACAACTGAAGAGAACCCCGGTAAGAACCGACCAATCAATCAATCAACCCATCAAGCCATCTTTATAGTAGCATAAAAGCTGAAGAGAATATCCCCGGTCAGAACTGACCAATCAACCACTCAAACCCTCTCCATAGTAGCATAAAAGCTGAAGAGAAACCCGGTACCGGAACCAATAACAATGTAAAGTGCCACAAGGGGCGGGAGTCATGCCACAAAGTCATGATCCAAAACGATTAGCTAGAATACCCACAATGGAGCTAGTTCATCCCAACCAAGGCCAATCTGGATGAGGACAGAAGGACCAATGGGTGATGCTATACTGGACTTGGCTCGTGCCATTATAGCATTATCCATTGCCTGACTCGATACACAATTTAACCAGCTGGACTTTCAATAATGCTAAGTAATGAATACTAGCTTTATAAACATCAAAAGGGTTCCAAAGTAGGGAACCATACCAAATAATCACCATAAAGATGCAACGGTTACTCATGAAGAGTTTAATAACAACGATAACAAGAGTTTCTCATGAAGAGCACAACAACGATAAACGGAATTGCTCATAAGGAGTCCAACAACAATGATTATTAAAACACGATAATTCCATAATAAGGAACCATACCAGATACATTCAAAAGATGATACCCACAAGTTACTCATAAGGAACACAACCCAAACGGTCGCTCACAAATAGTACAACGACTATAACCCAAAATGATCCTAAACGTTTACTCATAAAGATATACTAGGGCTATGAACTCAACTATCTCTTTACACCTAGAATTCCAAATAGAAATTCCGAATAAATACCCTTAAGGCAAATCAAACCCACAGTTACCCAATCACTATACCACGCTTTACCTACATTCATAAACGGACCAATTCTTAATACCCCAAACGAACCCAAAAGATTACACTTATTCACACATGATCACAACGGACCAAACCCAACACTTTGGTATTCCCTAATACCCTCTAGGTATTATAAGATATCACTTAGAATCTAGACCAAGTCTGATCCCAAAATCAATCCGATCAAAATAATCCTAAACACATTACAAGATGCCCAAACACTCTCAAACAATACTTAGACTAATTCCGCAACACAACTGTTCACAACGGACCATGCCTATTAATCATCAAAAGATAAACCAAGTCAACAACACATCCTGAAGATGATACACGCGAGATACTCGTAAAGAGTACTACCCAAATGGTCATTCCCCAAATAGCACAATCACTATCATTAAAACTATCCCAAACGTCCACTCATTATGAAAGTGTTCCCACATTTCCAATAATCCATAAATAAATTCCATAACCCATTTATTCACAAAGTAACCAAGGCGATACCACACAAACCGATATTCCCAACTTGATTACAACGGACCGATTCTAAACACTTTGTCATAAGACACTAAATGAAATCTCAACACAATATAAACCTTAAACTCACCTAAATAAACCACCCATCTCGAAGTACTCTATAAGAGCTTTAAAATGATAGTTACTCGTCCAAAACGGAGTTCGGATGAGAAAGTTATGGAGGAAACAGTTTTAGAAGAAAATGGAAGAATATATCAGAGTCCCAGCTTGGCACGACCGTGCCTAAGAAAGTGGCACGACCGTGCCAAACATGACGAGAGGAAAGTGAATATTGGCACGACCGTGCCAAATAAAGGGGCACGACCGTGCCAGAAGAACAATGCCCAGATTTCTTCCTGGGTTCATACATACCCGAAAATGGCACCCAAACAACCCAAAATTCTTACCATTTCTCAAATACTCAAAATCAAGACTTCCAATAAGCATAACAATGAACCAAAACAAACTTATAAACTTGAATAGGACCAAAATAACACATCTAGAAACCCAAATCAAGGTTTAAATCCCAACCTTCATATAATCACCATTTTAAACCAAAAATCCAATTAAATTCCAAATAAATTCCAAATTAATTCCAAACTCAATCAAACTTCAAATATAACAACTAAAGCATTATATAAGCATGATATGAACAATTTAGCATATTAATGGGGGAAAAGCAACTTACCTCGAATTTATCAAAGATGACGGAACTCGAATATTTTTGGTTCTACGCGATCCTATCGACGATCTAAACAAGTTTCAAGTTATGAGAAATGAGAGATAATGAGGGGAAGATAGGTAGAATGTAGAGAGAAGGAAGGGAAAAACTTACCCAAAAATGGAGAGAGAGAGGGAGAGTTGCTGGAGAAAATGAGGGAGTGAGGGAGGAGAGGGGTGATGGAGGGAGTAAGTAGGATGATTTAGGAATTTACACATAGACCCCCTACCCTACACACTAACTCAATCATCTTATATTCCCCACTAACATTTAAGACTCAACACTTCTACACTAGCACAAATGACCCAAATAAATGCTAGTCATAATTTATTATAACACATAAAATGCACACATAAATTATTAATTAAATAATAATTTAAATAGATAAATAAGCAAATAAATAATATATTATTTATTACTAATAAAATAGAGCCTAGTTTTCGGGTCGTTACAACCCGAACGGATCCAAACTTGCTTTGCTGAAAGGTTGAAGGGTAATGAAGCTTTAGGATAGGGGGAAGGCTCATGCAAAGTATATATTAATTTACAAAAACATACATTATTTACATCCTAATTGGTTGGAAGGGGTACCCCTTTTTTCGCAACTAGTTAGGAGACTACGATCAGTGGAGGCCATCATTACGTCTATAGACCCCTCGTTTTTCACCTGCATTGCACACTCCCAAACGGACAATTTGGGCGAGGGTCCTATAGGGCAAGCGGCTTCTACCAACCATCGGATCCTACGACTAACCCTTCCTTAAAGGCATTTAACGTGACGTCTATGTTACATCCTACGCAGGTTAATGATGAACGGAGATCTTGAAAATAAACACTCATCTTACCATGGCACGTCCCTTGTAGGGAAATCACTTTTTTGTGCACTTTCTCTCAAAGATCTCGATTCATCATTGACTTGGGGATGACTCGACATAGACAGCACGTTAATTGACTATTAAGAAAAAGCTAACCAAACCAACCGGTCAAAACCTAGGTGTGTTACCTATACTAGTGTGGGTTGACACGGGTTAGGTAAAAGGTTCCCACCGTATACGGTGAGTGGAATAGACGAGTGACTCGAAAAGAGTGCGGCAGTAGCACACAAATTCCTGCACATCGAATACTCTGGGTAATGGGGACCTGTGCAGTGCTGACACGGACTAGTGGTAGTGTGTGGCAAGAAACTAATTCTTTTTAAGGAGAAAAGAGAGAAGTTTTTGATGTTAGGATGATGCAATGCAATGCATGAGAGAGGGAGAGAGAGCCACGTATAAGGGAGCATAGCAGAGTTTTGTTTGACCCTAATACTAAAGCGAAGATAACAGGGGTACAAGGATACAAGGCACATACGAAGTACAAGTATCAACAGAGTACAAGTATTAACATTGCGGGGTGCACGGGTGCATGTGTAAACACGGCAAGTGTGTGCATGTGTAAACATGGCAAGTGTGTGCATGTGAGAACATGGCAAAGTGTAAGGTGCATGTGAGAACATGGCAAACATCATGATGTGAACGAAAGTTAGACCCCTAAGTTTGAAAAGTTTCAAAGCAGTCCCCAGCAGAGTCGCCACTGTGAATACCCCTTTCCGATGAAGCGACGCATGGGAAGTATCTTATGATTATTTTTATTTACAAAGGGAATATTCTTAACGACATTAAAATTATGAGAGTCGCCACGCCGTTTTAATTAAAGCCAAAACATTGAAAAAAGCATTTTTAGTGGGTTCGGGGGTCAAATTACAACAAGAGAAGAATATTGAACGTTATCACTCCTATTGCCCGAATTGATCGGTCTTTCTATCATGATGAATGTGTTAGTAGTGTGTTAGTGATTTAGACCGGATCCGAAGATTGCCTACGTTCCTCTCAATGTGAGAAGCTCAGGTCAGCGTAGTTTGCAGAGAATTAGAATAGGCAGAAGAATCGGGATCATGCATAATGAGGGGGGAATTACCTAAAGATTAGGGTTTAGAAGTAGTTCCTAGATCATTCTCGGGTTGATGAACCCTCGATCATCATCGGCTATGAAATAACATGTAATTATGAAGATCACAACCCTAAATATAGCATAAATAAGGTTTTAATCTATGAACACGAAGAACACGCGAAGAACATATTTTGAGCATATGAATGAGCATGCAAAGCATATGAAGAAACTATGAATAAACATGTAAGAACATGAATATAAAAGATCTACATTAAAAATGATGCAAGAACATGAAGAAAAAGTTAGAAAACTTACCTATGTTGGCAAGAAATAAACCTTGGGTCTCCTTGAGTGTTTGAATGTTAATTAGAGAGCAAAATAGTGTTTAAGAACTCCAAAATTCGTACTTAGAGCTCCCCAAAATCGGACCCTAAACCAATGGAATGGAATTGGTTTATATAGTAAACTGAGGGGAGGATCTGATGGTCCAGATCATCCAGCGCAAGGTTGGCCGCCTGGCCATGGTTGAAGCCAGTGACAAGAGTGGCCGCGTGGCCAAGATCAACGCGCAGCAATGTTGGCCGCGTGACCAAGGTTGCAGGCTGACTTGATTCTTAAGCTAGGGTTTCTGAATGGTTTTAAGGAAACCATTTATTACCTATTTTGATAGATTTTGCCATAAATGAGATATTTTGGGAATCCGGGACAAGTCTTTGCAAGGTTTCTAATTCCTATAAAGTCCTTGTATTTTTGGGAAAGTCCTAATAAACTCATTTTCAGGTCGGGTACTAACAGATTTGTGATGTCTTTGGTCCAATATTGACTAGGAACCTTTAGTAGAGCATTTGCTGAAAGCCTTTTCTCATCTGCTATGGTTTCCAACATAGAACCAAAGAAAACTGAAGAAGCTCTTGCTGATCTTGGTTGGGTTGAAGCCATGCAAGAGGAACTGAATCAGTTTGAAAGATGTAAAGTATGGGAACTTGTGCCAAAACCGACATCTCAACAAGTAATCGGTACAAAGTGGGTCTTCAGAAAAAAGTTGGATGAAGCTAGGAATATCACAAGAAATAAAGCAAGGTTAGTTGCAAAAGGCTATCGACAAGAAGAAATGATTGACTACGATGAGACATTTCCACCGGTTGAAAGATTGGAAGCTATAAGACTTTTTCTAGCCTATGCTGCCTTCAAAGAATTAAAATTATATCAAATGGACGTGAAAAGTGCTTTCTTGAATGGAGAACTCCAAGAACTTGTTTATGTTGAACAACCACCTGGGTTTGAGGACTCTAAGAAGCCTAATCATGTCTACCGATTGAAGAAAGCTCACTATGGCTTAAGGCAAGCTCCAAGGGCATAGTATGAAACCCTTTCTAAGTTTTTACTTAGTGATGGCTTAGGTTTCACTCGAGGTAAAATCGATACTACTTTATTTGTTGCCAAGCATAAGGGTCGTTTATTGTTTGTTCAAATATATGTCGATGATATTATTTTTGGATCTACTAATGAATCACTTTGCAAGAGATTTGAGAAGCTAATGCAGAGCAAGTTCAAGATGAGCATGATGGGTAAACTAACATATTTCCTTGGACTCCAAGTCAAACAAACCAATGAAGTAATCTTCATCAGTCAAGCCAAGTACACAAAAAAACTCATCAAGATGTTTGGCTTTGACAATGCTCACTCTAAAAGCACACCGATGGGCACTAGCATTCATTTAGATAAGGATGAGTCTGGTAAGAAGGTAGATATGACTCTCTACCGAGGTATGATCAGATCACTCTTCTATCTTACTACTAGTAGACCAGATATCATGTTTGCAATTTGTGTATGTGCCAGGTTTCAAGCTGACCCTAGGGAATCTCATCTGCACGCTGTTAAACGTAACATTAAATATTTATGTGGTTCTGTTAACCTTAGATTATGGCATGCTAGAGATTCATCTTTCAATCTAATAGGTTATTCAGATGCAGACTTTGCAGCTTGCATGGTGACTAGGAAAAGTACTAGTGGAACTTTCCAGTTTCTTGGTGATCGATTGGTGTCTTGGTCCTGTAAAAAGTAAGAATCAATATCCACTTCTACTACCAAGGTTGAGTACATAGCTGCCGGTAGTTGCTGTTCACAAATCCTTTGGATGAAGCAGCTGCTGGTTGACTATGCAATTCCAACTCAAGTTTGTCCTATCTATTGTGATAATCAATCTGTTATCTCGATCTCAAACAATACGGTCATGCATTCCAAAACCAAGAACATAGACATCAAGTATCACATTCTCAAGCAACATCTAGAAAAAGGCAATGTTGTGCTGCTCAAAGTCCATACAGATTTCCAAAGAGCAGACATATTGACAAAGCCTTTGGATCAGAAAAGATTTGAATTCCTCAGAGGTGAACTAGGTATGATTGTTTATTATGGTTAAAGTTGTGCTAACTTTGCTTACTTGTGTTAGTCTACCGATCTCATCAGCAATGTGTAAAAGCCTTACCGACCGAAATGTCTTGCCGATTTTCAAATTCAAAAATCAGCACAAAAATCTCTTTTCAGTAGATCTTCTCTGAACGGATAAGGATTCTCTGACACATGACGTAAGAAAAGTCAAATCAAAGATACAATCGGTCACACTACCTTTCTAAAACGTGTGTGCACTGCCTTACCCAAATCGTGTCAAGATTTACCCCAAATCTTTGTTGTAAATCAGAAGGTAACCTTTAATATTTCCATAAATTATTGTTACCTATTATACCCATTCTCTTTCCTAGTTTAACCGTCTTAAATCAAGCCGTCTGGTTTATGCATTTAATTCATTGTGTGGACATGTTCTTCGATATATTCGCCCCAACAGTTAAACTTCTCTTTCTCCCATGCAAACCCTTCATATTCTCTCTCTCTCTCCCATAACATTTGAATAGTCACACTTAAACCATTTCATCTCTTTTCGCTCTCTATCTCTTGAACTCTCTCATTATCAGTTATCATCCTCTATTTCCTACTACTCTACAGATATCTTCATCTTTCTAATCTGGTAATAGTTGATGATATTTATGCTTGTTTATTTCTAATTTCGATTTAAACTAACTGATTTTAACTTGTGAGATTTCTTGAATGTTTTTGCAGAAAATGACGAGCAATGAAAAATATATCTATGGAGGTTACGTTGACTCAACCTTCTTCGACGACTTAGCTATTGGTGTTTGTTCCCTAGGCACGTTTAATAAACGTTGTAATTGTTATCATTCATTCATATTAATAAAGAGATGTTTTGATTATTATTGTTGTTCATGTTTACTTATAATAATCTCCGTCCCTAGTACTTGTTAAGCACTAGTGTAAAGGCTAAATGATCATGGGATGATCATATTAGATTTATGGGTACTTGTTTGGTACTGGACATGACCCGCTTTATGAGATATATATCATGGTCAATGTCATATATATATCTCATATTAGTTATGTCATTTGAATCCTTAGACTTGAAGTTATTATAGTCTTCCACTTGATGAACATTGTGTTTGACATATTCAAACGCTACCTTTAACCGGGTAGTTATAAAGGGTATGACTGGCATAATCGGATTCATGTAGGGAAGAATAATAAGCTTATATGGATTTGTCCCTCTTCGAAGAGATGTCAAGCTTGGGCCTCTCGTAGGAATGATGTTGATGAAAATGTTTGGCCGGACTCAAATGAATTGATTGGATCAATGTCATTTGGATTATCAACATATTCGGAATCGAGAAAGTATTGAACAAAGACAAGTTGACTTGTTGACCATGACTTGTGTTCAATGACATCGTGGACAAAAGGATTATTACATATTCTAAAGGAATGCGAACTTGTATCTAGTTACACTATTTAGGTAGGTATGACGGTTTGCTAGAACCTAATCATATCTTATGGTTTCATGTTTGAACCCATTACCAACTTAGTGTAATCCTATAGGGTCACACACAATAGAACGAATCCTATAAGGAATACATTGGAATATTCTCGCGACCCCGACCCCGCGGGCCCGGAACTCGCGAGCTGGACGTCGACTTACAACAATACACCAAAATACTGAAGATAAAAATTTCATTTTTATACCCAAAAGGTTTAAAACAAAGTTTTAAAAATCCAAGTTTAACAACAACAATATACTACTAGTATAAGCTCCACAAGCTTACACCAAAAATACAAAAGATTACAAATGTTAATGACGTCATTGTTGGTAAAACTATCCCCAAAAGGTTATACATTTAAATAATGCAAACCGGTCAATAATAACCTGCCCAAAAATCTCAATCCTCTCGACGTCCTCCTCGATCCGCAAATCCTAATCCTTTCCTCCTGAGGGGGGGGGTTAAGGAAAAACAAAGATAAAAGAAAGAGGGTGAGATAAATCTCAATAAGTTACTAATGCAACTACATGACATGCTATGATGCAATAAACAATAATAATAATCTCACATAGCACGTAGCAAATATCATTTAACAGATAGCAGCGGAAATAAACAAGTAACAAAGGATACTGAGCCAAGATTTCCCAAACAAAGGATATAACAATCTGATCAATGACGATAGGGCCGCATCGAAGAGCAGCATCAATAAGCAGCATCAAGAGCCGATAAACCAATCAACGCTAGCAACATAATAGCTGACGAGAAAACCCGGTACCGGGACCAATAACCAAACGATAACTGTGTATACGACATGTAGTCGCAACCCCTTATAATAGCTAGACTGTTCTCAAAAAAGGAGCTAGCTCATCTCACATCCAAGGCCAATCTGGAGGAGGGAAATAATGGGGCAAAACAATGGTCAACATTATAATGGACTCGGCTCGTTGCCATTATAATCTTTTCCATCGCCCGACACAACCACGAATACCAGCTGGACTTTCAAATAAATGCCAAGTAATAAATACTAGCTCAAATAAACAACTCATGATTCCAAAGTAGGGAACCATACCAATTAATCACCAAGAAGATGAAATAAAACCAACCACACATAATAAAGATCACAACCATTTCCAAACAATAATTGATCAAATCCCATAACACATTTGTTCACAAAGGAACCATTTTCAACACTAGAGTATCCCACAATATCTATTTAAATTAATTATAGTGACACCCAAAATTCATATAACATCATTTAACAACCCAAACTAAGATTTGATCCCAACATTCTCAAAAATTACAAAAGATGAACAAAAATACAAATAAATTCCAAACTCAACCAAAATGACATATATGTGAACTAAAGCATTACATAAACTAAAGATGAACATTTTAGCATAAAAATGGGGGAAAACCAACTTACTTGAATTTTACGGAATGAGACGGAATTCAAATATTTTTGGCTCTACACGATCCTATCGACGATCTAAACACATTTTATAAAATGAGAAATGAGAAATAATGGGAGGAAGATGACTAAAAAGAAGAGAGAAGAAGGAGAGAAATTTACCTTCTACACCCATGGAAGAGAGAGAGAGAAGTGGCTGGGAAAATGGTGAGGGAGAGAGTGAGGGAGGAAGGTGAGGGGAAAGGAGGGAGTAAGTAGGATGATAATAAAAGAAGTTACACTTAGGCCCCCTTCCCCTACTCAACTAACACAAAAACTCATTTCCCCCTATCAACTAAGACCCAATAAATTCCACACCAGCACAATTGGTCAATTAAAATGCTAAGCATAAAATATTATGAAACACAAAATGCACACATAATTATTTAAATAAATAAATAATTTAAATAATTAAATAATTTAAATAAATAAATAAGAAATAAATAAATAATTAAATATTTATTACTAAGAAGTAGAGGCGGGTTTTCGGGTCGTGACATTCACTCCACCTTAAAAGAAAATTCGTCCCGAATTTTAAATTACTTACCCGAAAGATCAAATAGCCACGGATACGCTAATTCCGCCACTTCCCGAATTTCTTAATCATCCATTTTAAACCATCATATGGTAACCTTAAATAATGCTTACCACATAACAACCTCTCGTACTTAACTTCCTTCAATCATTACCTTCACTACTCATTAGAATCCATATTCAAAATCGAAGAATCCAAATTGTTCCTAAACATAACTCTCGAGATACAACAAGCTTATCTCATTTCATAAACTTAATTACACTGGAAGGATACTTCCATTTGTAAACCGCATACTTAGTATTACTCCCCAGAGATTCAAAGCATTAAACCATCTCGAGCTAAATCAGCTTCTTGAAATATGGAAAGCTAAAGAAATTTTCCGTCCCCACAATATTCACCAAGGTGGCTATATCTCCAAGGATTTCCATTATAGTGCTTTCACCTTAGATGGCACCTTAAACTAGAGGTACAATGTAAGCCCAAAATTTTAATACAAAATGTTTACTTAAATCCACGCTTTAATTTTATCATCACATTACTCCAAACCTTTGAAAGCCTAAAACAATTACAAACACTCAGTAGTCCGTAAGACAATCCAAATTTTATCTCCAAGGGATTTCCTCTAACTCCCTTTTAAATTGATAATTCGTGCTTACACACCCCAAGGAAATTTAGCAATTCCTAAATCTTCAATGGCTAACCTACCTTAGTCTTTCACATATACATTTATAATCTCAATGATACTTAGGCCCAATCGTACTACCATCATAATAAACCAATTGGCTAGCCACATTCCAACTGACCCAATACCAAATCATAGTACTCTTTAATATGCCCAAGTATTGATACCCAACTTTCTTCGCATACCCTTAATCCAAATCGAGAAACGCCACCAAGAAAAGATTTAGAACCATAAAACAACCATTTAACTAAAACTCAAAATGCCTTTAATACAATTCGAGAAATTCTTGCCCTCTCAAAATGTGCTTAGTCCTTTCAAACTTAACGCGCTTACCACCATTAATGATTATAACTTCCACAATATACTAGTCACTCATAGCAAATCATGCATTTCTTCATGCTAACCAATTCCGATGCACTCACGTAGATGTACTAAAAGTAAACAAAAATCTCCTATCATGAAATCCTCAATTGAATCCTCCGCTATTATAATCCAACCGATACAATATGGATATTGATCTAATTATTAGCACTACCACCATGTACCATAACAACTCAATTTAACCCAAGTGCCTCCCCAAACACTAGGCACTATTAAGAAGAAAATGGAAATCTTACAAATGATAAATACACCCAACAATTTGGTATAGACATCCATTGTCACCTACCTAAGTTATATATTCAAATTCCATATAAGAAAAGATGTGTATAACTCTACCCAAAGAACGGTCTCAAAACAATTTTAGGAAATTAGGAATAAAGAATGTAACAGTCCTCCTACAACAACCGACTAAAGCATGACATTTCCCTTCTCAAAATGACATCAAAACCTTATAATAGTAATATGATTAATTTAGCAGGTAAGGCATGTCTACCCTTAAGCACAACATAAGCACATAAGACTTCGTCAGATATTCCACACTCCTCCATAGGAGTAGATACTGGCAACACATAAGTCAAAGACTCAGGAGAAATAAATGCAACTAAATTCACAAAAACATATGAATGCGATGATCTTAAGAATGCACCCGCTCGCTCTCTCGACACAAAATTAATACCCCTTGAAACTGATGAGTCACCCGTTGAGTGCTGATTGATCGCAAATACCCTACCCTGAACCTTTAGGGTTTCTCGAAGTATCTCTCTTCTGACCCTGTGCAGTACCAGTGTCACTCCCGGATGGTTGATATCTGCCCCTAAGACAATCTCTCACAAAATGCCCCAACTGACCACAATTCACACATTTCCCTTGTTTCTTCCAACACTTGTCTTCCGAGTGTCCTTCCCTCTGACAATAGTTTCAGATCTTCCCATTTCGTGTCCCCTGATTAGTACCTTGATTCCTCACTATTGGTTGTCCCTAAGGTTGCTCTCCGAATCGAGTTTGCATTCCAGAATTACCTCTGTTATCCGAATGTTGCGGTTGTGACTTGCTCTGCCCTCCTTACTTACTCGGGTTAACCATCTCAGTCTTCCTTTTGTGTTCCCCGATGTCTTGCTCTATCAAATAGGCACGGTCCACCGCATCCTGAAAAAGTTGAATTCTCTGGGCTATTAACTGTGTCCTAATAGTTGTCTTCAAGCCCCTGATAAACCTCATTGCTTTCTGCTCCTCGGTCCGCACAAAGGTAGTCACAATACCTGGCTAATTCTGTGAACATAGCCGAGTATTGTGCTACTGACAACAAGCCTTGCTCCAAGTTGAGGAACTCGATCTCTTTCCGGTTCTAATCCACTAGAGGGATAAAGTGTTCCCCGAATTTCCTCACGAACAACTCCCAAGAATAAGGTACAAGAGTCGCATCCCAACTGGCCTTAAGTGCCTTCCACCAATGCTCAGCGGCTCCCACTAGCTTGTAAGCCGTAAACCGAACCCTATCCTCGTCCGTACAACCAAAAACATCGTAAATCTTCTCCATTGACTCAATCCACATTTCCGCCTTTTTTACATCAGGCTCACCATCGTACTCACTTGGTTTCAACTTTAAGAACTGCTCCAACCCATATCGTGGAGGTGCTACATGTTCCTCTCTCGGCCCGTGGTCATGAATTGCTTTCATCGCCGCTTCAAACATCCCCTGAAACATTGCACGATTCTCTTCCCGAAGATCATTCTGATTCGGAGTCCCACTAGAACCTTCACCAGCTCTTCTTCTAGCCATATAGAACAAATACCTGCATAACATCAATCGTTACTCACTCCGAACACAACTACCCTCCTAGGTCATTCTAGTCCACCTATACTTATACTTAGAGCTAACCATGGCTCTGATACCAACTGTGGCGACCCCGACCCCGCGGGCCCGGAACTCGCGATCTGGACGTCGACTTACAACAACACAGCAAAATACTGAAGATAAAAATTCCATTTTTATACCCAAAAGGTTTAAAACAAAGTTTTAGAAATCCAAGTTTAACAACAACAATATACTACTAGTATAAGCTCCACAAGCTTACACCAAAAATACAAAAGATTACAAATCTTAATGACGTCATTGTTGGTAAAACTATCCCCAAAAGGTTATACATTTAAATAATGCAAACCGATCAATAATAACCTGCCCAAAATCTCAATCCTCTCGACATCCTCCTCGATCCGTAAATCCTAATCCTTTCCTCCTGAGGGGGGGGGGGTTAAAGAAAAACAAAGATAAAAGAAAGGGGGTGAGATAAATCTCAATAAGTTACTAATGCAACTACATGACATGCTATGATGCAATAAACAATAATAATAATCTCACATAGCACGTAGCAAATATCATTTAACAGATAGCAGCGGAAATAAACAAGTAACAAAGGATACTGAGCCAAGGTTTCCCAAACAAAGGATATAACAATCTGATCAATGACGATAGGGCCGCATCGAAGCGCAGCATCAATAAGCAGCATCAAGAGCCGATAAACCAATCTATGATAGCAACATAATAGCTGACGAGAAAACCCGGTACCGGAACCAATAACCAAACGATAACTGTGTATACGACACGTAGTCGCAACCCCTTATAATAGCTAGACTGTTCCCAAAAAGGAGCTAGCTCATCTCACATCTAAGGCCAATCTGGAGGAGGGAATTAATGGGGCAAAACAATGGTCAACATTATAATGGACTCGACTCGTTGCCATTATAATCTTTTCCATCGCCCGACACAACCACGAATACCAGCTGGACTTTCAAATAAATGCCAAGTAATAAATACTAGCTCAAATAAACAACTCATGATTCCAAAGTAGGGAACCATACCAATTAATCACCAAGAAGATGAAATAAAACCAACCACACATAATAAAGTGCTCAACCATTTCCAAACAATAATTGATCAAATCCCATAACACATTTGTTCACAAAGGAACCATTTTCAACACTAGAGTATCCCACAATGTCTATTTAAATTAATTAGAGTGACACCCAAAGTCTATTCCTAATATACAAACCAAGCCTAAACCAAACAAAAGAGAGTGCCAGGAAACAGAGGCGGGCGGGCGCCTAAATAGGGGTGGGCGGGCGCTCATTTGGTTAGAATGTTGGAAGAAGGAAAAAGGCCAGGTAGGCGGGCGCCTGGCTCAACCCGGGCGGGCGCCTGGTCGGCGAACTGGGCAGCAATTCAGCTGGGTTCTTCAACCCGAAAATGAACATCAAAATTCACTATTGTAACCCAAATCAATACCAACACTTCCAACTAGTTTACCCAAATGCCGAAATAACTTCTAAGCCTAAAAATAACTCATATAACATCATTTAACAACCCAAACTAAGATTTGATCCCAACATTCTCAAAAATCACAAAAGATGAACAAAAATACAAATAAATTCCAAACTCAACCAAAATGACATATATGTGAACTAAAGCATTAGATAAACTAAAGATGAACATTTTAGCATAAAAATGGGGGAAAAGCAACTTACTTAAATTTTACGGAATGATACGGAATTCAAATATTTTTGGCTCTACACGATCCTATCGACGATCTAAACACATTTCATAAAATGAAAAATGAGAAATAATGGGAGGAAGATGACTAAAAAGAAGAGAGAAAGAGGAGAGAAATTTACCTTCTACACCCATGGAAGAGAGAGAGAGAAGTGGCTGGGAAAATGGTGAGGGAGAGAGTGAGGGAGGAAGGTGAGGGGAAAGGAGGGAGTAAGTAGGATGATAATAAAAGAAGTTACACTTAGGCCCCCTTCCCCTACTCAACTAACACAAAAACTCATTTCCCCCTATCAACTAAGACCCAATAAATTCCACACCAGTACAATTGGTCAATTAAAATGCTAAGCATAAAATATTATGAAACACAAAATGCACACATAATAATTTAAATAAATAAATAATTTAAATAAATAAATAATTGAAATAAATAAATAAGAAATAAATAAATAATTAAATATTTATTACTAAGAAGTAGAGGCGGGTTTTCGGGTCGTGACAAATATTGGGTCGAAGGACCATTCGGGGATTTAAGGAAATTAGAGGAAGAAAAATGGAAAAAGGGGAGGTCCGGGCGGACTAGTGGAAGGACCCGGGCGGACCATGATAGGTCCGGTCGGACCACTTGCTATACCCGGCCGGACCAGTAGGTTTCGGCAGGAACTTTTCTTAATCCGTTTTCTTGCGGGTTTAGACAATTGTTACCTATTTGGAATAGGCCTAACAACTATTTAAACAACCCTAATTCACCCAAAATCAGTACATAAGTTTGTGTAAGCCTCCAAAGAGCTTTTGAGAATTATTTCTTGTTCTAAGAAATCCCTAGATTGAAGAACAAGAACAAACACAATAATATTTCATATAGTCAAAATACAATTGAGAAAACGTGTTTCTTGATTTGGTCTAGCAACCAAGATCAAGTGCTCTTGATATTCGTTCGAGGTGTGGATACCGGTAGAGGGTGAAGCTCATCATCTTCAAAGTTCGTGTTCTTACTTGTTCGTGATTAAGCTTCGAATTCTCCACCATGATCAAAGACTGAAATTCAAAGGCATCAAGGGTTAGTATTCTAGTATTCATATTGAATGTATTTGATATAATCATATGAACGGATCTATGGCTTTGGGTTTCATGAAAATTTTAATTGCTTAATTCCGCTGCGCATGCTACTACGAAACCCAACAGTGGTACCAGAGCCCCGTTCATGTTTATTATTTCAATACTAGATCATGTTGTGTGTATGTAAATTGTTTGTTTATGTGCCTAGCATGATATGAATATTTGATTATGATGTTTATGTGTTATATGCGTTTATGTGGTTTACTGTTTTATAAACTTTAATCGCACTATTCAATCGCAATAAAATTGTGTTGGATTTAAAATTGTTTGGGTTATAAATTTCTGATTGGATCAAAGTTTTGATTATCGGGGAAAAACAATTTTGTGACAACTTTTCGAACTTTAAAATTCTGGATTTTTCAGCGTAGGTCCAACCGGACCAAAGCAGGCACCCGGCCGGACCATCTGATCTGGAGCGGGGGTTAGGCGTTTTGTTTTGGACTTGAAAAATTATGGGTTTTTTAGAGGTAGGTCCGACCGGACCAGTGACAATACCCGGTCGGAACTCCTGGTCTGGAGCGGGGATTGGGCAGTTGGTTTGGGTGCGGATCTCGGGGTTTAATTTTCCTATTTGTTTTGATCTTGTGATTCTGAGATTGGATCAGAGTTTCGATGGCTAATCTACGTTCATCGAGATTGTGTTTCCCAAACTTGATCGCATTCAATGTTTCAAAGATAAAACGAAGTTAGAATTATGAAGAGTTCATAATTGCTAAAATTGAGAAACAAAGTTCTTGATTCAAAGATTGGAGATCCATGTGGAATTGTGGATGCAATTGACCTACGTTCATCGAGACCATCTATTGCTTAGTTTCGGCCACATGGACTACTTTCTTAGTTTCTTGAATTAGTGCGGAATTGTGGTTGCCTTATGGCTTAGTTCGGCCGCACTTCTTGTTGTCTTGGTTTGGAGATGATAACCAAAGTTCAAAGAGTCTCATCCTCATAATTATAGAGAAACTAATGACTCATAAATATTATGCTTACATTAATGATGATTAATTTAGTGGCTAAACTTGATTCGTAACATGTTTATTTTATGTGCTCATAAATGTGTTGAATGCTGTATATGATTAAACCTTCAAAGAAAGTTTTAAGTCCTTTATTGCCATGCCATGATTAAAACACTTGTTAGTACATGGATGATTTTAATGTAGATTCGCCCTAGCGAGGTGCATTAATTTTATTTATGTATGAGCAAGATAGATAATGTGGGAACGCCCTAGCGAGGCATATTAACTATACGTTTAAAATGATTGGACTTAATTAGGCGTCAAAACAGTTTTGGGCCTAGGCAAATATGAGATTAAAACATGCTTTTTGAAATTAGATTTCTTAAAGAATCTCAGAAAATGATCTAAGAATCATATGGGATATTATTGACATGATTGTCTACCTAATTAATTTGATTTTGTGTAATCCGCCTTAGCGGACTTGAAATTAAATTAAAGTTGGATCTTAACCCATTTAAATTATATTATACATTGGATGTATAAGAAGGTTGTATAATTTAGTGGGAGTATTTTTTGGAAAAATACATAGTTTATTTCTTTAATGAAACTGGTACTTATTAATTTATTTATTTTTTGCATAATTGTAGATAATGACTACCAACACTCAATCAATTTCATTGCGATCAATCCTTGAAAATGATAAGCTCCAAGAGAATGGTACAAACTTTATGGATTGGATCCGAATCCTAAGAATAGTTCTTAGGCAAGAAGATAAGTTGTACATTCTCGATGGGCCTCTTCCTGTGAAACCAGAAGCCAATGCCCCTAGGGCAGAAAGAGACAATTACTAGAAACACCGTAATGATTCTAGAGATGTAAGTTGTCTCATGCTTGCTACTATGTGCAAAAAACTCAAACAAAGTTTCGAATATTTGGAAGCCTATGAGATAGGCGTGGAGTTAAGAGCCATGTTTCAAGAATAAGCTAGGCAAGAGAGGTACAAGACCATTGTTGCATTCACTTCTTGCAAAATGAGTGAAGGGCAACAAGTGAGTCTTCACATGCTTAAAATGAAAGGCTATGTAGAGCATCTTGAGAAACTTAGCTTTCCAATCCAATTGGAGCTAGCCACGGATCTCATTCTTAATTCATTGCGTAAATGTTATAATCAGTTTGTGATGAATTATAACATGCATGGAATGGATAAGAATCTCTCCGAGTTGCATGGTATGCTTAAAACTGCGGAGATGAAGATTGTGGAGAAAGGTTCTCCTGTGCTCATGGTTCATGATGGGAAGAAGGCTAGTGTCAAAGGAAATGGTAAGAAAGTTGTCAAACCCAAGATAAGCAAGGTAAAGGTTGCCAAGGCTTCTGAGGCAAAACCCGATTCACAAAAGGATGCAATTTGTTTCCATTGTTAAAAAATTGGTCATTGGAAACGTAATTGCAAGGCTTTTAAGGAAGAGCAAAATAATAAGAAGAGCAGTGGGACTGCGTCGACTTCAGGTATCTATATGATAGATATTCTTCTTTATACCACTGATTCTTGGGTATTGGATACCGGATGTGGTTCTCACATTTGTTTAAATGTGCAGGGACTAAAGAATAGGAGACTGCTTAAATTGGGTGAAGTGGACCTACGAGTGGGGAATGGAGCAAGAGTTGCTGCATTAGCCGTAGGGACTTATGAAGTCACTTTACCTTCCTGTTTAATACTTGTTTTGAACAATTGCTATTATGTACCGTAATTAAGTAGAAATATTATTTCAATTTCTTGTTTGGATAATGAAGGTTTTAAGTTTCTTATTGAAAATAAGAGATTTTCTATTTATTTAAATGATGTGCTTTATGGTATTGCAAATTCATTTAATGGCCTTTATGTCTTGGATGTCAAGAATGAAAATAATGACAATGTCTATCATGTAAATAACAAAATCGAAACCTAATGATGTAAATCAAACTTATTTGTGGCATTGCCGTCTTGGTCATATTAATGAGAAGCGTATCTCAAAACTCTATGGGGACGGTCTTTTGGGTTCATGTGATCTTGAGTCATATGATACTTGCGAGTCGTGTCTTCTTGGAAAAATGACTAAGACACCTTTTACCAAGCTAGGTGAAAGAGCGAGTGACTTATTGGGGTTGATACATTCCGATGTATGCGGACCATTAAGTAGCAATGCTAGGGGAGGGTTTTAATTCTTCATTACCTTCACTGATGATTATAGTATATTTGGGTATGTTTCCCTAATGAAACATAAAAGTGAAGCCTTTGAGATATTTAGAATATTTCAAAATGAAGTAGAAAAACAACTTGGCAAAAGTATTAAGGCACTTTGATCGGATCGAGGTGAAGAATACTTGAGTCATGAATTCGATGATCATCTAAAGAATTGTGGAATAATTTCACAATTGACTCCACCCGGAACACCACAATGGAATGGTGTGTCTGAAAGGAGGAATCGAACTTTGTTTGACATGGTTCGATCAATGATGAGTCGAGTTGATCTTCCTTTATCCTTTTGGGGTTATGCTCTAGAAACCACTGCTCTAACACTAAATCAAGTTCCAACTAAATCGGTTCAAAAGACTTCATATGAGATGTGGAGCGGAAAGAAACCTAGTTTGTCTTTCATGAGGATTTGGGGTTGCGAAGCTTTTGTCAAAAGACCTGTCTCCGATAAGCTAGCACACAAATTTGATAAATGTATTTTCGTGGGATATCCTAAGGAAACTAGAGGATATTACTTTTACAACCGAGAGGACAACAAGGTGTTTGTTGCCCGTACTGGTGTCTTTCTAGAGAAACAGTTTCTCTGCAAAGAAATCAGTGGAAGTAAAATAAATCTTGAAGAAATTAGAGACCCAAAAAATGACATTGAACCGATAGTGGAACAAGAACAAGAACCACAAGGAATTGTAGAACCTGTTCAAAATACACAAGTAACTCGCAGATCTGGTAGGTTATGGTCCGAGCCCGAGAGATATGGGTTTCTCGTAATGGATAGTAATGAGATGTAAATCATTGATAATGATGAACTGACCACTTACCAAGAGGCGATGTCTTCTTCTGATTCGAAGAAATGGCTTGGAGCCATGGAATCCGAATTACAATCCATACAAGTAATCAAGTTTGGAACTTGATTGATGCGTCCGAAGGTGTAAAAACCATAGGATGCAAATGGGTCTTCAAGAAGAAAACTGACATGGATGGGAAGGTGCATACTTACAAAGCTAGACTTGTAGCGAAAGACTATAGGCAAGTTCATGGTATTGACTATGATGAAACCTTTTCACCCGTAGCAATGATCAAGTCTATAAGAATTTTGCTTGCCATTGCCGCATATCATGACTATGAAATATGGCAAATGGATGTCAAGACCACTTCCCTTAACAGGAATTGTCGCGACCCCGGACCCCGCGGGCCCGAGACCGCGAGCTGGACGTCGACTTAAAAAAAACTATGAAATACCGAAGTTAAAAATTCCATTTGATACCAAAAGGTGATGATCCAAAGTTTTACAAGACCAAGTGTGATAAAAACCAATTACCACTATAATAAACTTCCACAAGTTTATGCCCAACAAAATACAATTATACAATTCTTAGTGACGTCATTGTTTGGTACAACTACCCCAAATGGTTACACATTTACATAATGCAAACCAACCTATATCAACCTTCCCCAAAAGAATGGATCCACACTCGACGTCCTCTTTCTCGTGATCAGCGAGACTAGTCCTTAGCACCTGGGGGGGGGGTTAAGGAAAAACAAAGATAAAAGAAAGGGGGTGAGATAAATCTCAATAAGTTACTAATGCAACTACATGACATGCTATGATGCAATATAAAAGAAGCAACAATAAATATCACATAGAACATAGAATTTATCACATAACAGATAGCAGCGGAAATAAACACATAACAAAGGATATAGCCAAGGTTTTCCAAACCGGAACATCCAAATAAAGGATCGCTGCGCAGCTTCAATAATCAACAAATCATCATCTTCATAATAGCATGAAAGCCGAAGAGAAACCCCGGTACCGGAACCAATAACCAATGAAGTGTCACAAAGGATGGGAGACATGCCACAAAGTCATGCTCCAAATAAAGCTAAAATGCACACAAAGGAGCTAGCTCTTCTCACATCCAAGGCCAATCTGGAGGAGGGTAATAAGGGGGCAAAACAATGGTCAACATCACAATGGACTTGGCCGTGCCATCATAATGTTTCTCATCGCCCAAACACACACAAAATACCAGCTGGACTTTCACGTAAAGGCTAAGTAATAAAATACTAGCACGATAAACAACAAAGGATTCCAAAGTAGGGAATCATACCAAGTAGTCACCAAGAAGTGAAATAAACAAACAATACACAATAAAGGTGCTTCAAAATCCCAATTAACAATTAATGAATTTCAAACATAAACTTGATCACAAAGGACCCAATTCTATCACTAGAGTGTACTACAATGTTCACTAAGGTCAACTAGAAGGACACCCAAGACTTAGACCAAAACGCATTCTTCAATCACACACATTAACAAAATGTAAAATTTCAGAGATCTGTGCGGCCGCCCAAACGGGACTGTGCGGTCGCCCAACAAGCCTCAAAACAAGAACAAAAGCTTTCAGATAGATGCGCGGTCGCCCAGACAATATTGTGCGGCCGCCCAACCTTCCGAATTGCCAGAAATCGGGAAGAACAACATGGGTTCTTCCATTTTTATACCCAAAACACATTTCCACCAAAATCCAACATTCCAACTTGTATACTAATGTACCAATACAACTAATAAGTCTAAAAAGACTCATACAACCACATTTAACAACCAAAATCAAGAATCAAACCCAACATTCAAGATTTCACCATTTTTTATCAAAACTCAAAATAAATTCCCAATAAATTCTAAACTCATCCAAACTTCAAATATAACACATCAAACATCATATAAATATGATATGAACATTTTAGCATTAAAATGGGGGAAAAGTAACTTACTTGGATTTTCTCAAAGTTGATGGATTTCAAATGTTTTTGGCTCTACGCGATCCTATCAACGATCTAAACACGGTTCACGTTTTAAGAAATGAATAATAATGAGAGGAAGAAGGAGTAAATGAAGAGAGAAGGAGGGGAAAGAAAACTTACCCACAAGGAGGAGAGAGGAAGAGAGTGGCTAGGAATGGGAAGGAGAGGTGAAAGTGAGGGAGAGGGTGAGGGAGGTGAGGGGAAATAGGGAAATTATTCAAAAACATACACTTAGGCCCCCTCTCTCACACTACACACAATACTACACTCCCTACTAACAATTAAGACTCAACATTTCCACACTAGCCCAAATGACCCAAACAAAATGCTAGGCATAATTATTATAACACATAAATTGCACACATAAATATTTAAATAAATAATCATTAAATAAATAAATAAACAAATAAATAAATAATAATTATTTAATTACTAATAAAATAGAGCCTATATTTCGGGTCGTGACATTCACTCCCTCTTAAAGAAAATTCGACCCGAATTTTAACGAGACTTACCTTAAACAAAAAGCCACGGAAATTTCCTCTCGATCTCATCGGAGCTCCCAAGTCGACTCCTCGATGTTATGATTCCTCCAAAGGACTCTAACCAACGCAATGCTCTTATTTCTCAACTCTTGGACTTTAGAATCTAAGATCCGAACCGGTCGTTCCTCATAAGACATATCTGGCTCAATATCCTCCGGTACACCCGGTAACACGTGAGATGGATCATGAACGTACTTCCGAAGCATAGAAACGTGAAAGACGTTGTGCAATCGGTCTAAAGATGACGGTAACGCGAGACGATACGCTAGAAGTCCAACCTTTCCCAAAATCTCAAACGGACCAATAAACCTCGGAGCCAATTTACCTTTCTTCCCAAACCTATGAATACCCAACTTTGGAGACACTCTCAAGAACACCAAATCACAGTCTGAAAGCTAAGATCTCGCCTTCGGTTGTTTGCGTAGCTCTTATGTCGACTCTGGGCTGTCTTCAATATATCCCGGATAACTTTAACTTTCTCAACCGAATCCCGAAGCAAATCAATACCTAAAACTTTCGCTTCACCGACCTCATCCCAACAAATAGGCGATCTACACTTCCTTCCATACAAGGCCTCAAACGGTGCCATCTCGATACTAGCCTGATAACTGTTGTTGTAAGAGAACTCCACTAACGGTAGGTGCGAATCCCAAGAATCGGAAAAGTCTATCGAACAAGCTCGCAACATATCCTCAAGAATCTGAATAGTCCTCTCGGATTGACCGTCGGTCTGGGGATGAAAAGCTGTACTGAATCGCAAATCTGTACCCAAAGCTTCCTGAAACGCCTTCCAAAATCTGGAAGTAAACCTCGGGTCTCGATCCGACACAATACTAACCGGCACCCCATGCAATCTAACAATCTCATCAATGTAAAGGGTCGCAAGCTTCTCCATCGAATATCTGATGTCAATAGGCAAGAAATGGGCACTCTTGGTCAATCTATCCACTATTACCCAAAACACTGTCATACTTCCTACGGGTACGAGGCAGTCCCGTAACGAAGTCCATAGTCATATGCTCCCATTTCACTCGGGAATCTCTAATGGCTGAAGCAATCCCGCGGGTCTCTGATGCTCGGCTTTGACCTGCTGACAAGTTAAACACTTCGATACATACTCCGCTATTTCCTTTTTCATATTAATCCACAAAAATTGTTGCTTCAAATCCTGATACATCTTCGTACTACCCAGATGAATAGTATACCTCGATTTATGACCCTCATCAAGAACTCTCTGTTTAATTCCATCAACATCCGGAACACACAAACGACCACGGAAAGTCAAAACTCCACTCGAACTCAATGAAAAATCCTTGAAGTTCTTTTCCTTCAATTTACCCATTACCTTCACTAACTCAGGATCTTCTTTCTGAGCTTCCTTTATTCTTTGATTTAGGGTCAGAGACACCCTAATATTCGCAAAAATAGCCCCATGTCTCGATTCACGAGGAGACCAATCTCGAACATCCTCAAGCATTTTCCATTCACAAACCATCATCGAAGCCACATAAGATTTCCTACTAATCGCATCGGCCACCACATTCGCCTTCCCCGGATGATAAGAAATCGTACAATCATAATCCTTCTCTAATTCCATCCATCGGCGCTGTCGGTTGTTCAATTCCTTCTGAGAGAAAAGGTACTTCAAACTCTTGTGATCGGTAAAAATTTCGAACTTCGCTCCATAAAGATAGTGCTTCCACTTGTGCAACGCAAAGACAATAGCCGCTAACTCCATATCATGAGTCGGATAATTCTGTTCACTAGGGGTCAACTTCCTCGAAGCATAAGCAATTACTTTCCCATTCTGCATCAACACACAACCCAAACCCTCTTTCGAAGCATCACTGTAAATCACTAGGCCATCGCTCCCATTAGGCAAAGTCAAGATCGGTGCGGTAGTCAACCTCTTCTTCAATTCCTCGAAACTTTTGTCACATCTCTCGGTCCACATAAACAGAACATTCTTCTGGGTCAACTGAGTCATCGGAGTAGCGATCCTCGAAAAACCCTCAATAAATCTTCTGTAATAACCGGCTAAACCAAGAAAGCTTCTAATCTCTGTCACTGATCGGGTCTCTTCCAATCCACTATGGCTTCAATCTTTGAAGGATCCACAGAAATCCCATCTTTCGAAATAACATGACCCAGAAATGACACTTTCTCGAGCCAAAATTCGCACTTACTGAACTTCGCAAATAATTTCTCCCTCGCAAGAACGGATAAAACTGTCGTCAAGTGCTGCTCGTGCTCCTCTCGAGACTTAGAATAGACGAGAATATCATCAATAAAAACACCACGAAAGAATCAAGATAAGGATGGAAAACACGTTTCATCAAATCCATAAACACGGCCGGCGCGTTAGTCAACCCAAACGGCATAACCAAGAACTCATAATGACCATACCGAGTGCGAAAAGCAGTCTTCGGAATATCCTCCGATCGAACCTTCAACTGATGGTACCCACTCCTCAAATCAAGCTTGGAAAACACAACGGACCCTTGAAGCTGATCAAATAAATCATCGATGTGCGGTAGAGGATACTTATTCTTCACCGTAACCTGATTCAACTTCCGGTAATCTATACACAATCTCAAGGAACCATCTTTCTTCCGCACAAATAAAACTGGTGCTCCCCACGGGGAAACACTAGGGCGAAATAAACCCTCGATCAAGCAACTCTTGCAACTGAACCTTTAATTCTTTTAACTCTGCGGGAGCTAACCTATAAGGTGCTTTCGAAATTGGAGCCGTACCCGGCAAAAGGTCTATACAAAACTCAATCTCACGATCGGGAGGCATATCATACTCGGTAGAGAAAAACATCAGGAAATTCCCGGACTACCCGAACACTATCTAAACTAGGGATTCTTTCCTAGTATCAAGAACACCAGCCAAATACCCCTCACAACCACTATGCAATAATCTTCTCGCTTTCATAAAAGAAATTAAGCGAACCTTTCTACTCAGAGGACAAGCCTCAAACACAAATTTAGGCACATCGGGAATAGAAAAAGTAACAGTTTTCTTACGGCAATCAACGGAAGCATGAAACTTGCTCAACCAATCCATACCCAATATGACATCAAAGTCTTGGATAGGAAGAACCACCAAATCCGCACAAAGGACTCGACCACACATAACCACATCACAAGCACGAAAGACTCGATCAGAAATCAAGCATTCTCCTATAGGGGTCGACACCTCTAGCACGTACGGTAAAGACTCGAATGCAGCATTTAACATGGAAGCAAATTGCACAGAAATGTATGAATGAGATGATCCTGGATCTACTAACGCTCGTGCGCTCACATTAGACATAGAAACAATACCTCCAATAACGGATGGATCATCGGTAGCTTGTTGTTGATTCAGGGCAAATACCCTTCCTTGGACTTTGGGCTTCCCAGCGGCATCCCTTTTCTGACCTTGATTAATACCAACTCCTGACCCGGATGCTTGTCCTCTACCTCTTGGACAATCTTTTACAAAGTGACCCATTTGTCCACATTTTGTGCACCTTCCTTGCTTCTTCCAACACCGTTCCTCAGAATGACCTTCCCTTTGACAATACGAACAAAGCCTCATAATTTGGCTCCCTTGGTTCCGGAAGTGGTACCCAGGTTCCTTGGGATCGGTTGCCCTCGAAACTGAGATTGTCCCCCAAAGTTACCTCGGTTATCGGAACGGTGTTGTGGCTTACTTTGCCCTCCGGCTTGCTCGGGTTAGCTACCTCGGTCTTCCTTTTATGCTCCCCAATGTCTTGCTCTATTAAGTAGGCTCGGTCCACCGCATCTTGGAAAGTCACAATCCGTTGAGCAATCAGTTGAGTACGGATGGAGGTCTTCAATCCCCGAATAAATCTCATAGCTTTTTGTTCCTCGGTCCTCACCAAATAGTCGCAATACCGGGCTAATTCTATGAACTTAGCCGAGTATTGTGCTATAGACAACACACCTTGCTCCAGGTTGAGTAGCTCGATCTCCTTCGGTTTTGATCAACGACCGGAATGAAATGCTCCTTGAATTTGCGCACAAACAACTCCCACGCATACACCGTGTGAGTATCATCCCAAGTAGCTTTAACGCCCTTCCACCAATGCTCGGCGGCTCCACAAGCTTGTAAGCTGCAAACCGGACCTTGTCCTCATCCGTGCACCCAAATACATCATAAATCTTCTCCATAGACTCAATCCACAACTCAGCTTTCCTTACATCGGGTTCCCCATTGAATTCAACAGGTTTCAATTTCAGAAATTGCTCCAATCCATAGCGGGGTGGTGCTTGTTCTACCCTCGGACCTTGATCATGTATGGCCTTCATGGCCGCCTCGAACATGCCTTGAAACATAGCACGTGCTTCTTCCCTTGTATCATTCTGGTTTTGTGCCCCACTAGTACCTCCACTGTTTCTTCTTCCAGACATTGCGAGTAATTACCTGCATAAGACATCAACCGTTAATCACTCCGCACACTACTACCCACCTAGGTCATACTATCCACCTAGACTTATACTTAGAGCTAATGCCATAGCTTGATACCAACTGTCGTGACCCCGGACCCGCGGGCC